>JASPKZ010007430.1:1005000-1060000 GCA_030220185.1 Diploptera punctata | reverse complement strand
CTCCGAATAAAATAAATAATAGTTTTAAAAAACGGATACAACACACTTTATTAGAAAACCGAACTAAACAAATTTAAATATTTTTAATTTCTAACACGCTTGGGATAAAATTAAAGTGTTCAAGAAAAAAATCATCTCCAACACATATAGAATAAAACTAGAGTTATCAACAAAAAGAAAATAATTTTACAATCAAAAGCGTGGGGTGCTCTATATAAATTAATATATTTGATAATAAACAGATATTGGTAAAAGTAAAGTCTCTAAAAAGAAAATGTAAAAATCATAAAAAGTGGGTGGGTGGGCGGGCGGGCGGACGGACGGACGGATGGATAATATAAAGCGTGTAAAAAGGGAACTGTCACCAGTATTATTTAGTTTATACTTGGACCATGTCATAAAAGAATTGCAAGAACAAATTAATAAGAATAGTGTATTGACAACTCTGCTTTATGCAGACTATCAAGTAATAATGACAGCATCATAAAATGCTTTACAACAATTCCTTTTACTTTAATTAATATCTCTCTAAAATACAATTTAAGAATATCTATAACTAAAACAAAAATATTAGCTCTGAAAGAAAAATGTGCAATAAGAATAAAAATAGTGATAAACAATGTAATTATAGACCAAGTTCAGAATTTTAATTATTTGGGATGTCATTTAAGTATTGACAGAAATTTAGATAAACACACTAAAATACAACGATTCAATTATCTATGTGGTACAACAATTAAACGTACTTTATTGAATAAAACTAGAAAAGAAACTATCTTAAAATTTTACAAAGTATTTGCAGTTCCATCTCTTATCTATGGATGTGAAACCTGGATATTAACAAAGGCAGATAGTGAACAAATAGAGGCTGCAGAAATGAAGATGTTGAGAGCTATAGCAGGATACCAAAGAACCGATAAAAAAGAAAAACGAAGCTATAAGAACAGAACTTAATATATTTAATCTCTGTGAAAGAATAAAATACTATCAATATGCTTACCTTCAGCACGTATTATGAATGAATGAACAGCGCATACCAAGAAGAATGTATAATTATAAACCAAAATGGAAATTGAAGAGATGGAAGGACCAATTCGACCTATAATGAGATCGGAACAGGCCATTGGGCTTAATCCTTGTTGTTGATGATGATGTCAACCATTGCATGCCGAAACCTACCTTGAGATTTCTTTTAGAGAAATCTTGTGATGTACCAAGACCGGGTCCAAAAAAATTGTATGCCGCTTGCGTCTTCAAGGCACTAAAATCCACCACCAGTCTCTCATTTAAACTACATGAAAGTAATACAACTTGTGAATTGGTATATTGGATAACCCTCACTACTTGCTGTCCGTGCCACGATCCGCATCACTCCATTCCGTTCTATTCAAACAGGGAGTCATTCTGTTTTGCACAGTGAATTGCCATTGCTGGATTATGGCTTTGATTTCTGTGCCTTACAGTTGAAAGCGGCATATATTTTTTTTGGACACGACCTTGGTACACCACTGCGCTTCTCTGGGAGAAATTTCAAAGTAGGTTTCGGCATGAAATGGTTTACAGTTCCCTTGTAAGAACAGAGTAGCCTAATGTATATGTTATTATAACTAAGAGCTGATTACCAGACATTTCTCAGATATTTATTTATTCCCGTTTTTAGCTTAGGGACGCTAATTTCAATTATGTTTTACATTTTATTTTTCACCCTTCACATCCACCTTAGGGATGCTGGGCATCGGGACTGTCATCAATCAATTCAAGATTCCGAAAAATATGGATCGACACTAATATCGATATTTTTCTATCGTTTTTACATGTCACTGCCTCTTACCTTCCCTTTGGGAGTTTTAGAGGTCTCTTACTCTAGAATAGGCCCTATGTATAGATCGTTTTTAATTTTGTATTCACATTTCTTCTCATTCTCTTCTACTGATGGTAAGAGTCTCTTACTCCCCTTCCCATAATACCTATTCCAGATTGTTATATATATATATATATATATATACAGGGTGATTACAAATGATTGGAGCGATTTCATGATTTTATGGTAGCTGTAGTATTCGACATATTTTCACGAACTTTTACAGATACATAGAGCAACTTCCCAGGTTTTTTTTGAGATGTTACAGGTGCTCCATATGCTCCCCCTTGGTGATTCTGCAGATATCAAGTCTGTAATCAAGTTCGTCCCATACTCGACGTAACATGTCCCTATTAATTTGTTCAAAGGCATTGATTATGCGAGCTCGCAGTTCTGGTAAGTCTACTGGTAAAGGAGGCACAAACACTGAATCTTTCACATACCCCCAAACAAAAAAATCGCACGGCGTCAAATCGGGGGAGCGTGGAGGCCATGACAACAATTTCTGATCATTCTCTCCACTGCGACCGATCCATCGGTTTGGCAATCTCATGTTTAAAAATTCACGAACATCGTGATGGAAGTGTGGTGGAGCACCATCCTGCTGGTAGATGAAGGTCTCACTGTCGGTCGTCAGCTGCGGCATGAGCCAATTTTCCAGCATGTCCAGGTACACGTGTCCTGTAACGTTCTGCTCGCAGAAGAAAAAAGGGCCATAAACTTTGAACTGAAAAACCGCACAGAACACACTAACTTTTGGGGAGTCGCGAATGTGCTGCACAATAACGCGGGGATTTTCTGTGCCCCAGATTCGCACATTGTGTTTGTTCACTTTGCCATTCACAAAGAATGTTGCTTCGTCACTGAAGACAAGTTTCTCACAAAAACCATCCTCATCCATAAACTGCTGCATTTGTGTACAAAATTCAAACCGACTCACTTTGTCAATGGGCGTAAGGGCTTGTAGAAATTGCAAGTGGTAAGGTTTATGCTTCAATCTTTTCCGCAAGATCTTCCAAAACGGTCGGTTGTGGAATGTTCAGCTCTCTGCTCGCTTTTCGTGTTGATTTCTGTGGGCTACGTGTGAAACTCATCCGCACACTCTCAACCTTTTCTTCACTCACTGAAGGACGACCCATTGATTTCCTTTTACAGAGGCATCCTGTAGCTTTAAATTGCGCATACCATCGCCGAATGGAGTTGGCACTCGGTGCATCTTTCTCGAACTTCGTTCTGAAGTGTCGTTGCACAGTTATCACAGATTGAGTTGAATGAAATTCAAGCACAGCATATGCTTTCTCCTCGCCTGTCGCCATCTTTGATAACTGCTGCGCTCTCTCGGTTTAAAGCTGAAACACGGCTGCGAGAGAAAACAAAAAAAAACCTTATGAGTTTTTATACATAACTTTAAAGTTCTGTGAAGATATGTCAAATAAGATCGCTACAATAAAATCATGAAATCGCTCCAATCATTTGTAATCACCGTGTATATACAATGTGTGTGTGTCTGGAAAAAGCTGTTGGACCTTTTTTTTATTTCAAAATATTGGAGAGTAATTCATATAGAGCCTTCTCACTCTTAAAAATAAATGTTAAGTTATTTATTAGATAAACTCATGTGTGTTATGTTTATTATAACATTTTTGATATATATTAGCCGTGATATATATATATATATATATATATATCAGGGCTAATTTTTACAGGGTGTTGCAGGTTTCCGCAACCATAAAAAATAACTTACTCCTTGCTTAATTTAAGAATTTACCCTATGAGGTACATTAATTTAGGTAAAATTTAATCACTCACCTCATATTTTTCTTATTTTAATTTAAACTAGTTTCGGAACCTTGCATTTCATTTCCATCATCAGTATCCCCGCGACCGTTGTTCTGTCGTCTTGAAGTGCTGTATTTCGCTAGCTCTATTGGCAGACTGAAAAACCTCGAAATGAGGTCATTTTCCTCGGAAATTTCAATGTTCATCAATTTCTCCTTTTCATTCCTTTGAATGTAGATCTTTTCTCAAACAGTGAGTTCTTTTAGTTTTAATAATTTAGCCTTATTTTCGATGAGATGTTTTTCAGACCATTCATGGGCAGCCACTGCAGATTTTTCTACTTCCCCTTTCTTGACGTTCCTGAGATGTTCTTTCACTCTAGTTTTTAAAATTTCTCTTAGTTTTCCCTATATACAATTTCTCACCTTCTTCATATTTAATCTGATAAATATCTTATTTGTTTTCTTCTTCTATTTTTTTCTTTTCTCGTTTGGTCTAATCAATCTACTGATGCTATATTTTTAGGTGCCAACCTTATGTTGTAATTTTAAAAAACATTTTTGAAACTTAAAACTTACTCCTTCCTTATCAGGATTTAAATTATAATAGGTATTTTAATTTATTGAACATGTATATACAATACATGCTAATATTTTTTTACTAAGTGCAATGATATTCTACGTAATCTAATATATTAAAATGAATGTTTGTTTGTTTGTTTGCTTGCTTGTTCGTACTTTATGCGCGGCCATACCGTTGATCCGATTGTGATGGGGCTTTTTGCAAAATATTCAGGAGATTCTCGGGATGAACATAGGCTTGAGTTGAGATACTCAACTCCTACGCCCTTAAAAAGTACCCTTTGTAGTGTAAACGTGAAAAAGTCCCACTTTACCCTTAAATGGCTTACGCTGCCTATAGCATAACAAATATACAAAATTAATGTACACAGAATTGAATATCTCAAAAAACTATACAAAAAATCCGCGACAGCAAATGTTTATCTTTTACAGATAACGCACAACAGCCATTCTTTCTTTCATTGATGCCAAGGAGATCGGGATAAGTAGATTCCCGGGCAAGCATGTGCTACCATACCGTTCATCTGATTGTCATGGGGATTTTTGTAAAATATTCAGGATTTTCCCGGAAAGGTTATAAGTTATAAGAGAGTTTTAATGCTCAAGCCCTTCACCCTTAAAAATCAACTTCTGTAGTGAAAAAAAAACGTGAAAAAAATGTCGCCTTTTGTAAGCTTAAATGGTTTACTCTGCCTAAACCATAACAAATGCACAAAATTATTGTACACAGAATTAAATATCTAAAAAAACTCTACAGAAAAGTCCGCGACAGCATATGTTTATATTTTAACAATAACCATTTTTGTCTTTCGTTGATGCCAATAAGATCGGGATAAGTAGATTCCCGGGCAAGCATAGCAGCGCACGGCGGGTATTCTTTTATGGATAACTCAAAATAACGAATTTTGTCTTTCAGCTCATTTATGCCAGTACATCGGGATGAGTGGATTCCCGGGCAACGCCGGGTAATCAGCACGGGGTATTTAAAAATAATAACGATATAAATTTATATTTATTTTTTCTTTTACTTACTCAACTAAATGCAAAAACACATCATTTATTTAGATGTAGCAGCGCACGCCGGGTATTAGCTAGTATGAAATAATATCACGTTGCAAGAATTGATAATGTTAATAACTGTTCTATTATTCTACTAAAATAACTACCATGCGATTGAAATAGGAGTTTAAAGAGCTAATCAAATTTTGTGTAAAATGTAAATAAATAATTGATACAAATTAAAAATAAGAAACATAGCTCTATATCCTGTGGAGTGTTGTCTGAAAATACTGAGATGTTTCTCTTCTCACTTCATTTCTCGAATTTAAGGAAACAAATTTGTGGAAAGAATATGATGGTGAAAACTAGAGGATCGATAGTCTGAGATAAAAGGTCTCTGTTGGAGTCACATTCATACACCCTTGAGTCTGTTCTAGCTAACCTAATATCCTTGTGGATGTAAACACAAACTTATTCTTGTCTCTTCTGCCTTTTTCTATATATAGACAGTATATCGCGTCTTGCGGTTCGAGTTACTGTTGTCTCCCCTATCTACATCCCTCGAGACCAGCGTCCCTTCATCCCTCAAGTCAGCCGTGTAGTCATTTGAATCTGTAATAGGACATCAAACGGCAAGGAGATGATCGTCAGAAAGGTAAAGTCCCACCTCCTCATTTGGTATGCACTCCGTGAATGTCTTCAGGTGGTATATTGGATATGTAAGCGAGGAACAGAAGTTATTTTCACAAAGTATTGAATTATATCCTTTCCTACTTATGTAAAGCATGCAGGAAAGTCGTATGTCATTTATAAAACTCATATTCACATTTGTTAGCTACATTCCTTTTACTACTTTTAAGATTGTTTCATTTGTGCCGTATTGTACGCGCTGTTTTTCTTCTCTATTTATTTCTTTCTTCTTTTCCTTAGTTTAATGTCTCCCATCGTTGTTATTTGTACGTGCCGCAAACCTCTAGAGACTTGCAGAGACACGAATATTGTTAGGAGAAAATGTTTTTTGAAACTCGGGGTCAGATACAAATTTATTAATCACACGAAGCTATGGAGAACCTCCCGGGATGGGTAATAAGTTCAATGTCAGGGCCACCTCCAAGACAATACTAAAATTAAGAGAAGACACACAATTCACTCATATAGTCACACAAAATAAAGCTAATGTGATTATGATAAAGTGATTAAGATTGCCAGAAGGTGTCCATGCGTGTCCTACTGCGTCTGAAACAACGATGTTACCCCGATACCACAACGGTGGGTAAAAAAAAAACATAAATAAATAAAATAAATAAATCAACAGAGTTAAGACCATGAGGCCTACGCTTCCATGCAACTACTGAAAAATATTGTTTACATATAAATACACAATATGATAACATATAATCTTCTTCTCTTCTTCTACTACAAGGTTTAGGCTATGCAGCCTGTTCCGGCGAAGTTAAAAGTGGAGTCCATCTTCTGCGTGGTCGGCCAACATCTCTCGTTCCTCTGGGATTATACAGGAAGGTTCTTTTTGGTATTCTTTCGTTGTTCATTCTCATTAAGTGTTCTGTCCATTTCTTATTATTTTCGCTGATTTTATCTTTAATTTTATATATATTTAATTCTTCTCGTATATTTTCATTCCTTATCCTATCCGCTCTTGTGCATCCTTTCACATTACGTAAAAACAGCATTTCCGCAGTCTGTATCCTGCTTTTATCCCTTGATTTCATTATCCAATTTTCACTTCCATACAACAACAAAGGAACAGCCATTGTTTTATATAATTTAAGTTTCGTATTTTTCCTTGTTTTCCGACCTAAGGTTATTTTTATGGTTCCACAAATAGCCTGGAATTTATTTACTTTATTTTCTATATCTTTATTTTCTCTATAAGTTATATCACATCCTAAATATTGGAAATGTGATATTTGTTCTATTATTTTGTTATCCAGTACAATTTTTGATCTAATTCCATATTTACCAATAAATGCCATTACTTTTGACTTACGCGTATTTATTGATATTTTACAATTATATCTATTAGCTATTAATTTAAATCTATATGCTAACATTTGGAGCTCATTTTCAGATTCTGCTAAAAGTACAACATCGTCAGCGAATAATAAAGCATTTATTTTATCTTTATTATCGATTAATATTCCTTCATTAGTTAAAACCTTCTTCCATTCTTTTAGGATATCGTCCATATAAATATTAAATAATATAGGTGAGAGTGAACACCCTTGTCGTACTCCTTGGTTTATTTGAAAAAACGTCTTATTTTTAGTCAGCTGTGGGTCAGTACAAATATTTGTTCCATAGTACAAGCTCTTAACAGTTTCTATAATCTGAATAGGGAGGCCTTTTTCTTTTAGGACATTCCACAATATTTCCCTGTTTACTCGATCAAAGTCTATAAATAACAAATGCGTTTCTAGGTTTTTTTCTTGTCTTTTGTTTATTATCTGATTCAGGGCAAATACTCCATCGGTACAAGATCTTCCTTTTCGGAACCCATTTTGTTCTTCTGCTAGTGTTACTTCAGTAATTCGTTGTATTCGTTTTGCTATTATTCTAGCATAGATTTTATATCCACTATTTAGGAGGGTAATGCCTCTGTAATTAGATGGTTGGTTTCTTTCTCCTTTCTTGTAAATTGGTTTTACTATACCTTGCCTCCATGTTGCTGGTATATTATGATTCTTCCAACACATATTAAGAAAATTCAAGAATCTTAATTTAAAGAATATATCTGCATATTTAATTAGTTCTGAATTGATGTCATCTGGTCCGCTAGCTTTTCTATTATTTGTTAATTTGAGCGATTCTTCCAGTTCTTCCATTTGTATTTTATCTACTTTCAAATTCTCACATTTTGGTTCTTCTTCGTTTTCATTCTCGTTGTACCACAGGTCTCTGAAATATTCTATCCCATGTTGTTCTGATATTGATGTAGGTATATATGCAGCTTCTTTTTCTGATTTATTTAAATATTTAATTGTTCTATAAGCAGTCCATTGTCGTCAATGTAGATCATGTTCTAGATTAGATACATATCGTTCCCAACTGTCTTGGTGGGATTTCCTAACAATTTTCTTTGCTTCCTTTCTTTTTTATAATATATTTCTTTTGTTTCTTCAGTTTTCTTTTGTAAATATTGTAAATATGCTTTCTTCTTTTCCTCTATAACTGTTTTAATTTCGTCATTCCATATTCTCAGTCCTCTCTTCTTACAATTTTTCCTTCTTAATCCTAGAACTTCATATGCTGCTTTCTTTAGAGCCCAATCGATGTTGCTCCATTCCTCTTCTATATTATTATTTATTTCTCTCTGTAATATATATTGAGATAATCTATTTGCATACAACTTTCTTATATTTTCGTCTTGTAATAAATTCACTTTATATGTTTCTTCATTGTACATTTTTCTTGTTGTTGGTTTCCTCCATCTTTCTAATAATTTTATATTACATGTCAAGAGAAAATGATCTGTTCCTACATCGAAACCTCTATATACTCTTACATCTGTGACCCAGGGTATCAATTTTCTGTTTACCAAGAAATAATCAATAATTGATCTTAATCCTCTAGCCGACCAGGTGTACTTATGTATTTCTTTCTTTCTAAAATATGTGTTAGTAATTCTGTATCCATTAAATATTGCAAATTGTCGGAGTTCTTTTCCACTATCATTTTCTATTGTTTCTCCTTGTGTACCAATTATATCAGGTATAGGATGGCACCCTATTCTTCCATTAAAATCACCTCCAATAACTATATAATCATTTTTATTTATTTTATTCACTACTTTTTGAAGTTCTTTATAAAATTTTTCAATTTTTTTTTCTCCCTATAACATATAATAAATATATATATTTTTTTGTTTTTTTTCAAATGCCACAGGTTTGTCTTTCGACATTCCTGGTTTCTCTCCTGGCATGGCGTACTTGTAACCCACTTCTGAGGCTGGGGCGCCTGGAAGGCGGGGTTACGTTGCCCCGATGATATGATGGGTGATGATGATGATAATGGTGCGCCAGGAGAGTCCCTAATCCTAAGATTAACTTAATATGAATATGAATGATGATGATTGTGATGGCCATGTGATTTCGGGGACCGTTTGGGCCTTAAAGTTTTCCTGACATTTGTCTTACAGGTGAGGAAAAACCCCGATAAAAACCTCACCCAGAAAATCTGTCCCGACTGGGGATCGAACCCGGGCCCGCTGCGTGACAAGGCAGCACGCTACCCCGAGACCACAGCGGTGGACCACATAATAAATATTAAATTATAGATAAATATATAACATTAATAAAATCCATGATAAAATTTCGTTGAGGTATTAGTTATAAAAATAAAATTATATTATAAAATTATACAATTGTTACCAAATAGGTCCGTCTCCTTAACTTTGTAGACTCTAGATTATCTTGAGGCCTTTCGGGACTAGTCCATCATCAGCAAAAGGAGCAGGAGATATGTCTTTATCTGCTGATCCTGCATGTAATATTATATTATAATGAATATTGCATTCAGGGTCAGCATATAAAGACCTATATTCTGCTCTTTCTGCTGATGATGAATCTAGTCCCGAAAGGCCTCCAGAGAATCAAGAGTCTACAAAGTTGAGGAGACGGGCCTATTAGGTAACAATTTTATAATTTATATTATAATTTTAAATTTAAGACGAATATGCATTCAAATTAAACTGAATTTAAAATGAATAAAATGAACATTATTACAGAACTGAAAGATCAGAAACTATGAATTAAACTGCTGAGAGGACAAGAACGATATAAAAAATCTTTTAAAAGAAGCTGTGTCTGGCAGTCCCTAATTTCTTGTGATAGGAAGTTTCAGAGTCTAGTAGTGGATACTGTTTAGGAATTAACAGAGTGAGAGGTTCTGTTTTGTGCGATCGTGTACTCAAATTGTAATTATGAGATGGTAATTATTAGTAGCTTCGTGTAGAGGTAGAGAATACATTCTTCAACAATCATTGTTGGTGGAAGGATGAAGAAATATTATCATGTTTACGAATATTGAATATAATCTGATATTGTATTGTATTGTAAGCCTATGTTTTCCCTTTACAGAGATTTAGGCGCTCTCCCCCTACAGGGAAGAAATTGAACCATACTAATTTAGTTACACTTGTTTTCGTATTGATGTCATTTTGAGTGGTCCGTGGTCAGCGTTCCGCCTCATACTGACATCTAGGAAACCAAGGTAGTACTAGGACGGGAAAGTTCGGTAAATTTTGCTTAGAGGCCTTTTCATTCAGGCTTAAGGATTTTTTACGAGCCTGAAAAATCTTCAGACTCGGGACCCACGGCTTAAAGTCCCTCCCGGAGGACTTGCTCCTTGGATTTTTCCGTGCTGAAAAACCCATCGACCCCGGCCGGGTTTGAACCCGCGACCCTCGGGACCAGAGGCAAGGAGCATAACGCGGCCGACTCATAATCTGATATACATGTGTTGATATATATGTCTTGTAGTTGATGTGCTAGTCCAGCTTTAATGTCTTGAATAAGATACCATAATAATCAAAATGCGGCATCACGAGTGGTTTGATTTTGCATATAACGTCTACAATAGGACGGAGATTCCTTGGTCACTCGCGCATCGGAATGAGTTTACATAATTACGTCCCCATTGTCTCACTTGTGTTCTGTAGCTCTCGATTGTTTGACGAGTCCATTATTATTGTCACAACTAGCTCAAACTTATTATAACATAATAGATATTCATAATTTCATTGGTTCCATTATGTAAAGATAAAACGTAAAATCACAACAGATCTGTGCCCCTACAGCCCTGGCATCGTTCTTAGAAAAGTACACGTCTATACCCACGCCATTTCACCGCACTCCCCTCCCACTACGTGAACCACCAGCAATGGTAACTTATCGAGTAGGGATGTTGCCAAACTTCCCCCAGTGTCATGGCTCTTGAATATTGAATAATGCAAGGTTGGAGTTGAGTTGACAACACTGGAATGCAAGTGCAAGAGAGAGATAAAAGAGAGAGAGAGAGAGAGAGAGAGAGAGAAAAGAAAAGAGAGAGACATAGGAATGCAGAGAGGGAAATGATTTACCGAGGCAGAAAAGGAAGTAGGCTTTAGTTCGCATATCTTGCAGGGGCACAGATCCGTTGGACAGACAATATGACTGATGAAATTAATAAAATCATTGTTTATTCAAATATATTAATTGTTACAAATAAGATTTTTCCTTTGTAAATTCTTATCCTCTTTTTAATTATTCATACATTTTAACATGTTTTATTGTTTCTCTTATTCTTAATTTAACCTCTTCTTTTAGGCATTTTTACGTATCCCATGTCATCCAAGCCTCGCCAGTGACATGAGGTATCAGGAGACAATGCTTTAAACTTTGGATCACATACATACTTTATTTGACCACACACAGACATGGAGTCTCCCCGAATAAGGGATCAGCTCAATTCGGGGCCACCTTCGAGATAGCACGAACATTTAAGACAATACACAATTCACTCAAACGTTCATACTAAGCAGGACGAATGCGATTGGATGATTATGATGGCCAAATAATGTTCGGGAATATTTGTTCCTTAACGTTTCCTGACATAAGAACGAAGACTACGAAGAGCCCGGCAGCATATTAGATGGTAGTACATCTGAGACCGGAAAATATTGGGAAGCCAGAATCATGATGATGAATCAGATGAACAAATGACATTTTTACACGCTTTATATTAGCTTGACCTGTTTCTATCTATTTATCTATCTATTTATCTATCTATCTATCTATCTATCTATCTATCTATCTATCTATCTATCTATGTAAAGGAATTTTTCAACGCGATTTTCACCCTCTTAAAATCATTGGATCGACTTGAAACTTTGTATACTTGTAAAGGACCCGTGACGTTACAACATTTTCATATTTGTTTCTAAAATCCTGGCTAGAATCATCTGAAAATCATAAAAAGTGTCTTTGTATCTATGTAACGGAATCTTTGAACACGAATTTCACCCACTTAGAAACAATGGATCAACTTGAAACGTTGTATACTTGTAAAGGACCCTGAAAATACAATAATTTCATTTTTTTCTAAAATCCTGGCCAGAATCATCAGAAAATAAAAAAAATGAATACTGGTATAATAGGTTGCGGACTTGTCGACTTTTTAGTCAATCGTTGTAAGAGCTCAGTTGGCAGAGCGGTGTACTCTATTAATTTCAGAAATTCATAGGTCGCTGGTTCAAATCCGGCTGGGAGGATTTTTTTATAAGAGTATTACTTTTAGCTCATACTACAATAGTATCGAATTTAAAGATATTTACATTTTTATCTTATTCTGTAAAACATTAAAACTAAAAATTAAAAAATAAATAATAGTTATAAAAAACTAAAGCAACCCACTTTATTAGAAACCCGAACTAAAAAAATGAAAAATAATTTTAATTTCCAACACGCTTGGGATAAAATTAAAGTGGTCAACAAAAAAATTATCTCCAACACATCTAGAATAAAACTAGAGTTATCAACAAAAAGAAAATCATTTTACCATCAAAAGCGTGGGGTGCTTTTTATGATTTTTACATTTTCTTCTTAGAGACTTTACTTTTACCAATATCTGTTTATTATCAAATATATTAATTGATATAGAGCACCCCACGCTTTTGATGGTAAAATTATTTTCTTTTTGTTGATAACTCTAGTTTTTTTTCTATATGTGTTGGAGATGATTTTTTTGTTGGCCACTTTAATGTTATCCCAAGCGTGTTGGAAATTATTTTTTTTTAATTTTTTTAGTTCGATTTTGTAATAAAGCGTGTTGTTTTAGTTTTTTAAAACTATTATTTATTTGTCAATTTTTCATGTCATTAGATAAATAATAAATAAACGTTTCCTGGCATTTTTCTTACAGGTCAAGGAAAAAGAAAAAAACGCCCAGGAAACTTGTCCTGACCGGGAAGTCGATCCCGTACAAGGTAACGATATTACCCCGAGATCACATAGGTGGAATTTAAGTTGTTTTACAAGTTAAAATTCACATGTAAGTGTTTTGAAGGAACTGAAATTGTTTTGTGCGTACTGCTGTTACATTAACCTCCAGGGAATTGTAATTTGCCTCAGGTGTTGAACAAACGTGGATATCTTGTGTGTAATATGTAAGAGACCCATGATGCAGGGTATAGGGAACCTTAAGTAGCATAAGTAGCGGTGCAATGTCGTAAAGTCGCTACAGAACACCTGCAACCAGTGTCACCGGCTGTTGTTGATATCTAACGTCTGTTCTTGCATTTCCTTGTTAAATCTTATTCACACTGATAAGAACATATCTACAGGTTCAGATCACGCCCTCAAAATTAAGCGTTGAAATAAAATAAAATGTCTATCTATTACAGATATCAATAAATTCGCTGAGTCTTGTCCAGGACAATTATAATTATTGTATATTAAACATGATAGCATTAATGTCACCAAGGAGTTCCTCATGTCGGTCGAGGTGGACTAGTGGTTATGCTCCTTTTCTTTGGTCCCGTGAGTCGCGGGTTCAAACTCGGCCTGGATAGATGATTTTTTTTAGGATGGAAAAAATCTAAGGAGAGACTTTAAGCCGTAGATCCGAGTCTGAAGGTTGTCAGGCTCGTAAAAGAACCGCAAGCCTGAATAAAAAAAGGCCTCTATACAAAATTTACCGACCTTATTCATCCTAGTAATACCTTAGTTGCCTACAAAATGTCTCATTGGGTCGGTATGTTGACCGCATACCATTCATGGCATCTCTAGAAAAATGCGTAACTAAATTAAATTGGTCTAGTAACTCCTAACAAAGGAGAGGCTAAGGCCCAACATTGGGTTGTTACGCCATTGTAGTAGTGTACTAGCTCTTATAAAGGTGATAATTAAAAAATGTGACCGTTACCAACTTAAATATTATTACATCTTTTAAAATATGAAAAGCTTCTGTACTCGTGTCTAACATAATGGCACGTTAAGGGAAGAGGTTATATGTACCATTTTATTATTATTATTATTATTATTATTATTATTATTATTATTATTATTTTAACATATGGTGCTGAAGTCTGGCAAATTCCTACCAGGGAAATGAAAAGAATTTTAAGTACAGAAATGGATGTTTTAAGAAGATCAGCTGGAAAATCTAGAATGGATACAATACAAAATAAAAAATAAGGGAACTTATGGGTGTACAAGAGGAGCCGGACATCACGGACATTATAGAAAAGAAAAGATTGCAGTGGTATGGTCATGTCAAAAGAATGCCAGAGCAAATATTGCCAAAAATTGTTATGGAATTGATCCCAATGGAAAGGAGGAAGAGAGGAAGACCGAAGAAAACTTGGATAGAGGGGGTACAATCAGCTATGAATGTCAGAGGAATGGAGGAAGATCAATGGATGGACAGAGAGGAATGGCGTTTGGTTTCCGGAAGACGGCGGCAGCTGCCATGATACCGGATGATGATTATGATTATTATTTATTATTATTATTATTATTATTATTATTATTATTATTATTATTATTATTATTATTATTATTGTTGTTGTTGTTGTTGTTGAGAGCCAAGTCCCGGACCTCTTTGCCAAGACATCCTACCTTAACTACTCGGGGGGGGGGAAAAATATATTATACATTAGAGAAGAGAGGTTTCTTCCGTTGTATGTAGCATATGTTTAGTTTAACATTTTTGTTAGAGAAGTTGGAATGACAAAAATCGCTATAATACATAATAGCGTTAGGCTTACTATTGTCAATACTAATTTTTGGGCGATAGTGCATTTTGTCGTACCTACAGCAATGGCGACCATGATCGAACGTTCATCTTCCTACATTTCTGGGTTGCCAATCTAACTAACAATACCGCAATAAAATTATTATACTGTAATATTAAATATTACAAAACGCGTGTAGGAAGTAAAACCACTGCTCTCTATGAATACTACATACAATTTATATACAAAAAACATCCAAAAGGTAGTGTTAATATACATTATACGAAACAAATCAGTACATTTTAAAAGAACTGAACTTTATTTGAAACAATATGAAACAATAAATACTTCCGGCCATGTAAATCAATAATTGTTCTCAAGGCCTCCTGTTGTTTCAACTAATAAAGATTGCCCACACTGTTAATGTTAGTCAATTGTTTATAATGAACGCAAATATGTCCAACAAAGATGTTATTATTTTACTATTATTTATTATTTTGAAAACACCATCGAGCAAAAAATAATGTACAACGCACGTTTGTGAAGCGTTTTACAGAATCTCGTACATTAAAAACATCGTTATCGCTCGGTTTTTAAACATTTTCCTCGATTCTGTAAAAACTACTTCCCAACCTCGCATCGTAATATACTATTTAATTATCATTAACAATTTGCAGCTATTATTATCATTTTGTCAGTTTCACCAAAATGTTATTTAGTATCGAATATAGTATTATGATTATAGACTGCTGCTTTTTTTTTCTGACTGAGTGGTAGAGATAGTCATACGACCATAACTTCCACCAGGCTAAATAAATAAAAATATCGGAGCACTAGTCCAATTTCTGGAGGGTATAATTAGAACAGTTGAATCGAAAGTGCGATTTTCGGTTCGCAACTGCAGTGCCGTTATCCTCCTTGAACAGAAAGATTCGTGAACTATGCCAATATCCCTGCTCTATGCATCTACCCCCACTCTCCTTTTTACCTCTCCTGTTGCGCTGTTTGTGCTGCGCATCTCCCCTTCTATCTCGGAACGCTCAAATACGGTACGCACATTCAGAACATAATCATTCGATCGGAACTTTTTGTTTAGACTACGTCGTCTGGAGCACGCGAGTAGCGTGGTTTGAGTTTTGGTCCGCAGGACCAGGAAAAGCCACCCTGGCTTGGACTATTTGTATGAATGAACTTGTTTGAGTGAGGTATGATATATTTTTTGATGTTAATGATTTATTTTTTTGTTTAAATTCAAGAATGATCAATATTTATATTTGTTATATTTTTCATATACTTCAGACGTCTTGTTTATATTAAACATCATTTTATATACGTCATGTTTAATGTTCAAATTATTTATGTGCATGCTGTTGTTTGATATATTCCCGTACATAAACTTACTTATTTAGGAGATCATACAAGCTTCATTTTTTCCGTCTAGCTTTCATGGTTAATAATAATAATAATAATAATAATAATAATAATAATAATAATAAAAATAATAATAATAATAATAAAAAATAATAAAAAATAATAATAAAAATAATAATAAAAATAATAATAAAAATAATAATAATAATAAAAATAATAAAAATAAAATAATAATAATAATAATAATAATAAAAATAAAATAATAATATGATTATGATTATGATGATTATGATTAATATGATTATGATTAATATGATTATGATTAATATGATTATGATGATTATGATGATTATGATTATGATGATTATGATGATTATGATGATTATGATGATTATGATGACTATGGTGATTATGATGATTATGATGATTATGATGATTATGATGATTATGATGATTATGATGATTATGATGATTATGATGATGATGATGATGATGATGATGATGATGATTATGATGATTATGATGATGATGTGATGATGATTATGATTGATTATGATTGATTATGATGATGATTGATTATGATGATGATTGATGATGATTATGATGATTATGATGATTATGATGATTATGATGATTATGATGATTATGATGATTATGATGATTATGATTGATTATGATAATGATGATTAATATGATTAATATGATTAATATGATTAATATGATTATTATGATTAATATGATTATTATGATGATTATGATGATTATGATTAATATGATTATGATAATGATTATGATAATATGATTATTATTGATGATTATGATTATGATTATGGTTATGATGATGATTATGATTATTATGATGATTATGATTATGATTATTATGATGATTATGTTGATGATTATTATGATGATTATGATTCTGATTATTATGCTGATTATGATTATGATTATTATGATGATTATGATTATGATTATGATGATGATTATGATTATGATTATTATGATGATTATGATGATTTTATTTATGATGATTATGATTATGATTATTATGAGGATTATGATTTTTATGATTATTATGATGATTATTGTTATGATTATTATGATGATTATGTTTATGATTATGATGATGATGGATGATTATTATGATGATTATGATTATGATGATGATGATGATGATGATGATGATGATGATGATGATGATGATATTACTCAAGTGTTTTAAGATCTATTGTTGATTTATGTTTAAGTGTTTGGAAAAGAAAGATGAATCAATCTTTGCTTCTTATGGGCCCGGGCAAAGGCTTTTGAATAATAACCTTGATTGTTATGAACTCTGCGCTAATATATACAACGGAAACAAAAGACGATACACGGCGGGGCAGAGCGTGTTTTATAAAATAAACTGCACAAATGGTAGGCAGACCGTGGATTTATTATTAAAACACTCGGCACAAATGGTAGCGAGTAGCGTGTTTCTCGCCGGCACACAGTTTTCGATGGTAATATAAGTGGTGGCATTCTATGCTCGAATTATGATTCAGCCTGTGTGTGATGTTTAGATGCGATGCTTCATTACTTTTCAATCTATCGGTCCTGGTAGATTGTTGGTTAGCAAGCTCGCCTGTAGGACTATTTTTAAGAACACTTATTATCAGCATTTATTAAAGACTTAATTTAACTTAATCAACCTTGAAAAGACTTTAAGTTAAATTAAACTAATAACCTTCAAATTTATAAATAGAGAAGCTTCTTTAAGTCTTAAGCTCTAGTAGTTAAGATGTAGGTTTTTGGGTGAAATTTAAATTTTAATTTATCTTTAAATATTTTTGGTTCAAACCTCGCTAGAATCGATGGATTGTGAAGGGTGCATAAATCGAGAAGAGAAGAGATCAGGAGTCTTAGATTTACGGTACGCAAAAGAATCTCAAGGTTTAAATAAGAGACTCTGAAAGAAAATGTAATATTTTTATGCCAAAATTAGATTGTCGACACTAGTGACTAGAGTATTTGAAGACCGTCATTAAATAAAATGCTAACTTTTGAGTGATATTGCACAAAAGAGAGAAGTAAGTAGTAAGGGTTCCAGATAAGTTGGCTGTGGTTCAGCTGTGTTCTCCCTACTGTAAGACAAAGTGCCGTTCGGGGTTATCTGGTTTAGACGTTTTCCAATTGTCTCAGAACAGATACTTTTCTTCAGTTGAAAAGTGTGGCCAAGGCGCTCTCAAAAGTAATTAGTGTTTCCCTTTCTCATCCTTGAAACTGCTAATTGGAGACGCCTTACGTCATTGTCTCATGTTTACAGTGCACGATATGTCTTATATGTTTCTAAGATATATGATTTCAAGAAGAGTTACGACAGCAAAATAAATAAAATTGATGTAAATTATATAACATAACTGCATATAACCTAATATTTATTTGAGGGACTAAAACCAAAAGTACCAAGTCTAAATGGAAAATCCTAGTTATATGTGAATTTGGGTTCAAATATCACACTGATATGCAAATTTTAACTTATTGTCTGTGGTTTTGTTCCTAATTTAACTATGCTGAATCAGAATATGAACTTAGTTTGTCTCCATCACGTACTAATTTTTCATTATATAATAAATAGTAAAATATACTTTTTATACTCGGTTCTATCGAATTTGTTATATGTTATTAAATATCAGTTAATAAATCCCTAACATTCAACACTAAAATCTTCAGAATTAACTAATATTTCACCTCTGTTCTAAATAATCACTTAAATTTGAACATTAGCCCTATTTTTTACGCGATGCTTTGGAATGAACACTTTTTAGAGTTCCTACTGCGGAAAGAATTTGGTACATCTCTTTCCAGCAATAGTCAGCTATCATATTCACATTCCACTTTCCCTGTCAATTTCTTTCCATCTCCTTTATGTCCTAGTGAAATCTTTCACCTTATTACTCGCTGACACAGACGAGATTTTCTGGGAAAAATGTTCAAATAAGAGATTAGGAATTATATTTTAACACTCATATTGAAGCCCAGCTTTCAAAATTCTTCAAGCATTTCTTATACTATATTTTTGTAATTTGGATCCTTGTAATTTCCAAGAAAGTTTATGGAGACACTGCTAAAACCAAACCATGCCTGTTTTTCAGTATTTTTCTTCAAATATTTTTTTTATTTATAATGTCCTGTCCTAGGACTTCACTGTAAACATATCATTTTCATGCTATACTTTGCAGCTTTATTTGGGAATTATAGGTATGGTAGCTTCCCGTTGCTTTCCACACCGTGGATGATGATGATGTTGATGGTGGTAGCCAGATGATGCTCGGGGACCGTTTAGGCCTCAAAGATTTCTGACAATTGTCTTACAGGTGAGGAAAAAAAACCGAAAAACCTCACCCAGGAAGCTTGTCCCGATCGGGAATCGAACCCGGGCAAGCTGCGTGACAAGGCAGTACGCTATCTAGATACCACAGCTGTGAACTATAACCGGATGAAATCTGTCCTAATAATAATAATAATAATAATAATAACATTTTATTTAATATAATTTTCACATTTTCAGATTCTGGACATGAATTACGTGACCCAACATGCTCTAGGACTTTATAAATGTGTTTAGATATGCTAATTGGCATTATACCAGTGAAACATATATTAGACATAGGTAGGCCTACTTGGATTTAGAAAAGTAGATATTTTGTTTGCAGATATAAAACACTTAATAGTGAATCATTTACTTACGCATTTTATAAAAGTAAAACACTTTAAAATTACAAAGTTAAAAAATGAATTCGCCTTTTGTAACATTAAAATATAAAGTCGAAAGTTTGAATACTAGTGAAAAGACTCCAATTCCAAGAAAGTTGATTTTACAGGTCAAGGGTTTATTCTACTCTTTCTTATTGCTGAATGTTTACGACATTAAAATTTTTATACTGGAAATATATAAAACTGTTATTGTTCGAGTTATATATATTATATGCATGCAATATAAGGTATCAAAAATCAACTTCCTAATTTGTGGCCCAACAAAATTCCCTCTTTAAGTTTAGCATCAGATATTCCAGGAAACCTCTTGCAGATGTATTTCTTGCAGTTGCAGTTTTTTTAAATACTTCACAAATTGTAATTTTATATGCAAGTGGTGGTAATAGAACATTTTTCAGGTTCACAAAACATGAATAACTTTTTCATTCCTGGCACGAGACTATCTCTCTGCTTCCAATTTTTGCTTGTCCAGTGATCAGATCGGGCTATACTACCCCACTCATACATAAAACATGGCATTATAGTATACCCTGATTGCTGACCAAGTAGCATATCAATAACTTTTAAATCTCCACACACCTGCCACTTATGTTCTGGATATTTAACTTTTTACAGAAGTATTTTAAGTTATGGTACGTTTCCTTCAGGTGAACTGAATGGACAACTGGAACTGATGCATATTTGTCTTCATTATACAGCAGAACACCTTTCAGACTAATTTTTTAGAAATCTGTAAAAAAGTCTCCTATCACCTGGAATGTATTTAGAAGCTCCCAAGGCAACCATTAAACCAGAAATGTCGTGGCAATATGCAAGATTCTCTTCCTGAGAGAAATATGGAACAAATTTCTCTTCACGATATCTGTACCAAGAAAACGACGTTTTCGGAGAGAGGAGGGTGTTTTTATTTTAGCCTGGATCCCAATATTTCAGCACAATTCTTAGGAAGATTTAAGTCCCTAACCAAATCATTAAGTTCTGCCTATGTGAACTATTGAGGTTGCTGAAATCCTGTTCTTGGAATATCTGTATATAAATCGCTGCTGTCTTGAGAATTGTCTTGAAGATTTGATGACGATTCCTTTCCAAATGTTTCTAATGGAGAAGGTACAGGAAGACGAGGACCATGCGATATGGGTTTTTTGCTGACAATACATTTGGATAAATTATTTATTTAATGTTTATTTTGTGTTGTAACCTGTGACATCATATATATATATATATATATATATATATATATTAATCATCCACATGATTTGAAGGTTCATGCCCGATCATAGGTATAGCAAAATGCATAACTCCTTTTTTTCCTTGACTCCATTTCCTTAGTAGTTCCACACAAGTATGGCATACTTTTTTGGAACCCATTTTTATAAAGTTTATCAAGCTTCATATGAAAATCGACCTTTTTACCAAAAGTTGTAATATTTCGTCTTCTCTTTCTAACAACAAAATTACCACAGATATTGCAAAATATATCAGAGTTTTTTTTACACTTTCTACATAACATATTACTTCAAATGACACAAATGCATAACATACAACAGGTACTCGCAAATATAGATGCTCACTATTTGAAAAAACAACTACAGAGTGAACTAAATTTGCAGAAATTGAATTTAAAATGACATAATTATAATATTGGTGTCATTGCTATCAAACATATTAATTTCAAAAATGATATTCTTAGTATTTCTTAGCCTCATTTTGCAATATTCATACACAAAAAACTGCATTAAAACTTCAGATGTAATTGCTAATTGTAAAAAGATGGCACGTGATAGAAAAAATCGGATTACAGTTTTAGAATCAGAACATCAAATTTAGTAATTGGACATATTTTACAGAAACCCCCAGAATCATCCATATCAGTGAATTCTTCAGAACAATGGTGAACTAAGTATTGTATTCGTTCTTTTTCATAAGTAATGCCACGAGTGATTTCCAATTTATCTGGAGTATTTGGAAATCAAGAGTGGCATTTGTTAGAACTATTTAACGAATACAATTAAGCTATTTACTCACAAATCATTATTTAAATATAGTTATTTTAAAATATTTATATACTTAATGTAAACGGCGATGTTTGAAAACAAATGAAAAATGTTTGATTACACTACTTTTCTTCATCCACTGCAACTAGGTCATATTATTTATTGCCAAATAGGATCGCAATGTTATAAGAATGTACCCTAGTAGAGAAAAAATGAAATACATCAAACTGTATATTATAACGAACATTATGAGTTATTAATTATTTTTTTAAGAAACAACTCCGTAAGATCATTATTTAAAAACACAATTATTGAACACACAATTATCAGATGTGTAGTTCGAAGGAATCTGTTCAATATTTACTATATTCAACGTATTTATTCGAGAGTCAGTCACTGCAAAATAATGTCCCGACCTGTTCAGAATATTAAAAAGGAGGTGTTTTCTTTAATAATAAATAGAAGTATATAAATATCGAGGCGAAACACGACTGTGATTTGTAGTAAAACAAAATTAATTGGAATGTGATTCGTCATTGATTCCCATTTGGGGCATGAGTTGAATAGTTCAGTAAGAAATGTATTACTTTAACTTTATATCAATTATACCAAATGCGTTATAGTAACTGAAGCCTAAATTTTTCATTCACGATTAACACAAAGAATCTGTATTCTTGCTTAAGTTGAGAGCTGTGGGGCTGGGTTCTAACTATAATTGCCATTTATACTCTGGCCTACAAATGCCTAATACCATCCCAGTGGTGTTGCACTCTTTACACTCTTTTCCGATTCCTGTACTATTTCATTTTACCCCCGTATTCAATGCAGGAACAAATACGATGCATGTTCAAATAAAATGTATGTGCCGAAGGGTTGTTTTAAATTAAACCCTTTTCCCCTATCACATCCCTACATCCCTCTTGTCGTTTAGTTGCATTCTCGGTGGAATTTTTGTCAGTAAAACTATTTAAACCACGGTTGTCCCCAGCACAGAAGTGTCATATATATATGTTTGTTTTGAACTCATGTCTGGTATATTACATGTAGGTTTTCGCTAGTTACGTTAATTTCTATCAATTGTCCACTTATTATTCGATCTATGAAATATATAGTCGGCCCCGATATGGAATAATGTTTATCAAGCTAGCCACAGGTTTCAAGAGTCGCGGTTTCAAACCCGCTGGAATCTATGGATTTTTTAGGGCGCAAATTCCTAGCGTGGATTCCTTTAGAAAAGTAAAGTATTGTAGGACGCACAGTTAGAACCCAACCCCATAGCGCTTAACTTAAGCAAGAATGCATATGTATATTAATTATGAATGAAAAATTGAGGCTTCGGTTACTATAACACATTTGGTATACTTTTGAATTATATGTTTTTATTACATGGATTTAAAATGAGTTTCTGCGGAAGAGATGAGATCGCTGTGGCCGAAATGTCGAAACAAATTCGTAAGACAAATTAAATCCTTACAATGTACATAATTATATTTCATATTAGCTAATGCCCGGCGTGCGGATAATGTGTTTTTACGTTTAGTTGAATAAGTAAAAGGAAAAATAATACATTTATATCGTTGTTATTTTTAGATACTCCGTGCTGATTACCCGGCATTTCCCGGGAATATACGTATCCCGATGTATTTGGTATAATGAGCCGAAAGTCAAAATTCGTTATTTCGAATTATCCGTGCTGCTGCTCTGCTTGCCCGGGAATCTACTTATCCTGATCTTCTTAGCATTAATGAAAGACAAAAATGGTTATTGTGAGTTATCCATAAAAGTTAAACATATTCTGTCGCAGACTTTTTATAGAGTTTTTTGAAAGATATTCAATTCTGTGTAGGCCTACATTAATTTGGTGTATTTTTTATGGTTTAGGCAGAGTAAGCAATTTAAGCGTGCAAAAAGTCACTTATATTTTACTTTTTCACTGCAAAGGGCGATTTTTAAGGGTGAAGGACGTGTGCATTAAAACCCTCTTATAGTCTATAACCTTCCCGGGAAAATCCTGAACATTTTACAAAAAGTCCCATCACAATCGGATGAACGGTAAGTGTACGCTTGTCCGGGAATCTATTTCCCGATCTTCTTGGTATCAATGAAAGACAAAATGGCTATTGTGAGTTATCCGTAAAAGATAAACATATGCTGTCGGAGACTTTTTTTAAAATTTTTTTGAGATACTCAATCCTGTGTAAATTAAGTTTGTGTATTTGTTATGCTTTACACAGCGTAAGCCATTTAAGCGTGAAAAAAGGATGTATTCACTTTTTCACTACAAATGATTTTTAAGGGTATAGGAGTTGAGTATCACAACTCTCTTATAGCCTATGTTCATCCCGGGAATCTCCTGAATATTTTGCAAAAACCCCATCAAAATCGCATCAACGGTATGGCCGCGCATAAAGTACGAACAAACAAACATTCATTTTTATATATTACATTATGTCTAATTTTGTCGGCCGCGATGGACTGGAGGTTATTCTCCTCGCGTCTGGTTCCGAGAGTCGCGGGTTCAAACCCGGCTGGGGTCGATGGATTTTTTAGGATGTAAAAATCCAAGGGGCAAGTCCTCCGGGAGGGACTTTAAGCCGTGGATCTCGAATCTAATAAAGATTTTCTGGCTCGTAAAAGATCCTTAAGCCTGAACAAAAAGGCCTCTAAGCAAAATTTACCGACCTCAACATCCTAGTAAGTCCTTAGTTGCCAGCTAGATATCTCATTGAGTCGGTGTGTTGACCGCATGCCATTCTTGACATCAATGGGAAAATAAGGTAACTAAATTAACTTGGTCTTAGTAACTCCTAACAAAGAAGCGGCTATGTCTCAACATTTGGCTACGCCATTATAGATAGATTATGTATAATTGAATTATTTTTAATAAATAAATCAATTCATTTGAAATCATCAGATGGGCTGTGGCGGCATAGTCTTTAAATTGCATAAAAATGTCACCAACAGTAGATGGTAATGAGGTAGAAAAAATTGCTTGGGTCATGTGTCATCGATATAGAGCATAAAAGGCCTTAGCCTCAAATAAAAGGCATGTGAGCAAAATTTATCGCCCTTTCACAACTAGATTTGAATTGTAACGCTAATGACCCGAGATGTTAAAGAACAATAAAATAACAATAGACTATAAAACATGAGTACAATATTGTTAATTTATTTACCCTGGTAGAGTTTTGTTCATGTGACCTTCTCGTCCAATCAACTAGGACAAACAAATGTTATATTAAAATACAATAATCACAATAATTATTATAACATCATATATTGAATGAAAATATGATCAAATTTAACAATAATATAAGTAACAGCTATAATAATGTTGGCTACAATTAATTTTTTTTATTTAGGAATATTCCACAATACAGTGTTTCTCCTTCAACTCAAAGTGATTTTTCGCCAGAGGTTCCTGCCTAAAGCATTTCTTCCCTCAAATCTCTAGCTTCCATACTTTTCTTCACTCCATCCGTCCATCGTTCTGTAGGCCTGCCTCATCCACTTCTTCCATTAGCTTTCCAATTAAGGATCTAATTTAATAAGATATAATTAAAAAATAAAAATAAACAAAGCACGACGAATAATACGGTAGACAGTCCTCATCTAGTAGACATAGATAAAAAGACGTGATATAGGTCTATCTATACACTCCGTACTTCCCCGTGACGGGATTAGGGTGCTCCCCAGTGGGAGTGTTTCAACCAAACTAATTTAGTTACGTACATTTACCCATACATGTCAAAGAGAGGTATGGGGTCGGCATATCGCCTCATTGAGAAACCCAGTGAATAACTAAGGTATTACTTAGATGGATAACGGTCGGTAAATTTTACACAGAGGCCTCTTTATTCAGGCTTGCGGTTCTTTTACTAGCCTGAAAATCTTTAGACTCGGGACTCACGGATTAATGTCCCTCTCCGAGAACTTGTCCCTTGGATTTTTCCATCCTGAAAATACATGACTCCTGCAGGATTTGAACCCTCGTCCCTCGGAAACTAGAGACAAGAAATATAACCACTAGTCCACCGCGCCCGACAGAAAAAAAAATAATACAAGGAAACAATAAAGAAACGTAATGTATTATACTAATCTATCCGTTGTGCATATATAGGCCTATATCACGTGTCTTAACCGAGTTGTTAAGGTACGATGCTGGCTCGATTCCCCATGGGGAAGGAATTTCGGCCAGTATGGGACATGTGCCTATCTAGCACCATTAGGAATATTGGTTACTACAATAAGTAACGGGTCCAGGTTGAAAAAAGCAGCTATAATGGCTGGGAGCCCGACATGCTGACCATTTGTCACCCTTATAATGTTTATATGATCGTTCACTTCTGATTAATAAGTACATGTAGATGGCAGCCGCCTGATAGGCTAAGACCTTCTAGGCCCTGTTGCGCCATGGAGAAGAAGATGATACATAATGTATTATATGTAGTTTAAAATATTGATCGATATTAATACTAGTCAATTGATTTGGTGTTTACTTGATGAAAATCCATATCTACCTAATTAAATAAAAATAAAACTTAAAAGTTTTATATGATTTTCATATATATTACAATATAAATTTGTAACAGCTGTTTCGGTACTTTGTACGTTCTTATTGTTATTTAATAACAAAATCCAGTCATTTATAATTATCATATTTGAAGAGAAAAATTATACGCTCAGACCGGGACTTGAACCCGGGGCCCTTGGTTCTCTAGACCAAGTGCTCTACCAACTGAGCTACCTGAGCAAGTACCGATCTAAACGCAAATCTTTCTCTATATACATTGTTCAAGTCCCGGTCTGAGCGTATAATTTTTCTCTTCAAATATGATTTATCCATCAATGAGATGCACGAAATCAATAATAATTTATAATTATGTCTGAAGAAGGTACAAAGTACCGAAACATCTGTTACAAATTTATATAGTAATAAATATGAAAATCATATAAAACTTTGTTTTATTTTGTATTTAATTAAATATTAATACTATTTAATAAAACAAAGGTATTAAATTATTAATTGATGAATAATATTATGAGTGAAATGTAGGCCTAAATTAACGTGTAACTGCATAATTTTTTAATGTGTCGTTGAACGATGTTGTAGTTTGGAAGTCTCTGATATAGGGACGAAAAGAATTCCATGTTCTGGCAAGAGGATGGAGTGCAGTGTGATGAGGATAGATATAAGGATAGTGTGCTGATGGGATCGGGTGTCTAAATTATGTGATTGGAGAGTCTAATGAAACGCTGTGATATGTAATTAGTCAGGGTGTGTGTAGTATTTTATAGAGAAGTATAAAGGTTATCCGATATACCCTTGTAAGTAAAGAATTTTCCAATAATTTATAAATATTTTATTGGGGGACAATGTCATATTTTGCCTACTTTCTTATCGTAACATAATCTTTATAATTGCGGGATTTAAAAGTTTTCAAAAAAAATCAGTTTTTCCTTGGATAAATGAGCAGAGATACTGAAATCCAAAGATTGTTATCTTCTCTGCGGTAAACAGAATGTAGAAAAATAGTGGAAAAACTTAAGATATGGATTCCCCTTATGCAGACATCGATGAAAAGATTTTAGAAACCTAGGTCGGAAATGTTTGGAGTTACAAGGATGATCATAATGCACCTTTTGTTTGTGTGTCACATATTGCACATGTTTGTAAACTATAACGATGTGCATTGGCTTGATAATCTTAACACTCGCAATTCGTTACTATTCCAGTCAGCACATTAGAAAAAATGTATGGAACTATAGTCAGGCCAGTAATGCACTATGGTAGTGAGATTTGGGGTTTCCAAAGAACGGAAATACTAAATAAGGTATATACGCATTTTCTAAAGTATATTACAGGACTTAGTAAGGCCGTTTCTAACTGTGGAATTTTATATGAATTCGGGTCATTCCAGGACGACATTAACTGTAAAATTCGTGTACTCAAATACTGGTTGCGAGTAATCCAAGGTGAACAAACAATGCTTAGAGCAATTTGTTACGACCACCAAATTAAAAACATAGATGTTAAATTTTGGGCAGACGAGGTTAGGAGAGAACTCC
The DNA here is from genome assembly GCA_030220185.1 of Diploptera punctata. Classification (NCBI taxonomy): domain Eukaryota; kingdom Metazoa; phylum Arthropoda; class Insecta; order Blattodea; family Blaberidae; genus Diploptera; species Diploptera punctata. The sequence goes on along the minus strand of JASPKZ010007430.1, from coordinate 1,031,863 downwards.
AAAAGATTGGGATGGGCTGGATATGGGAAAAAGGGACTGAAAATCGCAAGAACGTGTGGAGAAAAATAAGGAGGAGGTACTTAGATATAAACCAACAAGATACTTTCGCCGAATGTACAGGAAAACGCTCACTGTGTTTACAAAGAGACCTAAAACACGTCTGGGGAAAAGAATCGTATATACTCAACCTAGGATTTAAGGAGAGATCAGGGCTTGCTTGGTTTAGGCTAGGGGCATGGAAATTTCTAAAAATTAGCGACGATCACGATATGGAATATGTCCAATGTGCGGGAACTTTGAAGATGAGATACATATATTAGGAAAATGTAATGATTTAGAATATTGGAGACGTCAGTTATTACCGGAAAGATTTCTAAATTCAAATCGGGAAAGATTGGCATGCTACGAATTATTGGTAAATCCAGAAAATTGGATAAACCTCGGTAAATTTCTGGACAAAACGCGAAAAATAAGGACAACACTCATTCATGAATAAATATATGTTATCAAAATGCAATACCATTAATTATTAACAATTATATATAAATTAATTAGTGTATAATGCTGTTGTGTTATTATTTAATTGTAATATTAATGTGTTTTCTTTATGTAATTGTAATGTTAATGTTTTTTAGTGTATAATGCTATTGTGTTATTACTTAATTGTAATATTATTGTGTTTTCTTTATGTAATTGTAATGTTAATGTTTTTAGTGTATAATGCTATTGTGTTATTATTTAATTGTAATATTATTATTGTGTTTTCTTTATGTAATTGTAATGTTATTGCTGTTTTTGTTGTTTATTTTTCTTTACACTAGTACCAATTATTACTTTATTGTAACGGACTGTCAACAGCACGTACGGCTTACTGCCCGTGCGACCCATATTTGTAAATAATATTGTAAATATCTTACTTTTTGTCTAATAAAGTCCTACTACTACTACTACTTGATAAGTTGGCTAAATTTGTCTGACATTAGGCCTACATAAGTTTCTTAGGGTCGTATGCACATACATTACTCTCTACTCAAATTACTTGCAATCACTGGTGAGCTGAGATCGAATTAACGGCCGCCTTAACCGGTCATGCATGAATGTTGACGTTTTCGTAATATTGGCAACGAATTACCCAGAATTCTCAGCGATAAAACCACTTCCGTTATTTTCGTCTGCTATAGAGGAATGCATTTATGCTTGCATCCCGCAAAGAATACCGTATACAAACACGTCTGCGACGCGCAATATTACGCCGATTCTCCTGTTCTTCCAGTTGAATTCTTTGGTAGACTCTATCAAATTCCTCTTCTCCGCGTATACCGAAAACATGATCGAAGTCTTCAAGGTCCGACATCTTGGATAATTTCAAACTACATCGGTTACCATCGGTTCCTTTCGGGATTTTCACATAAGTTTATATCTTGAGCTACGATCTTAAGGTACCTTGTCAGGTAGCTTACAATTATTACCGCGTGAATAGATTTCTGAGTAAGAAAAATGTGTTTGAATAAAACTTTATCAGCAGAGAACGCCTTTTACGGTCTAATGCGTTCAAACAGTTCTACTGCGCCTACTAATGAGTTTTACTAATTCTGTGTTTATGGTAGTGAAGCATGAACATTACGAAGAATATATGAATGCCGAATAACAGCAAATAAGATGTGATTTACACGCCGTAAAGCAGGCTATACAAAGTGGGACCAAAAAGGAAATGAGGAAATAATGGAAGAATTGGATATAGAATCCTTTCTCCATCATATACAAAACTATCAGAACAACTGGAAAACCCATCTTCAACGAATGCCATCTCATAGAATTCCAAAAGCTATGCTTTAATACTATTACCACCAGGGCACAAGATCGCTGGGACGTCCAAAAAAGCGCTGGATAGATAATTCCTCTTTGAGACCATATCAGGCCACATAGCCTAATACTTCCATGGCTGACGATGATGACTAATTCTCTGTTAACATTGTTGCACTTAAAAGAAGAACACACATCAGTATATGATTTGGCGGACTTTTTAACTCATGCCCCAAATGGTAGTCAATGACTAATCACGTTTTAATGAATGTTGTTTTACAACCAATGACAGTCGTGTTTCACCTCGCTTTTTATCGATTTCTCTTCATCAGCTCCTGCTTCCGTGATAAAGAAAACACTTCCTTTTTATTATTCTGAACAGCCAACAAATACTTGAATATAGCAAATAATGGACAAATTCCTTGATTTTACTGAGTTGTTTACTAAAAACATAAATTAATAACCTATAATGTTGATTATAATATAGGCCTACAATTTGATGTTTCATTATTTCTCCACTAGGGCGCATTCTTACAATATATTGCGATCCTATTTGGCAATAAATAATATGATCAAGTTGCAATGAAATATATAACCTCACATTTCTGATTTGTTTGTAAACATATCTGTTTACAGTAAATATATAAATATTTTAAAATACCGGTAACTATATTTAAATATTGACTTTTGAGCAAACAGCTTAATTTTATTTATTAAATAGTAAAGTGATCCCACAACAGGCCTCAGGAGGCCCTTGGGGTAGTAGGAGGTTAAGGCTCCCACATTTTCTAGACAATCGGCACTTTATGTCAGCCGGGTTGTCAGCCCTGCGTGACGGCCGCCTTTACCCCAGAACAAGCGTCTGGTACTCATTTCCGTTAGAGGCTGAGTAGACCCCAGGGCCATAGTGCCGCCAGAGGGTTTGTGTCAGTTTAAAAATCCTGACCCCAACGGGACTTGAACCCTCGACCCTCCGGCTTGTAGCTCAGTGCCTTAACCACTGCGCTACGGCGTGCCCCTTATTTATTAAATAGTCCCAATAAAAGCCATTCTTGATTTCCAAATCCTCTAGATAAATTGGAAATCACTCGTGGCATTATTTATAAGTGTATCTTTGTGTGATACTCTTTCTAAAACTAAAATAAACTCCATGGTGCGATATGCCTAGAAGACCAGCCTGCTGCTGCCCTCACGTCAGATGTGTTAATTACAGAGGTGGACGATCATCCAGCCAATATCGGGGTGACAAATGGTCAGAATGTCGGGTTCCTCATCCATTATAGCTGATTTTCTTAACCTGGAGCTGTACTTACTGTACAGCGGAAGTCCCATAGCTCTTCAGCAATTCTGTTAAACCATTTGACCACGGCGGGGGACTCTTTCATTCATGGGAAAATACAACTAAGAATTTACAACACATGTTTATTTATTTATTGTTTCTTCTCTACATATGGGGAATCCGCACCTGACTTTGGTCCACTATTTACGTTACAACGTGTATATCATGAACAATTCTGAATTTTTCCAATACAATTATTTCTGGATTTCAGGATATTAGTTTCCATTTATCTAACAAAAATTAACAATATTTGTATTATAAAATTTTATTCAAAGCCCATATTAGGCCTGTATAGCATAACAGACGAAATATTTAGATAAATATGACGTTCGTAAAAGTGAAATGACACATTAACCGTTAAGTAGCCCGAAATATAGTTCACATTATGCTTTTTTGGGAGGAAACTTACAGCTGAATTTATCAACATTATGTATACTTTACAGCATAAAATCATGTTGAAAATTAATATTAATAAAATTCGTTTTAATATGTTCTTAAATCCAAGGGTATATTTGGATTTATTGCCCTAAATTGTTGTGCAATCCGTGTTTTCAAAAACATTTACATAGGCATTTGATTCCACACATACGATATTTTTAATCTGTATGAACTGATAATGAAGTCAAAATTAAATTTGGATGTGAAAATTGGACATTGGGAATAAAAGATATAAAGGAAATCGAAGGTGCAGAAATGCGAGTTTGGGCTTTTGACTGGATAAACAAGATTAAAAGTATAATCGAAGATATAACAGATTTCAGATGGAGAGATCACGTGGGAAGAATGGATTCAGTAGATGATCGAGAATTGCTTTTGAATACAGATACAAAGAAGAAAATGATGAGGAAGAACAAGGAGAAGATGGAATTAATATTTTGAGACCAATACAGGTGCATTGATGTTTAATGCAAGGCGAGAGGAAGGAGTTGTTGCTATTAATTTGAATTGCAAAAGAACATAACGACATTGCGATCTCAGTTTCAAATCCTGCGGTTCCAGAGGGGCACACCGTGATTTTTCGGGGTTTTCTAGGGGTTCTCCAGTTTCTCGAATTCATCCCAATAACAATCTCCATTTCTCTTGCCGCCCCTATTATGTCATTTCATCTTAATTTATTCATTCATTTATTTCATATATTTCACTTTATTTCATTTGGGGAAAATGATCTCGTCTAGTAACTACAGTTGTTTAAAATATGTGGTTGTGGTGATCCAGGGGGGGGGGCACTTTTGTGTACTTCATCATGACTCAACCTATGTGACAACTTATGGAGGTATAGGACTAAAGGGAAGTTTGTAGCCCCTCCTTGAGGCCCCTGGGCCCAGCCTGGAAAATGGTTACATAAGCCATGTGTGTGAATGCTCGATGTATCGAAACCAGGAACACCATAACTGACTACATAACACCGTAGAATGTACTCAATTTCCATTCTATCATATATCAAACAGCGATGGATACTATAATACAATGAGTATACTCAAAATTGCCGTGTTACGGGCGTAATAACCCGAGCCAATTGTTGTTGTAATCTAACACAAACGCCCATCATCGTGGCATTGGTCAGTAGAGTTTCTACTTTCCATCGAGCGCTTCGTCCCGAGTTCGTCTCCTAGTGGGTAGGGGATTTTAAATATTCACGTTTAGCCTGGCTACGTATTCCTTCTCTTATCTTGTTGCGGTATGTGGCATTGGGGGAAAAAAAAATATCGTGGAGGAATGCGAAACCACATTTAATTACATAAATGTGCAATACGGTATTAAAATGTAGGTGGAGCATTCCGTTTATTTCGCGTTTCGGTTTAGGATACAATGGTGCGAAGTATTTAATATTTTGTATATATGAAGGTAAAAACTCATTGACATATGTAACGAGTCTTGAGCTGTGCTGTACCGACAGAATCTTAAGAGTTCTCGTGTCATTGTGAATAGGAGACCCGAGAACACTCGTCACTACAGCGCCAAAACTGTTATAGAGACAAGAACTTAAAGCAGAACTTTCACTCCTTGAAGAATTTAAAAAGGCAGGTCTGAAATTAGATTTGTTGCAAGTAAATCCACTTTTCCCATTACTTGCAGATAGTGTTCACAAACTGTGACATTGAATTTAGTGGAACTGTTAAACTTAAAAGTGGCTTCAGGTGACCATGAATGTGTAATACCAACTGAAATACTTAATATAACGCTTATGATTAAGTTTCAAATTGATTTTATATTGATATTTCTCACGTCAGAAAATCTCAAATATGCATAGTACGAATGAATTACGGCCAAGAGTACATTTAATAATTATTTTTCAAATACTTATGTTCATCAAATTTACAAATACAGTAAAACATGTTTAATCCGGAACGTGAATAATGCGGAAACCTGTCCAATGTGAACAAATTTATTGGTCCCGGCGAAATAACAGTAATTTTATGTGTATTTATTTTGCATAAAACGGAATCTGTCCAACGCGGAAACTGAAGGATATTTCTACACAATATTCATGAAAAAATGTTATGAAACGGAAAGGTGTATATACATTTATTAATCATCAGCAGCTTTTTTACTGTAGGCAGGTGCCAATACGGCTTTTACAAATAGTGATTCAAACCAAATGGACAAATAAATATCAAAACAGAATTGACCTAATTGTCACTGACCCTAAAGTTCATTGTTAAAAGCTGTTGTATTTCACATGCCGATATGTACTTCGATAAATGCCTCCATCGCCACGATCGGTATATTATTGTTTCGATTTGTTCGTTGCAATAATTTTGATTGAATAACACGTGCCTATTGTGTTTTGTTCCCAGTTCATAATGTCGAGTAAAGGAAAGAAAAGTAATTACTACCGAAGAGAAAAAAATTAATGTTGCCGCTTAAAGTAAAAATAAAAATGCTTGACCGTTTATATGCGTTGGCAAGTCGTTTGCGTCTACATCGCGTTGTTTCAGTGTTAATGAATCAAGAAATCCGAAGACAAAATAAGGAATTATATTGCATAATTCACAGTTCAATATCAATCTTAATTGAAACACCTTTTAAAAGCGGCAAAACAGGAAAAAATTACTAAGCTCTTTAAGTCCGTGCCTAAACCTGACAGTAATAATTAATAGAAATTGTTCAAAATCTCTCATTAATTAATTTTATTTTGATAATTTGTTTTATTCTGTATCCTTAGAGCGTATAAACCCATACAAATTACCATTACATATTCGCGGTTTCTGTATTCGCGGCATGTTTGCAGAACACATCCCCCGCGAATAAGGAGCTTTCACTGTATAATTCTACCTGTATAGCTTCGGCCTCATTGCAGACCCGTTATGCGAAACACAGATACTTGTCTTGCAAATAATAATTGCTCTGTAAAATCTTAAATTAGTTAAGTTCTGAGACTTCACAGGTAGCGTTCTGAATTTACGGAATAAAGATGGCTGAAACATATGTATCATTCTCATTAAGCGAAAGAGTGAAAGTGATTGAAGATAAATCTCCAAACATTTCCGGACCGATGCTCCAAAGTCAAGCTCTACCTCTTGTTAAATCCCTAAAGGAATAACGATTTCAAGAAATCTTCAGGTTGTCTGGACAGTTTTAAAAGACGACACATTGTAGTGTGAAATGAAATTTGCGGGGAATCAAAGAATGTGGACGAAAGTGTAGTTAGTGAGCGGAAACCGAAACTGCATACTTGAATTTCAGGATACGCGCCTAAGATACATTTTTAACGCTGACGAAATGGGGCTGTTTTTTTCCGCTCGTTACCGTCGAAGTCGCTCATGCATACTATACTTCACTTTTCAATGGCAGCGGAACTACAATTAATCCAAGGTACATAAAAAAGATAATGCGGAATTTTGTCTAATGTGGGGAAAAAAAATTGGTCCCATGCGATTCCGCTTTGAGCAAGTTTTACTGTATTATAAACTATTAAAATTCATTAAATATGTAACGTATCCAGAAGCACTATAATGGAGTAAAGCATTTAGCTTACCTATAAATACTACGATACAGTGAAATTATATTTATGTAATCGTATTCAAAGTTATTTTGCCAAAAAGATATAATTTACTGTACTTTAATATACTTTTATATTTTAATAATTCGTAAAAATTATCTAGAAGAACGTTGTCAAATTTTAATTGAAGTTACATGAAAATTAATTTTCAAATTCTCACATTAACTTCTATAGTCTATTGAACTAAAGATTAAAGTGAGTATAAATGAAACCCACGTGACCTGAGCTTTTCATTGACTCTCGAACTTACAATAACTTTTTACTCTTCTATGTTGTGTTCTTTGCCCACCGAAATATTCCTTTTCTATAAATAAAAACATATGAAAATAGTGTGAATTGTAACAGTGAAAATACGTCTGTAGTTAATCATGACAGTTAACCAGATGGGATCGGAAAAGGAACACCGATATCTTAAAAGAATTGAAGAATACGCCAATTTTGGAATATATTAAACAGTACCAACTAAACTGGAAACATCATCTAGAAAGAATGAGTTCAAATCGGATCCCCAAAGCTGTTTATAATTATACACCAAGAGAACGAAGATCGCTGGGTCGTCCTATGAAACGCTGGAGGGAAAATTTTCTATAGGATCGTAACAGGCCTTGGCCTAATACTCGGAAGGAAGAAGAAGAGTTAACCCTTGTGTAATTAAACATAAAGGAGGAAAGCCTTTCAATACTGGCGATTAACAATTGGCCTACACTAAACTTATTATTAAAAAATGCAAAATGTATCCCAGCCTGGGAATTAATGATAAAGTGCATTAATAATGATGTTAAACTTAGGAAGAGACTGAACAGATTCAGTAGTTGATAACCATGCAGATGATGGATTCAGAGTGATGTTGACAGTCACGTGAGTAGTGTTTGAGTTTCATCTCACACATAGCGTAATTCTTTCCTGCGCGTTTTGCTGTTGCGGGATGATACACTTTATTCACGTCTACTCTAATCTTTAGTTGAAAGAAATATAAACCTTGTGTGTTTAAAACCTTTGTTATGACTATTTAACTCATGCCCCAAATGGGATTCAATGACCAATCACATTTCAATGATTTTAGAATTACAACCAATCACAGTAGTGTTTCACCTCGAATTTATCAAACAAGTTTATCATAATAAAGAAAACCACTGCTTTTTACACGCTTTATATTAGCTTGACCTGTATATATCTATCTATCTATGTAACGGAATCTTTCAACGCGATTTTCACCCACTTAAAATCATTGGATCGACTTGAAACTTTGTATACTTGTAGAGGACCCGTGACAATACAATAATATAATTTTTGTTTTCTAAAATCCTCTCCAGAATCATCAGAAAATCAAAAGTGTCTTTGTATCTATGTAACGGAATCTTTGAACACGATGTTCACCCACTTATAAATATTATATCAACTTGAAACTTTGTATACTTGTAAAGGACCCGCGACAATACAATAATTTCATATTTATTTACTAAAATCCTGGCCAGAATCATCAGAAAATCAAAAAAAAAGTGTCTTTGTATCTATGTAACGGAATCTTTGAACACGATTTTCACCCACTTAGAAACATTGGATCGACTTGAAACTTTGTATATTTGTAAAGGACCCGTGACAATACAATAATTTCAAATTTTGTTTCTAAAATCCTGGCCAGAATCATCAAAAAATTAAAACTGGTATAATAAGTTGCGGAAGTAAATATCAGTAAAACTAAATATATGGTCACACGTAGAAATACATTATATAATGGAAATGGACAGCTAATGACAAATGAGGGAAATTTTGAGGAATTGGCTGAATTCAAATACCTAGGAACAATAATCACAAATAGGAATGAGATGCACAAAGAAATTAAACATAGGCTCAATTCTGGAAATGCATGCTATTATGCATTGCAGAGACTTTTGATGTCCCAACTCCTTTCAAAAAACGTTAAGCTGAAAATATATAAAACTATTATTCTACCAGTTATATTATATGGGTGCGAAACATGGACTCTTACTTTAAGGGAGGAAAGGAGATTACGAGTATTTGAGAATAAAGTTCTTAGGAAAATTTTTGGACCAAAGAGAGATGAACAGACAGGTGAATGGAGAAGACTACATAACAATGAACTACATGGTCTTTATAGGAAGCCAGATATAATAAGAACAGTTAAGTCCCGTAGACTGCGATGGGCAGGACATGTTGCGCGTATGGGGAATGAAAGACGTGCATGGAAACTTCTTGTAGGAAAGCCAGAAGGAAAACGCCCAGTTGGTAGACCAAGAATGAGGTGGGAGAACAACATTAACTATGATTTGAGGGAAGTAGATTATACAGGAAATGATTGGAAAGCATTAGCTCAGGATAGGGATGTATGGAGAGCTTATGTCCGCGCGGCCATGAACCTACGGGTTCGATAGTGCCAGTGAGTAAGTAAGTAAGTATAATAAGTTGCGGACTTGTCGACTTTTTAGTCAATAGTTGTAAGAGCTCAGTTGGCAGAGTGAACTCTAGCGGTATATAATTTCTGTAATCCATAGGTCGCTGGTTCAAATCCGGCTGGGAGGTTTTTTCTTAGAAGAGTATTACTTTGTGCTCATACTACAATAGAATCGAATTTAAAGATTTTTACATTTTTATCTTACTCTGTAAAATATTAAAACTAAAAAATAAAAAATAAATAATAGTTTTAAAAAACTGAAACAACACGCTTTATTATAAACCCGAACTAAAAAAATGAAAAATAATTTTAATTTCCAACATGCTTGGGATAAATAATTTTAGCATCAAAAGCGTGGGGTGCTTTTTATGATATTTACATTTTCTTCCTAGAGACTTTACTTTTACCAATATCTGTTTATTATCAAATATATTAATTGATAAAGAACACCCCACGCTTTTGATGGTAAAATTATTTATCCCAAGCATGTTGGAAATTAAAATTATTTTTCATTTTTTTAGTTCGGTTTTCTAATAAAGCGTGTTGTCTTAGTTTTTTTAAAACTATTATTTATTAACATTCTGAATAGGCCATAGCATTATTTTGCAGTGACTGGCCAAGAAATACGGCTACCAGATTGTATATATAGTGCATGAATGTCAGCAGGTAGCGCATGCGGGAGATAATATAAAAATATGTGTAGCAATTTATTATACCACAAAAAAAACACTGTTTGCACATTCTTAAACGAATTATTTCCCAGGAAATAACGTTGCAGAAAAATATAATTGACATATTTACATCATCGGACATCAGAAATTAATTAATACATATAATGTTGGTTATAAATTTCTTAACTAGGGTGCATTCTTACAATATTGCGCTCCTTTTGCAAAAAACAATATGATCTGGTTGCAGTGATGAACAAAAGCAAATGAAGCATACCAATCGTTTCTCATTTGTTTTCAAACATCGCCGTTTACATTAAATATATAAATATTTTAAAATAACTATAGTTAAATAATGATTTGTGAGTAAACAGCTTAATTTTATTCGTTAAATAGTCCTAACAAATGCCACTCTTGATTTCTAAATTATCTAGATAAATTCACTTTTCACTTCGTGAGTCGTGAATTTATCGATAATTTGGAAATCACTCTTGGCATTATTTATGACTATTTAACTCATGCTCCAAATGGGAGTTAATGACCAACATTTCAATGATTTTTTATTTACAACCAATCACAGTCGTGTTTCGCCTCGAATTTATCAAGTGAAGTTTATCATATTAAAGAAAGCTCCTTCTTTTTAACATTCTGAATAGGTCATAGCATTATTTTTCAGTGGCTGACTCCCCAAGAAATACGGCTACCAGATTTTATATATAGGGAATGAATGTCAGCTGATAGCGCATGCGAGAGATTATATAAAACCATTTGTAGCAATTGATTATACCATAAAAAAAAGAAACCGATATTTCCACTTTCTTAAACGAATTATTTTCCAGGAAATTACGTTGCAGAAAAATATAAATGACATATTTACATCATAGGACATCAGAAATTAATTAATACCTAAATGCTGGTTATAAATTTCTCCACTAGGGTGCATTCTTACAGTATTGTGATCCTTTGGCAATAAATAATATGATATGGTCGCAGTGGTGAACAAAAGAAACAAGTGAAGCGTACCAATCGTTTCTCATTTCTTTTCAAACATCGCCGTTTACATTAAATATATAAATATTTTAAAATAACTATGGTTAAATAATGATTTGTGAGTAAACAGCTTAATTTTATTCGTTAAATGGTCCTAACAAATGCCACTCTTGATTTCCAAATTCTCTAGATAAATTCACTCCTCACTTCGTGAGTCGTGGATTTATCGATAATTTGGAAATCACTCGTGGCATTACTTATGATAACATGCACTGTTCTTACGATATGCCAAGAAATAAACATCTCTATAACTCTGAAGATATTAGGCTCCTGGGTCACCAACTTCTTCAGCAATGCGCACAAGATCACAGTTTACTTACCGATAACTCATTTTGGCCGTTTTTTCAACTTTTTCTTCTTCCTTTCATGTGATAGACCTAGTGGTCTGTTACGGTCTCAATCCAATGTTTGAAAGGTCTGCCCAAAGATCTTTGCCTGGTGGCTGATAATTTAAGATTTAAGATTTGACGTGGTATTCTTGTTCTGCGATTCTGTTTGTAATTCTTTGCGAATCTCAGAATTCCTTTTATGGTCTGTTCTTGAGTAACCTGGAATACGTCTGATAAATTTAATTTCTGCCGCAGTTAGTCTTTGTTCATTTACACTGCGAATTGTCCAGGCCTCATTGCCATAACATAATATGGGTCTGGCCAGTGTTTCATAAATTCTAGTTCGTGTGTTTTTTTAATTTCATATATTATCTTGCGGCCATAGATATATGCTTGTGTTTCTGTGCGTGGTTCTTTATAATTGAACAGAAATTTGTCATAGAAAATAATTTGTTTTAGTATGGCCGACAATTAAGTGGTTGACAGGAATTTCACTTTCCTGAACCGCTATCTACAATATTCCGTAGTCACCATAGAACTAGTCGAACTCGTGGAATAATGTATGTCATGTCCAAGGTTAAGGGTTCGACCAGGGCCGATGGACTTTTCAGGAGGGTTCCTTGGAAAATATCTAAGCAGTGGGTCGTGGGTCCTGTGTGTTACATTTTCTGCATGTAAAAGAACCTCAAGTCTGAAAAAATATGCTTCTGAACAAAGTTCGTTATTCTTTTCATACTCAGATTTAAATTTCGAAGCTAATAAATAATGGCCATAGCTATTAAAGAGTATCGTTAAATAAAAATTAATACTAAATTACAATCGACAGTCCGTCCTATTTTTTCCCCTAAGAAATAACATTAAAATTTCTCATTCATCGTATCTTGATTTTACAGCCAGAAATAAATGTAAATGTAATTCGAAGGTTGCTGTTTTTAAAACCCGGTCATCACTTTAAACTTCTCTACCTATGTATCCATATACGTTTAGGCCTATCGGTATATACGGTATTCTGCAGCTATTGTCTCTCTGGTGCCAACCCTCCACAACTGTATGTCTTGTACATGTTCAGGTTTCAATCTTCTCCTGCACATTGATTCCGATAGCTCATGTTTTTTTTTTCAAAGTTTTTTCGTCCTTTTCCTCATCTTCAAGATTGTCATTGGTGAATTCATTTAGACTACTATTCTCTCCCATCCTCATTAGATCTGTAAAACATTTCAGACTCTTACTTTCAATCCTTGTTAGTATGGTTTCTTCTAAATCCATTTTATTCATAATTTCTGAATTTTTTTATGGTTCAGTCTGGAAATTCTAGCACTTCGTTCAACTAATATATTTCAACTGCTAACATTCTTTTCCTGTAATTATTACTCGTCGCTCATGTTTCACACCCATAGTTCAAAACTGACTCGATTAACACTTTTTTTTTTGCATGTTTCGAATATTTGTATTACACCATATTGAATTTACAATTATTTTGCCCAGTTCAATACGGTTTTTTTTATTTTCTCGTTTCCAGTATCTTCTCTATTATTTATAATGTTAGTGCTAAATATTTTGATTTACTTATTGGATTTCTGTTTCTTTGCCATTATCAAGATCTCGTTAAATTTCGTCTTAATGGGAAAATATTCTATTTTCATATAATTGAGGGGCTCGGGTGTAGAACATGGTAACTGATAACACTGATCAACATGATTTTCTGTCTCTTGAGTACCAATAGTTGTACTTAATGCATTTTTTTATCGTGTTTTCAAATATGTATTCGGAATTCCTCCATCACCCACAGCTTTTTTATTTCAATTTCAATTAATGGATTTAAATAATTATTTTTAATAAACGTTTATTTGTCCATTGTAAAATAAAACCAAATGAGCTAACTTAGGAGATTTCAGCTATGGAAAAGAGATATCAAGGCAAATGGAATCCTAATATGCTAGCCGATTATTGTTGGACCATCAAGAGGGATGATCCACAGGCGAAATATAGCAGAAAATAGCAGTGATGGAGAAAAACCGACATCATATTTGAATTCAGGAGAAAAAATAATATCAGAATCGCATATTTTTCGTTCTGAGAAAAAAAAAGTTTATTTTTTGTTGCTCAGTGTAATTTGGTGTTTTGAAGTTATTAGTCTCATATAGCCAATTTATTCATGTGTAATTACTAGGAAAGAAAAAATCTAAACTTTTCTACCATTTTTTGACATATTCGATATTTGAGAATGAAGTTCTTAGGACTTTTTTTGGACCTAAGAGAGATAGACAGTGAACGGAGAAGCTTTCATGACAGTGGGAATAATTCTCTATAAGAAACCAGATATAATCCATCCATCCATCCATAGTAATTCTGCCCGAAGGCAGATCCTTCACTGCAATCATAGCATTTTCATGCTACGCTTGCAGCTTTACTAGGGAATTGTAGGTGTGTTAGCTTCCCGTTGCTTTCCACACCGGTGAAGGATGATGATGATGGTCGTATGATTTCTGGAATCGTTTGGGCCTTAAAGTTTTCCTGACATTTGTCTTACAGGTGAGGAAAAACCCCGATAAAAACCTCACTCAGAAAAACTGCCCCGACCGGGGATCGAACCCGGGCCCGCTGCGTGACAAGGCAGCACGCTACCTCGAGACCACAGCGTGTACCCAGATGTAATAAGCACAATATTATTTCTCGTAGACTGCGATAGGCAGGGCATGTGGCACTAATAGGTATTAAAAAAGGGATATGGAAAATCTTTGTAGAAAAACCAGAGGGAAAACGCTCAGTAGGGAAAGCTAAGAATGAAGTGGGAATAACATTAACCATAATTTGAGAGAGATAAATTATGCAGGGCATGATTAGAAACATTAGCTCAGGATAGGGACTTATGTAGGGATTTTCAACACGCGGCCACGATCATCTGGTTTCGATATTGCCAGTGAGTTTGTTTAGTTAGAGCAATTTTCGAATTCTTGGTTCCAGGTAAATCCGATTTTTGTATTGATCTAATTTTGCTGGCTTACGGAATATTTATTTATTTATTTTGATAGGGCCTAATTAAATAATTTATATCTAGTTTTGTTGCAAGAAAATAAAATTTGCTGTCGCTAGAGCATCTTTTTTACTTCAATTTTATTTTTGAGACACTTTAAATATTTGGTCTTATAGCGTCTATGATACTTAGGTTAGTCTATATCAGTAGATTGTACAGTCTACTCTATCGTTCTCTATTTTCATGTGTAAGTTCAGTCTATTGTGTATTTATGATTGTGTAAATCCGTTCAATAAGTTACTAATTGTGAATTAAAAGTGGAAACATGATTAAGGATGAAACGGATCGTGGTAATCCAATGTTTTCCTTGACAACAGAGGAAACACACGAAAAATAGCCGTTCCGGGACTTTAACTCGGAATCTCCCGAATACGAGTCAGAAATGCTATAATCTGATTGTACAAACTTGTTGGGTGCTAGAGCATTGAAAATGTCTACATAAAAATTCACTTTATCCTTTATCCCAGTTCCTAATCGCCTCATTCTTCTGATTAACGAACTCAGCCTTACTTCTATTATTGGAATTTACATGCCGAATTTCGTTGCAAAAAAAATGTTATTAGAGTGATTCTTAAATGTTTTGTTTCAGGTATATCCCACTCTTAATGATCCGATTTCGCTGATTTTTTGGAAAATACCTTTCTCGTTTTATTTTATTTGTATATACCGAGATTCGTTGCGAATAAAATTAAATTTCCGTCGCTATAGATCTTTTTTTTTAATTTTGCTTCAGGTTAGACACCACACCTAGTAGTCCTATTTTGGTTTGTTGTCGAGCTGAATCTTTATTTTTTTAATTAATTGCTATATGCTTAGTTTGGTTGCGAAAAAATGCGACCGCTAGAGTATTAACAGACACATATTTGGTCCTTAGTAAGTAGGATTAATGAAAAATATTGTTATGGATACAACCTCAATAGGCTCATTCCTTCGTTAAACTATGTTTTTGCGCGATAGTGCGTTTTGTCGTGCTTACAGCAATGGCGACCATGATTGAAAGTTCAACTTCCTACATTTCGGGTTGCCAACCTAAATAACTATACTGTAACAATACATTTACACCCACGTGCGGGAAGTAAAACTTTTGCCCTTTATGTATACTTCGTACAATGTATATACAAAAAATATCCAAATGGTAGTGTTAATATAGGCCTACATTATACGAAACACAAATCACTGCATTTTAAATTAACTGAACTTTATGTAATAATATAAAACAATAAATACGGTACTTGCGGTCATTTGATCAATAATTGTTCTCAAGGCCTCCTGTTGTTTCAACTAATAAACATTGCCCACACTGTTAACGTAAGTCAGTTGTTTATAATGGACGCAAATATTTCCAACAAAGGTGCTATTATTTTGCTATTATGAATCATTTTGAAAACATCGTCACGAAAAAAAAAATTACAACGTACGTTTGTGAAGTGTTTTACAGAATCTCGGAAATTAAAAACCTCGCTATCGCTCGGTTTTTAAAAAAATGCCTCGGTTCTGTAAAAATCACTTCCCACCCTCACATCGTAATATACGATACTATTTATGAACGGGTAGAACGATTGACATTGTATCTAAATTCGAAGAACTGTTTATAATGTAATTGATATATTTGAATATGTGTTGTGATAATGAATTTTACAAAATATCATTTAGAGGTTCAGTTAGGTTCTGTTTTAATGTGAATTTCATAAATATTGCTTATTTAATAACTATAGATAAAACATCAATGGAAATTTAATAATGGTTCATTAAGTCGCGTTTAATTAAAAAAGTATTGTATTTTCCTATTCAAAGAAATCGTAATTGGTTATGCCCGAAGCTTTATTATTTTGTTTCTTTATACGAGAGACTAGGCTTGTAATATTCTAAGGTATATATGTTTTTTTTTTTTAATTTAAGAAAAATCTATATATCGAGTATTTGAAAACAAAGAACAGCAGAAAAATAGGACAAACTTAAACGGGAAAATTGTCACTGTCATTTTTGTTTCCAGAGGCAATCACACAAAGGACTAGATGTTTGCAAAGTAACTTTACAGGTTGATTCAAAATAACACATACTACGATTATTATACTTCTATGTTAATATTTTTGAAAAAGTATTTGGACTCAAAACAATATTCAACGCGTGATCACACCCTGGAATGTAAGTGAATGGGCACGGAATAAGATTCCAGCTCTAATACGTAGAGAAATTAGTAGACAAATGAAAAAAAAAAATGTCATGGATCTTGTTGGAGTTATAACATTTTTATTATGTGAGATTACAATAATTTACGGAACAAACATTCATATGAGCAATTCCATGAAAATGTCATATCGAGGTGAAAATTTTAAAATTGACGCAGGAATAATTTTGTTGGCGTAATATATATCTTTAAGGATCAAATTTTCTGATTCTATAAGATAATGTTTTAAATGTGTATTATTTTAATCTAATATTAGTGGTAGAACTTGTCATATTCCAAACCTGTAAAACACACAAAATTTGACCAATTTGTTGTTTAATGATTTGGACGTATTAATTCGTTTTATTTCACAAACGCTTTTGCTAAACCATACTTTCGTCCTCCCTAGTTGTTAATGTAATAATATTAATTGCAGTCTAGTGTTCTATATACCTATAATTGTTAACAGTCACGGAAAACGTATAAAAAATACTGTACATACCATAATAATTGATGGATTAAAATTTCCTCTTGGATTCTACGTTATCGGTACACAACTAACAAAAAAGCATTGATGACATTTTCTTGTACAGTCATTATTTTTCCCGCTAGAGTCCCGTGACTGACTGACTTTTGTCCTCTCATTTATAATGATAATATGCATGGCGCACTCAGTTGTTTGATGCACTCTGCTGAGGATTTAACATAAACATGTTTTAGGAAATCTGGTTGACCGTTCGGCTCAGCTGCTTCATAAAATAATTACTGACCCTTTTTCTGTGTCAAAATGAGCTAAAAGGCAGACAGCGGAAGCATTTCAATATATTCAGGAGAAGGTGCAGTAAACGAAGCAGCCACACTTGTTGATTTCTCAGAAAATTATACCTACAAAGAACAAACTGAGATCCAGGCAGTTCATTGGAAAAATTAGCATATCTCAATATTATTGCTTTTGCCTAGTTTAGATGGAAGGTGACAGTGAAGTTGAGAAGATATACTTTGCTCTAGTGTCAGGATATGTGACACATAGCAAGTCGCTATAGAAAAATGTTTTCTGAACTATAGGGATTTCTTCCAAAATTTGAGGTGATAAAAATTTTCAGGTGGAGCAGCAGGTAATATAAATAGGCCTATACATTTAGCAATGTGACACTGCTCACTTCAATATTTGGATTTTGAAATAACATGGAACTTCTTTGAATCGTACCATCAAAAGTGGACTATAGATGCGATTGGCGTCCAAGTAAAAAGGATGGCACGGATGTTTGAAAAATCGAGAAAGAAGACACAAAATTGTACAGAATTATGTAATGTGAACTGTAAAACCTACCAAATAACTGTTCAGGAGGAGTCACTAAATGATATAGAAGAAGGAAAGAAAATTTTAGAAAAACAATTTCAATATCTTGCAACTATCACGGATTCATTGCGTACACAACGTGAAAGCGTTGAACCAGTATGTTGTAGAGTATGCACAACTGTCAAACAATCAGCGCTACAAATTCATAAGTTCGTGTGTTAAAAAAAGAAAAGTGAATGACGCGACGTGCCTAGAAAGCCCTAGGCTGCTCATCTCACATCCAAGTATATCAATAACAGAGGTGGGCAATCATCTAACCAATATATAGGGTGACATATGGTCAGCATGTCGGATACTCCAGCACTTAAGGATTTTTCTCGACCGCAATCGATAACTATTGTAGCTGCCCAAATTCTTCGTGATTCTGGGCGGGCACCAGTCCCATTGTGGCCGAAATTCAAAGAGAAAATTTATTCTCATGGGGACTCGAACCAGTGCTCTCTATTGAAACATTTTGACTCAAACTATTCAGTTGCAGCGTCAGACTCCATGTGTGACAGGAAACATTATTTTTGTTAATGGGTCAAGTCAACATAGCGGCGAATACTAGAGAGTGAATAGCTGCATAAGCAAATCTTATACATCGATGCTATGAAGCGAATCATCATGTCAGGCTAATTAGAGTTTTCTTTTTATTGCTGTTTAAAAATAGAATTCACTACGTCAACAATCGGACAGCTTGCGATTTATAATAATTTGTTTTGAAAGTATATGCACACTGATAAATAACTAACTTATTAAGAATGTGTATCTAGACATCAAAAATATTAAATCCTGCATCACGTAAATTGTAATTAGTTGCTATATAGCCTATGTATTCACGTAGACTTTCACGGCCGGAGTTGCTATGATGATCTTGCTGAAGATTTTCGGGCTGTAGGCCGTGGTCGTGAGGCTTGTAGTTCCCCGACGTTTCGCCAAAGACTGCGTTGAAGACAACCCTTGAGGATGCCATGCGCAGTCTTTGGCGAAACGTCGGGGAACTACAAGCCTCACGACACGGCCTACAGCCCGAAAACTTCAGCAAGATCATCATAGTTGCTATATATATACAATTATAGTAGGTATATTTAACAATATAGAAGGCACTTCGTTATTAAATATTTAATATTTTACTTATTTTATATAATTTAAAAAGGTACATGGTAAGCGAGTTAATGGAATTATATTATTGATTTAAATTCATGTTTATTTTACAGCAAAATTAATTTTAACAATTTTCGCGGAATTAATAAAGTGTTTACAGTTCTTTATTAATCTCTTTTACGGAAAATGTTTATCTAATTTCATAGAATTTTGTTACATTTTTGTAATATTTGCATTTTGAAATTCTAAATAAATTCAGATATGTCAGTCACACATCACATATTAGGTCATACGTTCAGTATTAATTGTGATTTAGGTTTCGTTTTTTTATTGAAAATGTAACTTGAAATGTGCCCTCCAAACGGTATTTTGGAGAATTTAATTAGGAATCACATTTCAGAGAATGATTTAGATGAACATGTTAAGCTGCATGATGAGTTGACATTTATGTCAGTCAGTCACACATATTTTGATAGATAATAAATAACATTGTTTTTCTTCAGAAGTTGTAACTTATGTACAATCTTAATCACACACGTTTCCTCTATCATATCACGTAGATAACACCCCCAATTTCAACCAATTATAATATTTATGCAAGCATTTTGCTGCAAAAAAGTATTGTTAATGTCAGTCAGTCACATATGGAATTGCTCATGTATGTATGTATGTATATATATATATACATATCGATGTTATAATTAAATCGTAACCGTAATAACGACGTTTGAATTTCGCGGACGAAGGCGAGATTAATGGTCTCTCATTATAGATTCGCGAGTCGAAAGACCCGCGCAGGTCATCCAAATGTCTGGGTCCTCATTCAAGAGATCTCTACGCATCTCTACTTTCAATTTTGGGAAAGATCGATGGCCAGAAGGTTCCATTTCCATCTGTTTATGTAAATTTTAATAAATATATTAATTATCAATCCATTTTTATTGTAAGTTCTTATTTGTACAAGTGTCTCGACCGTGGGCCTCCCCTGGCCTATATGTGGCGAAGGCAGGAAGATAATCAGTTGTGTTTTTGACAGCGATAAAGAGAACAAATTGTAGTGAGTGTACTCATCAGAGAATGTAAAATAATTGTGTACGAGATAAACTTTAAATCAAGATTAATTATTAGTGTAAATTGTGAGTGAACTGTTATTGAAAGTTTGTAGAATCAAATGGAGTTATAATGAAATATTACACGATAATCTCTGTGATTACTTACGGTAAAACGACGGGTAGACGAACGCTACTGCATCTGTTATAATTTTTTTCTAAGCTATTAAATTTTACTCCTAAAAATGATTTAAATTGAGGACGGATTGGCTCCCTCTTAATTTTATATTCGATGAGTTAGTATTTTATTTAACGTCGCTCTTTTACTGCTCGAGTTAGAGCGACTTAATTCAAATCTGGGCATTAAAGAGTCTAGACATTTTATTCCGGTCTCTTATTTCTGGCTTTAGATTTGTTTCTTGCGGTAGTACTATGACACGACTTTTCTTCCCATATGAAGGAAGTCATTCCAGTGGTTTTTCATGTCCTTATAAAACATCGAATCCACGTGGATTTGAACCCGCGAACCTATGAGTCAGTGGTGATACACCGGTACCGGATATTTGATCAAAATAACAGAATAAAATTCATAAATTTAATATATAGGCCTGCATACAGGAAAATATATAGTGCAAAGTTCCATTTAATTTACTAGAGTAATGGATAATAAAATAAATTCTATTGATTCCATTCCACAGTAATTCTGCCAGAGTGCAGGTCTTTCACTGAAATCATAACATTTTCATGCTATACTTTGCAGATTTACTAGGGAATTATAGGTGTAATAGCTCCCCGTTGCTTTCCACACCGGTAAAGGAGGATGATGATGTTGATAATGATGATGATGGCCGTATGTTTTCGGGGACCGTTGGGCCCTAAGCTTCCTGATATTTGTCTTACAGGTGAGGAAAAACCCAGAAAAAACCTCATCCAGGAGCCTTTCCCGATCGGGAATCGAACCCGGGCTCGCTTCGTGACGGCAGCCCGCTACCTCGAGACCACAACGATGGACATTCTATTGATAATACGTTATTAATGAGAATGAGCATTTAACTAGAAATGAGGGAAATTTTGAGTGGCAAAATTCAAATAGCTCGGAACATTAAGTACAAAACAAATGGAGTACAGAAAGAAATTAAATATAGTCTCAATCTTGGAAACGCATGCTATTATGCATTACAAAGTACCTTGTCATTCCAACATCTTCAAAAAAGTCAAACTAAAATATGGGCTATAAAAGAGTGATTCTTCCAGCCTCTATATGGTTGTAGAACGCAGTCTCTTATTTAAAGAGCGGAGAAAAGATCACGAATATTTGGGAATCAAGAACTTTTAAATGATTTTGAACCAAATAGGGACGAATCAATATTGATAAAATGCATGATAAAATTCCACTGAGGCATTAGTCACGATCTATTTTGTCGAATGTCACAGTGTTGTCTTTTATGATATTTCTGGCTTTCTCATAAAATTAGTAGGCTTACCTGCAAGATGCCGTCGTCCTCAACATGATGTTCTGCTGATGATGGAACCAGATTCCGAGAGACCTTCAAGTTCTAACAAAACTTAATCAAGTTGAGGACGACGGCAACTTGCAAGTATTAATTTTATAAAGAGAGACGAACAGACAGCTATATGGAGAAAACTACATGCTACTGAGCTATATGATTGTTGTGGAAAACTTTATGTAGGCCTAATTAGAAAAATTAAACTTGGTAAATTGAATTGAATGAGGCGTGCGGAGTGAATGGGCAATGGAAGAGGGGCTTGGAAACTTACTGTAGGAAAACCACGGAAAACCTCTCACTAGGTACCCTAGAATGAGATGAAGGAAATATTTTTAACCTGATTTGTGATAGGTTAATACATGGAGTAATTGGAAAATATTAGCTCAGGATACGGATGTTTGGATATTATGTCCGCAGGCGGGTATGAACCTCCGAGTTTAATAGTGCCAGAGAGTTAATTATATACTGGATTATAAAAATAAACTGCAAGGTATTTATACCTTCTCTTGTTAAACTGTGGCGCGTCGATACGCGTAGAAGAACAAGCAACATTAAACGGGCTGTAGTTGCGTATTTGAAAGTAAAGTCATTCATAACATTTATGGGATATCTCTACAATTCATATGTTACATTCATGGCAAACAAGATCGTAAGTTGTGCTGTTTATTGCAATACTTGCGACTTAGGTTCAGGAAATGTCTTTTCAATAATTCACGAAACGTTTGGTAACCTGGATAAAGTGCCGTTCGTGAAAGATGTTCTTTTATTTTTATTTCGATTCTACACTACTTGCTATTTTTACTAAACTTCGGATTTAGTTTTTATGCGTTTTTTTCTGCAAGCGTAGACTAAATAAAAATCAGTTATATAGTTCCAAGTTTAATGAAAAGTTATACCATCTCGAAGATGGCCTAAAATGATTTTTTCCATTGGAATCTGTGTTGTGTTTTTGAGCTTTAAATTTATCTTTTAATGTAACTGTGCCTAAAAATTATAATTTTCACATTTATACCTATTTTATATGTTTGAGCCTAATGTAGACTTTTTAAATGGAGCTCATTTATCCCATTATATGATTTTTTTTATTTTTGTTCTAAAATTGTCATTTTTAAAATTACATTTACATATTTCGTTCTAGTTTTGTGTGACCAGATCTCCAAAAATTTCAGACCATAGGATTTGATAGATTGTGGAAATAATGTAAAACATGACAATTTTACTTTATAAACAATACATAAAATAATATTATAGTTAATTAACTTTATTGTCCACCGCTGTTGTCTCGGGATAGCGTCATTGCCTAGTACGCAGCGAGCCTGGTTTCCATCCCCGGTTGGAGTTTTCTTGATGATTTTTTCGGGGTTTATCCTCGCCTATAAGACAAATGCAGGAAACATCATCTGGACATCATAAACATTTAGTTTAGTTAAATGTTTAGTACCTACGAATGTGTGAGTGAATGTTGTGTTTCCCCCTTAATGTTGTGTTGTCTCGGAGGAGGTCATGTCCTTGTGTTTAAATAACCTCTCTCTCGACAAGTCGTGCACTATAAGGCCCGGGCAGGGATGGAACATGTGAAAATACTTAAACTACTGTGGAGAAGAAGAAGAATTAACTGTATTGATTATATTAATTTCATAATTCTTACATCCGATTTGGTATTATTGATCGCGATATGATGTGGTATTAAGCATTTTTAAGGGTTTAACTAGTATTTTTGAACACTTTTACAGTTTTAAAGCCTTGTCTTGTGTGTCTAATTCTACAAGTTTTAGAGTATTCAAATCTGAGGTCTAGTTTTAACATGTCATAACGTACCCTAAAGAGGGATTGTTTTGCATCACTTGTATGTTATTTTTATTTTAAATATTTGCCTCGTGGCAAAGGTAACTAATTGACTTATCATTTGTCAGTTATCCATTTCCTCTTCTTGAGAACAGAATAAACAATTTGGAATGAATAAGATGTCAATTCTATAACACAGTAAATGTTTACCAAGCTGTTGGAATATAGCCGATATATGTGGTACATCAGGAATTAAATGACGACTATTAGAAGATTTTTTCACTGAGAATTTTCTTAATGATTTAGTATATAGACATTACATTTATATTTAATAACTTATTATATTGAAAAGAATGAAAAATTATATGTTGATTTTTGTAGAATTCTAGTGCATTTCTTTGCTAGAATATCGCTCTCTATTTTCCACTTATGCCACAATTATGCAGGAAGACTACCTTTGATTTTATTTAAATTTTGGATTTGTATAATTATTAATTTAATTTATTTTGGGGTGGTTTAATGCCCATTGATTGCATTACTCTAGGTCAATACACAAAGTAGAAAACAGGAAAAATAAAGTTCAAAATGCAACAATGTATTATTAAAGTAAAGGACGATGATGAGTTATAAAAATGTGCATGAGGAGAAGGAAATTCTATGCATATTGTGAATGATAATTACAAGTAATGTTAAAATCTTTCTGTAATTTTTTACGAAAACTGAAAGAAAATATATCGGACTGTGGCATCTCTCCCTGACGCATCTCACATAAAGCAAGATTTTGCACCCTGAACAGGGGTCTATAGGGACCTGCAGTACACTTGAATTTTACCTTCCTATACAACATAACTGTGCGAAAATAATCGATCGCCCCCTCTACATTGACGCCTATATAGAGAGACGCCCTATTGTGCGCCTGCGTCGGCGCCTCTGATATGACATCATCCCAGAATGCCTTGCGATTGCACTCTCTCTATCCCTGACATCATCAGCATCCCTGCAACAGTAGTAAGTGGGGATGCTGTGAAACCCCTGCCAGAAGTGTCACTTTTCTATTTTTATGTTGTTTAATTTCACAAGTGCAAATTGAAGAACTCTGTCCTATTTTTTCATCTGCAAGAATTGTTCTGTACGTAAGAAGTCTTCCAATTCGAAAGTCCAGGAGGCGGCATGGGCAAGATTCCGCCCTCATTGCGTTAGGTGAGTTTTTTATTGGCTCTAAAAACAATTTTCACTCTCGTTTATGAATAGGAGCATGAGCGGTTACGTCATATGCGACGTCACGAATTTCTATGTTCATTCATAGAACAAGATGTTCCATATGAGTGTAATGATCTAATTCAGTTTTCAACAGTAATATTCATACTGGTCTTTATAGATTTACAGCAATTTATGACACATCATATATATATTAACTTTTTATATCCTTACAGAATGAAATTAAATAATATAAATTTCTATCTATGACTTTTGTACAGATATAAGTATGTTAAAGCTGTAGTAATGTATGTCATATGTTCCTTGTTTTAAATAAAATAAAAAATACTGTAATAAATTTGGGAACTAAAAATATTGTATTGTTATAATTTTAAGAATATCATCTGTATCCAAATTTCATATAGAATTTGAATTTTTACAGTGCTTTTAATGATTACATTTTCACTGCTGACGAAAATGACTTGCACCATTGTAATTTGAATACATCCATATATATTCATTTTTATATCTTACAAACTCATCAGATAGGAATTTATATTATTTCATTTAATTTTCTGTAATTACTATAATGATGTTGTATGTTAAAAGTTTCAAAGCAAAAAATACTTCAAATTGTATCTATACGCGTATTTGTGTGTATATATATATATATATATATATATATATATATATATATATATATATATTCGTTTTTTTATAGAAATTAAGAAAAATCTAGATTTATTTTCAATTAGGCAATATTTATATAATTACAACATATGAAAAAATATTTACTTATCGAATCTCAGGTCGGGCTGAAGAAAACAAAACTTACAAAGCAATTGGCAATCGTTTCATTAATAAGCTACCCTGTTAAATAACTTTCTATATTTAAAATTATGGTATATAACTTTTTGCTTGACATTCAATTTTATATTGTAAATTAATGTATTTTATCCTTACCTGTAACTAATGTTGCATGTTAATGCCGATGATATTGTATTTGAATATTTGTATTCACTGATTATGTCTATTTCAATGTACTGTGCCAAATGATTAGCAAAATATATATATATATATATATATATATAAGTAGTATATAAGTAATAAGAAAATCTTGATATGAAATCTAATAGAATCGCTGCGAAACTAAACAGAATTTTTTTTTAAATCACAGTGTAAGAGTATATATTACTTGTATTATTCTTTGAAATGCATAAAATATTAGGCTCAATATTAAATCGTGGACTCCCGAGTCTTCAAATCACGTGCTCATGTTCCCGTATTTCTCGAGCATGGCACAGAATCTTGTTCATCGTTTCAAACATTCTGGTTTATGATTTGCTTGTAAAAATTTGATGTGTCTAATGATTTAAATCTAAACGTAAAGTTTCTTCAATGTATGCATAGGCCCTATTTACGTGTATAAATTATATTAGCAAAAATACTATTACAATAATTTATAAATTAGTCTTACTGGTTACATTTTTAAAACGTGAATACAGGGTATTTTCTCATCGTGATAATTGTCATACAACCATGACAAAAAATTGAAAATATATCATGATACATTAAGAGTTTAATTTATATTTCAATTGAGATAAATGCTAACATAAATTTAATACCATAATTGGACGGTGTTATGCAACAACCGGCTATGCGCCATTATGCAAGTTCAGTGAAAAATACATTCAAAGTTTGTTTTACATTTTAAACTGTATCAAGAGCTATTTAAATATTTCTGGCTTGATAATCGCCTATTAGATAATATTGTATATACTCTTCGTACCGTATGAGTAAAAACAATTGTATTTATTTTAATGAGCAATATTTCACTTAGACGTAATGAGAATGATGTCATAATCGTTTTGCATCAATTAGTTAAGCGCCGCAAGAGGACGTTTACACTATTGATGCGTATTAGTGTGGGATATTTTATTATGTATCAATCGGCCAAGCGTTACAGTAATGCATATACACTGTTGATGTAAAATATTGTATCATAATATTAGTAGTGTTTGTATGCACAATACACTTATTATTGATATGTGTTTAAGTATTCTGTTGTTTTG
>JASPKZ010007430.1:0-260000 GCA_030220185.1 Diploptera punctata | reverse complement strand
GGAAGTATATTGTACAGGGGATGATTGGAAAACATTAGCACAGAATAAGGATGTGTGGAGAACTTAAGACCGCGCGGCCTTAACCTACAGATTCGATAGTACTAGTGAGTTAGTTAGAGGACGCTTTAGATATATATTCTCCATATCCGAAATAGAAGAGCTTAGGCATTAACTAAGCCACATTTTTTTGTACAGGGTGTCTCAAAGTCACTATCCATTTCCATGAAAACTATTTTTTTCTTTACTTTGCATACACTGTTAGCTTAGTGCAACATGTTTAGCACGGAAGAACGGATTTCCATTGTGTGCATGGGTACGCGGATTGTCATATGAAGTTTCCAGACCTGAATTTACCCATACATTCCGTAAACCAGCCCCAACAATAACACACATTCGTCTTCTTGTAAACGAATTTAAGCATACCGGCAATTCTGTGTGATGAGGCACGTCATGGACGACCACGCGTGTAAGCAGAGACAATGCAGAAGGTTCATATTATCAGTGGTAGTCCGAACTCATCAACTCGACCCCTCAATAGAGGGGTCATGAAGAAATGCAGTAGAATATGTGTAAAATTTCACAATAACATTGATTTTTCAATCATTGCATTCCTTCATTGAAATGGATAGTGACTTTAGAGACACCCTGTATATATTTAAATACAGTTTTAGCGAAAGGAATGCCGCTTTTAGGTTATACCCAAGAACATTGATAAATGTTCTCAACCTTCTTCGATCCTACTTACTAGACACCAAATATATATATATATATATATATACTAGAAGTCCCGGCCACGCGTTGCTGTGGCTAAGGTATACGTTAAAAATATAAATTAAGTTGCTGTCTTTCAGCCAGATTACTTAAAACTAATACTTACACACGAAATTAATAATATTGAAAATAAAATAAACACTGAACACACTTAAATTATGAAATAATCAATATTTGTAATTAAATTGAAATTCGCGGTTGCAACAAAAAGCGCAGCCATCTGGATCTCTCTTTGTTAAATAATAAACCAATTACCTTACCAAATTACCTTACACCGCCATCTGTTATAATCCTATGGAACTCACAGATAATTATAACTCTTTGTTAAATAATAAACAAATAATTTGCAATAAAAAATAACGTGACTATAAATTTAGTTATATACTACCCTAAGTCTCAAGTTGGATCAAATTGCACACAGTGTGCAAAATGTTATTAAAGTCGGTTCAATAGTTTAGGATTCCATCACGAACAACGTGACACGAAATTTATATATATATATATATATATATATATATATATATATCCACTGCTGTGGTCTCGAGATAGCATACTGCCTTGTCACGCAGCGGGCTCGGTTTCGATTTCCGATCGGGACAAGCTTCCTAGGTGAGGTTTTTTCGGGGTTTTTCCTCACCTATAAGACATATGTCAGGAAGCATTGAGGCCCAAACTGTCCCCGAACATCATCTGGTCATCATCATCATCCGCCGGTGTGGAAAGCAAAGGGAAGCTACCACACCTACAATTCTTTAGTAAAGCTGCAAAGCATGAAAATGCTATGATTGCAGGAAAGACCTGCCCTAGGGTAGAACACTATAAATTGAATATATATATATATATATATATATATATATATATATATATGTATATATATATATATATGTATATATATATATATATATGTGTGTGTGTGTGTGTGTGTGTGTGTGTGTGTGTCGAGGTAGCGTACTGCCTTGTCACGCAGCGGGCCCGGGTGGTTCGATTCTCGGTCGGTACAGGCTCCTGGGTGAGGTTTTTTCGGGGGTTTTCCTCACCTATAAGACAAATGTCAGGAAGCTTATGTCCCAACGGTCCCCGAAAATCATCCGGCCATCATCATCCTTCACCGGCATGGAAAGCAACGGGAAGCTACCACACCTATAATTCCCTAGTAAAGCTGCATAACATACATGAAAATGCTATGATTGTAATGAAAGACCTGCCCTAGGGCAGAACATTGTAGAATATAATATATATATATATATATATATATATAGATGAAATATGTTTCTCGTCTTGTCTTACGTAGAAACTCTCCAAGTTTGGTAACAATGAAAATTATGACCCTAGTGCGCATGCGCTTGATGTGACAACATAGTTAAAATGGCGGATTTCGCGGTACAGGAAAAAGTGCACTGTTGTTTTTGGTTAGCCGAGTTGAAGTTTCCAATTGCAGTGCAAAGAATATTTAGACAGGAATATGGTGCAAATACTCCAGAGCGTTATATCATTGTGAAGTGGTATAATGACATGCTGGAAACAGGCTCTGTGTTAAGGAATAAGAGAATAGGCAAAAACGCAGTGTCCACTGCTGAAGTAGAATACGTTAACCAATGATTTCAGTGTAGTGCAAGGAAGTCAATTTGACGTTCAATTTAGAACTGGGTATTCCCAAGTCAACTGTTCACGACATTGTTCATAAAAGATGCGACTTAGGGCATACAGAATCCAACTTGCAGCGAAATGATAAATCCAGACAGATTGAGTTTGCTAATACAATGTTAGCCTGCATTGAAGATGACAACTGGATTCTTCATCCACATCGCATTCTCAGACGAACCAAACTTTCATGCGTGTGGTAAGGTATAACTGTATAATATGGGGAGAAGATAACCCACATGCTGTAATGAAATATTAACGTAATAGCACCTAAGTTAACGTGTAGTGTTGACTTTTGATACTACGATCGGACCTTTCTTCTTTGCTGAAAGCACATGTTTCTGGACCGTATGTCGTTGTACTCATCATTGTATTAAAATGCGATCCCATAAAACATCATTTAATTTTGATATTGCATATTTACCCTCATTTATCCTGTCATTAATTTCAGCATTATGGCTTCCAACTGCAGTAATTTTCGTTCCCAAATATATATGTATGTATATATATATATATATATATATATATCCGTCATATGCTTTTATTTTTCCATCTCCGCCTTCTAAAACCATATCTTTTGATTTATCTGCTTTTACCATATACTTCGTTTTGTCCAAATTTATCTTTATCCCCATTGTTCGTATTCATCCTTCAGTTTTCTCGTCATATACTCTAAATCTTCGTAATCTTCTCCAATCAGTAGCTGATCTTTAGCAGATAGCAACGAATAAACTGTATCTTCTACCTTTATCTCCGTAGGTGACATTGTTTTGTTTTTTCACTGCATTAAGTCGTTTTGTAAATATTGTTACGTGGTTTGAATTGCGCGGGCGAGTCATACCCACACAACCGCCGAATTGTCTGGAGTGTGTTGCTGGAGGTTTCCACCATCTCCTCCCTTCATTTAGAAAGGCTTCGAAAATGTCTCGAAGCTGTTTCTGGATTTTTCCTAGCTCCTTATAAAAGGGTGCAGGCAGGAGACCGCAGTCAGTCTGCAACAGCTAGTCGTGTGGTGAATAGTGGACGATAAGTTGTGCCGAATTTATTTATCAGTGAGTGGAAAATTGTTCTAACTGAAATAACAATTAAAAGAAGATTATTTTGGGAATTGTAATTGTGAATAGAAGTTTGTTGATAATTGAGGAGTTAAATAAAGTGACAGTAATATAATGTACGGTTAAAAACTATAATATAGTTACCTTGTAGGTCCGTCTCCTCAACTTAAGTTCTTTTAAAACTCTCAACAAGAACGGACCTAATGCATTCTGCTGATGATGGGACTAGTCCCGAAAGGCCTACAGAGTTTTAAAAGAACTTAAGTTGAGGAGACGGACCTACAAGGTAACTATATTATAGTTTTTAACCGTACATTATATTACTGTGAATTAATACCTCAACGGAAAAACACCATGAATTTTACTAGTATAAATAAAGTGATTAGTGAAATTTTTAATAAATTCATTGTGCTTATTACGCCTAAATAACATAAAAGGAAAATCGAGGCTAATTCGGCACAATATATTTGGAATAAGGTCGGCGATAAACAACAATCTTGTCTTAATTAAACAATTAGTAACTTCAAAACCTGACATAATAATTTTACCATTTTTACTCTAGAGATAGATTCATCACATAACTTTTATATTGCTTAGATGTTTTATTTATCGTTACTATATGTAAAACTTCCTTTAATTTAATTAGGGATACATTGTACTA
Organism: Diploptera punctata; assembly: GCA_030220185.1. Taxonomy (NCBI): domain Eukaryota; kingdom Metazoa; phylum Arthropoda; class Insecta; order Blattodea; family Blaberidae; genus Diploptera; species Diploptera punctata. Next base: position 255,872 of record JASPKZ010007430.1, on the reverse strand, counting down.
AGCTTTCGCTAAATCAATAATTATTAGTAGATAAATTGGTTGGGAAGGTGATTTTTTTATTATTTATTTTAAACTAAAGATGTGATCAATGGTGAATCTGCCTTTTCTGAAACCTGCATGTTCTTCTGTTTCCACTTAACTACCGTATATTATAATTTTTTTATTTGGATATATTCTGCTGAAGATGTTTTGTGGCCGTAATTCCTCCATAATTGTCACATATATATTTCTTTCCCTTTCTTGTATATAACTGATATGTCATATATTCCAATATTTGGGATATCTTCTCCATTTATACACATTTCACAAATGATTAGGCCTATCATTAATTAGAATAGTTTGTTAGTACTTGATTTAATAAGTTCCGCCGGAATTCCTTCCATTCCACGTGCCTTGTTATTTTTTAAAGATGTAATAATGTTCATAATGTCAGTGTCTATAATATTTTTTCTTCTAAATTCCTTTCTTCTAATTCTTCTGTCATATATACCAAAAAATGCTGCCTATGTCTAATTAAAATGTTCTTGAAATAAGCTTCCCATCTTTCAAGTGAAATACGTATAATCTATAAAATATTTTCATGTCCGTCGCTGTGCCGTAGTCGGTAGTCCCTGCCTTCCACTCCGGCGACCCGGGTTCGATTCCCGGCGGGGTAAGGGATTTAAAAAAATCTCAACCTTGGGACTGGGTGTGTGTCGTGTCCTAGTTGTACCCATTGGGTTTAATTCCTCTAAAAAAGTTTTTTTTCATGGTTATTTTTCTTTAAGTTAGTGAATATTTTTCATGTTTCACTACTTCTTGCACCTCCAAAATACATTTCAACAGTAGAACATGCATTCTGCCATGTCTCATTATTTTCTTTCTGTGACTTTTTTCATAATTTTTGCAAATGTTTCTTTGTATTTTATTTTATTTTCTAGTCTGTTTGGATTCAATCAATTTTTGTATAGTTAATTTTAAATTTGTTTTTTCTCGTTTTGTTTCTTTACTTCATTAATACAATTTGTTTCATTTGAAATTTGGTTCTCCTAATGCTCCTTCAGCTGCCGCAAATACTTCTATTAATATGTTGATAGAAATCCTCTGTGATGTTAGACTCTTGTGTCTCCTGTAGTTTTTCGTCTAATATTCTTTTATATAAAAATATACCGTACTGCTATCCTCTAAATTATTTCGATTATATGTTTGTTCCTCAGTGTTTATTTTATCTTCATTTGTTACAACTTGTACATTATCCCTTCCTTCATTAGTAGGGCAAGGATTTTGATGCATTTACATTTTTTTCTATGAGGATTACAAATTCGTTTTGACGGAAAATGATCTTAAACAGGCAAATTTGTGGTTGCATTTATTTGCATTTTTTGTTGATTTTTTGGGATACTGCACTTTTTTGTTGATTTTTAGCATATTAGTGCTTATTTCAGCCTCTCGAACATCCTACTTGACATTTTTATGCATTTTCGGAAATGTACATTTTTTTAAAATACGATTTATTTTTACTATCTCTACCATTACAAAAATTGACTTGAACTTCATTGTTCAATCGTAGCACTTGTTACTCTGACCAATCAGAGCACTTTTTATTTTAGCCAATTGGTGCACTCAGTATAACTAATCTCGTAACATCAGCCCATTTTAGTTGCATCTTTCGTTAGTATACCAGATATAGTGTGGTGAAGTCTTGGGGAAATAAAACAATAATAAAATATTTAAATTAAAACATTGTGTTTCACAGTATGGGGAAAAGGTGTTCAGCACGGATGGTGAAATGTTGTTTTGCAAAATATGCGACATCAGAGTTTGAGCTGAAAAAAAAATCTGTAGATCAACCCGTGACTAGAGAGAAGTATAAAAGAGGTCTACAACGAATTCAAGATGAAAAACATATGATACAACAAATGCTACTTGGCCAACCACGTCCTTCAGCTTCTCCTTTTTTCGCAGAACTCTGTGAAGCTTTGATTTCTGCTAATATTCCACTGACGAAAGTGAACAATACGAAGTTCCGAGATTTTCTAGAAAAACATACTGGAAAAATTATACACGACTATTCTACACTAAAAAAAATGTATGTGGAGAAAATGCTACAAAAACACGCTACATCGCTAATGTTGACTCTTCCTGACCGACGCTGCACAATACATGGTAAAAGCTGCTACTTTTCTGCAAGCTCTTTACTCCAAAATTGTGCATGTAACGTGTCTAGCACACGCTTTACATAGAGTGGCATAGGAAGTTCGGAATCAGTTTCCTGAAGTCGACCAGGTTATAGGATGTGTGAAGACCATCTTTCTGAAAGTGCCTTCACTGTGGCACATTTCAAGTCTGTAGCTATTAAAGTTCCTTTGCCATCTTCTCCAGTTTTAACAAAGTGGAGTTCTTTGGCTAGAAGTATGCATCTATTGCAGTGAGCACATAATGGTGGTGAAAAACATCATTGACACTTTTGATAGCAGCGATATGGCATGCATAAAACTTGCACGGGAACTTCTCTCCAACAAAGAATTAATAGGTAAACTCTTACATATAAAAAATCAAATTTTGGAATCCTATCAGGTGATGTAACTTGTTTAGAACTTGTTCAATTTGGAGCAAAGGAACGTAGTCAAAACTGTAGCAAGTGACCTAAAAAAGTGAATGGGAAGATGGTCGGCTGTATCGAAGAAATATCAGGTGACATTTTTTTTCTGTAGGAGAACTACAAGCGGACTTACGATTCAGTGATATAGTTAATTTTAAATATTTGCCTTTAGTATCGGTAAAAGAGGAAAGGAGTTTCTCGATGTACAAGTCATTGTTAAGAGACAATATTTCTCTTTTGGCAATCTACAGCAGTTGTTTGTTGTGCATTGCAATGCGGGACTAAAAAAGTGAACACCTTGTATTTACCTGGAAATGTGAATTTTATAAATCTCATATTACATTTTTTTAATTTTAGTCCATTTCTTGTAATTTTTAGTGCTTTATTGCATTTTAATTAATGCATTTTCTTGTATTTTATTGTGCATTAAAATCCTTGCCCTATTGATTAGTATTATTTGCAAATAGAAACATTTGCGCCATATATTATTGTTATTATTATTATTTATTATTATTTGTTATTATTATTGTTATTATTATTTGTTATTATTATTGTTATTGTTATTATTGTTATTATTATTGTTATTATTATTGTTATTATTATTGTTATTATTATTGTTGTCCCGCGCGCTAGCCGACCTATTTAAGACATGATCCTTTGGTACAGATCTACGGGACTTCCGCTGATTCGAGTCTCCAGTGGAAGGAAAATTTCTCATGGAATTTCAGTAGCATCGGTGCTCACCCAGCATCGTCAGGAATGTGGTTAGCTACAATAAGTGCCGGCTCCATGTTGAGAAAACCAGCTATAACGGTTGAGGGACCCACATACTGACCACATGTCACACCTATAGGCTATTAGCTGGACGGTCTCCACTTCCATGATTAAAACATGTGGTTGTGTGGCTGGCTGGTAGGCCAATGGCCTTCCAGATTATTAATCGCGACATGGATTTTTTAAGTAATAATAATAATAATAATAATAATAATAATAATAGTTTCCTCGTTCTCACGCATGTCATTATTCGTGTGAAAACGAGGGGTGAAGATAATCGACGCGCTGACTACCTATCTGGGTAAAGACTACGAGTTGAGCAGGATTTGGGCGCGTTTCACCATAAACTAGAATGATGTCCGTGTATTCCTCATGCGTAAAAACACCACCAACATTAGCCATCACCTCACAAAGTGAAGGCCGCTGTCACTAATACTTACTTCCACAAACAAAACAGGAACGTAATACATGTAGGAGGTTCATAGCCCTTGTAAAGCTAAGAGCTGACAAGAATGCGAGCGTAAGGAATGCGTGACGTAATACTAGAGTAGTAACATTTCTATCGCATGCATCATAGAACTACGTGTCCTAAAAATACTAGTCGCATTTCTGTACGAATAAAACACAATCTTGATAAATACTGTAATGAAAATTAAACAATAGTAATCGCAACACATGGATTCATAACAGATTGTGCAAGAAAAGAGCACAAAGTTTGTGAATGATTAATAGAGTTCAATGAGTAGAACCACGTGTACCGGGAATTCACAGTCTCCCTCTCTTCATGCCCCGCTCGCCTTCTTGTTAGTTCCTATACCTTATCCGCTCATAGAGTGGTTCTAACATAAACACAAATTGTATCCTTCCGCCATTCGCGCCAAAATTACTATCACATTGACAGGGAACACGTGCGAAGTATATAGGGCATGTGATCGTTGAATGGAATAGATTACAAGAAAGCTGGTGAGATTTTTCACAGAACTTGTGAAATACATTTAAAATAACATTTTTTGACCACTGGTTAAAGGTTTGCCAGATTTATGTTTTAAAAATTAGATGGCGACACGGCAACAGAGGATTCGACATCTTCAGCTGTTTTGATGCATCAGACTCGACTGAAGCATGACTCAAATGCATCATCCACATGTAATAAACTGTTTTAGTTGTAATTATTAATTAGGTAGGGAGCCTATGTTTTAGAATATTTTATGTTTTAATATTATTTTCATTCACGAAGAATAACAAGTTTATTTGGAGGACATACTTTTAATTTAATGAAGGGAACAACTGTTTTGCGTACTTACTGCATCTACATCCTACGTCGGTGTCCATAACCAATGAGAAGCGAGTCGGTCACATGGTTTTATTTTGATGAGGATCACTTTAAGAGCGGAATAAATATGAAAATCACATAAAACTTTAAGTTTTATCTTTATTCAACGAAAGTAATTATGGATTTTCATCAAGTAAACGGTAATTAAATTTATGATCTTGCAGAAGATTTCCGGTCTGTTGGCCGTGGTCTTGAGGCTTGTAGTTCCCCAACGTTTCGCCAGAGACTGCGTCCAGCATCCTCAAGGGTTGTCTTGAGACTGAAACGTTGGGGAACTACAAGCCTCAAGCCCGGAAATCTTCTACAAGATCATCGTAGTAACTCCGGCCGTGAAAGCCTAAGTCAATATATTAGTCGCCTCTACGGGGAGGAAATCAACAGATACATAAGTCTCAAGACAACCCTTTAGGATGCCGGACGCAGTCTCTGGCGAAACGTTGGGGAACTACAAGCCTCAAGACCACGGCCAACAGCCCGGAAATCTTCTGCAAGATCATCATAGTAACTCCGGCCGTAAGTCAATATATTAGTGGCCTCTACGGGGAGGAAATCAACAGATACATAGTCTCAAGACAACCCTTGAGGATGCCGGACGCAGTCTCTGGCGAAACGTTGGGGAACTACAAGCCTCATGACCACGGCCAACAGCCCGGAAATCTTCTGCAAGATCATCATAGTAACTCCGGCCGTGAAAGCCTAAGTCAAGCTAATTAAATTGATTATTTAGCTGAACTTATTGTTTCAACCACTAGGACAGGAGCCAAACCACACTCGTGTTCCACTGCAGATGTAAAAGAGAAAATTGACAGGCCACCCAACTGAATCCACTGTACGGAGGACTATTTACCTAATTCAACACACAACGACTCATTTTCGATATCTACTAAGTACCAAGAATTGATGAATTTTTAAAAATATTTTCGTGAAAACAACACCTTAAAAAACTGCATTTCTTCGTAATTCACTGTTAAGGATATATTCAGTAAACCAGAAAAGTCAGACCGTAGTATTGACTTTGTCTGGGAATTAGCATAGTTTATGCTACTCCTGCATGACAGATTTTTTAATACATGAAGTTACACGATTCGCAGTATAGTGTGTCATGTAAGTGAATGACGAACGCCAATTGTATTGTTAACTAGCTAATACCCAGCTACGCCTAAATAAATTTAATGTGTTTTTATGCTTAGTTGAATAATTAAAAAGAATGATTATAAATTTATATCGCAATTCTTTTTTAGATACCCCAGTACATGTGGAAGACCAAACATGGCGGTTGATAGTCAATTTTTAATTTCGTATTACAGATAAACATCCACTTCTAATAGCCGGTTTTCTCTGATTTTTTGATAATACCTACCTAGTTTATTTCAATAGTATATACTGAGTTTCGTTGTGTATCATCGAAAATTGCTATAGATAGAGCGATTTTTTAATTTTCGTTTCAGGTGAACTGCATCTAATGGTTTTAGAGAATAATTGATAGTGACTAAACAGTCGCCGTATCTGAAAATCTCTACCGCATGTACAAATTAATCGACCGACTACTTTCCGGCTGAATTTTTGTATATATAGATTATAAAATTTTCCAAACCCATAAAAATGATTATATCTCAAAGTAAGCAAACATTTGCCTCCATATATAGGTTTACTTTGCGTTTGCTGAATTCATTTAGATCCACTGTTTATATTCAGTGAAACGTACACCACTGAGAAGATTTTGTTCAGTAATAACGTTCAAACAAGATGATCAACGATTAATGAACCAAATCTCTTAAGAGGTACAGCCTTTAAAAAAAATGATGGCGCAACCCTTGATGGTGGAAAGTTAAAAATTTTGAAGAGCGATTCACACTAGTAAGTTGTTACATGTGACGTCTCCTTTGAGGTCAAATCCGGCGGCATGCCAATCATAAATTTTTACCAATCGGTATCGAAAGAATTTCAACAAATACATTTATTAATTGAATTTCTAAGTTAAGAGAGTTATCAGATGACTGAAAGCAAGTAGTGGTCTCTAGTAAATTAGCGCTTACTTCTGATGCAGTATTTGTATCGTTCGCTTCAGTAGAGCAGCCGGTAAGATGCTTTCATGCGACGACGCAGGCCCAGGTTCAATCCTGGTCAGGATTTTTTTTAATAACGTCATTACTTTTTGTAATGCCTTCACGTTACCAGGCTACGTCATACAAATAAATTTGTATATATATAGGGAAATTAATTAATTAAAGGAAACGGCTCTCTCACACACACAGACACACACACACACACACACACACACACACACACACACACACACACACACACACACACACACACACATATATATATATATATATATATATATATATAAAATTTGCCCTCATTGCCAAATGTCAAAAATATAATTATATATATAGTCTACCGCTGTGGTCTCGAGGTAGCGTGCTTCCTTGTCACGCAGCGGGCCCGGGTTCGATCCCGGTCGGGGCAGTTTTCCTGGGTGAGGTTTTTATCGGGGTTTTTCCTCACCTGTAAGACAAATGTCAGGAAAACTATAAGGCCCAAAGGTCCCCGAAATCATATGGCCATCATAATCCTTACCATTATCATCCTTCACTGGTGTGGAAAGCAACCACGCCTATAATTCCCTAGTAAAGCTGCAAGCATAGCATGAAAATGGTATGATTGCAATGAAGGACTTGCCCTCGGGCAGAATTACTATGGATGGATATATATATATATAATGAATAATGATTGTAAAATCTCGTTACTTTTTTAAAAAACACAAAACATAACAAGATTGTTTATTTCCACTAAAGTAAAGTGATCCCACAACAGGCCTCAGGAGGCCTTTGGGGTAGTAGGAGGTTAAGGCTCCCACTTTTTCTAGACAATCGGCACTTGATGTCAGCCGGGTTGTCAGCCCTGCGTGACGGCCGCCTTTACCCCAGAACAAGCGTCTGGTACTCATTTCCGTTAGAGGCTGAGTCGACCCCTGGGCCATAGTGCCGCCAGAGGGTTTGGGTCAGTTTAAAAATCCTGACCCCAACGGGACTTGAACCGTCGACCCTCCGGCTTGTAGCTCAGTGCCTTAACCACTACGCTACGGCGTGTCCCGTTTATTTCCACTAGTAATGTAAAATGTGTCTGATTATTTTAAATTAAGACAGGTTAATATATGATTTCATTATACAAGTAAGTCCTGGAGTATTACATCGCTTCATACAGACAGTTTCTAGCAGCGAACGGTTTTGGTCTAGAGGAGGGAGCTTCTATTTCCCATGCAGCAGGAGGTCGCGTATTCGATCCCGCTGTTATGCTTTTCTCTCTCTCTCTCTCTCCTTCTCTCTCTCTCCTTCTCTCTCTCTTTCTTTCTCTCTCTCTTTATCTCTCTCTCTTTTTCTCTCTCTTTCCTTTCTTTGTTTGATTGTATTTTTTTATTTACAGCATTTACCGCACTACTTATATGCGCGAAATTATTTTTCATTGCACGGCACACAACGAAATAGAACGGATTTCAGTTTCTCAAATAGTTGTATATTTGTGAACCAAGCAACTGACCACTGGTCATGCGCAGTGGCTTCATTCTGGGACTTGGAAAATTACCTGTGCGCCAACAATTATTTCAAAGGCTGTACATTTCGTTGAATATAAATCATAAGTGAATTTAAGAAACATTATAGGTTAGGACACCCGGCTTTTTCCATCCCAATAGTTAACTGAAGTCTAGAACTGGTCACCCCATTGTCGTTTTGGCAGTACTACCTATCGTAGTCCTACGGATCTACGGATTGTATAATTTTCTTGGAATTCTCTCTACATGTTCATACCATCTACTGTATGTATGTAACTGATTGATCCCATTTTGTTCCACTGTATGGACATGGAATCATCCATGCTTCCCTAGTGGGAAGTTACGTACTTAAACAGACGAATTTAGTTACACTTGTTTCCAAACAGATGTCATAAATGGTATGTGGTTAACATTCCGACCCAATGAGATATATAGTAGGCAACTTAACTCGGATGAAGGTCGGTAAATTTTGCTTGGATTTTTCCACCCTAAAAAATCCATCAACCTCGGCCGGATCTGAACCCGCGATCCTCTGGAACATAACCACTAGACCACCGCGGCCGACTATGTATATAACTGTTACATCTAATTCAGGAAATATAATCGTCATTTTTAAGGATATAAGTTTTGGAACATGTATAGGGCTCAGTTTCATGAAGATAATACTTCATAACGTAAGATAAATTAGTGTTTTTTATTGGGTACTAGCTAATATCCAGTGTGCGCTGCTACGCCTAAATAAATTAAATATGTTTTTATTATTTTTAGTACAAAAGTATATATTGCGACATTTTCTCATTCCAAGTCAACCTCCACTTCTAACGATCGGATTTCGCTTTTTTTTTCTTCCCAATAATACCTCCCTCGGTTAATTTTAATAGCACTTACTGAGTTTCGTTGTGAAACATCGAAAATTGCAACAGCTAGAGCGATTTTTTTAAAATTTACATTTCAGATGTCCACCGCTGTGGTCTGGAGGTAGCGTGCTGCCTTGTCACGCAGCGGGCCCGGGTTCGATCCCCGGTCGGGACAGTTTTTCTGGGTGAGTTTTTTATCGGGGTTTTTCCTCACCTGTAAGACAAATATCAGGAAAACTTTAAGGCCCAAACGGTCCCCGAAATCATATGGTCATCATCATTATCATCCTTGCCATGCCATTATCATCATCATCCTTCACCGGTGTGGAAAGCAACGGGAAGCTACCACACCTACACAATTCCCTAGTAAAGCTGCAAGCATAGCATGCAAATGCTATGATTGCAGTGAAAGACCTGCCTTCAGGCAGAATTACTATGGATGGACATTTCAGATGAACTTCTACACATAATGGTTTTAGAGCTTAATATATGGCCGTACTTGAAAATCTGTATATACAAATTTTCAAAGCAATTGACGAAGAATTTTCTGATATTTAAGATTGTGAACAAAGGAACATTTACATTTTTATTACCCAATATAGATAGGTTTACAGTATAGAATGACATTCTCGGTATCGCCTTATCGGATAAGAACGTAGTAATTCTACGAATCGCCAATTTATCATGTTAATGTCTGACTCAGAGTTGTATTTCCACTTTCGAAGTGTGTGAAAGATGACTATTTATTTACTAATAGGAATGATTTACAAAATAAAAGAAAGCAGAGCTTGCTCGTATTTTTCTTGTAGCATGTAAAAAGGAATAGACGCATGTCTGAGTTGTGACTTAGTCCAGTTCTCTTATACTTTACCAACTCACTTATTAGGTCTCAAATTTTACAGAAGGCACTCTATCTCTTTCTATTTAAGGACATCTTCTTGACTTTTCTCCGTAATCTCTTTCTCTGTATGCTACCATTCCGTGTTTTTCGTGGTCTTCCCTTGGTCTACTTTTAACTAATCCTTATATTCGGGTTCCTCATACTGTTTGTGACTAAACCAACTGAGTTGATGTTTATGTATTATTTTGCGAAAGTTGAATATTCAATGTTGTTCTTATTGTTCGATTTCTAACTTTACCCTTCCTAGTTTTCCCAAAGATCTTGCTAATTTCTGTTGTTTGTATTTCTTCGGTATTTATCCAGGGTGCGCTTCCATAAATTGGGATCGGGCTATACGTTATAAACTATTATTTTTATCTTCTGAAGTATTTCTCTTTTTCCTTAGGAATCCACTATTTATAACGTGATAGTCTACCTGCGATTAAAATTCTATAATTTTCCACCATCTTAACTAAAATTTACACACAGATATTTAAAATGTTCTACTTGTTCTAATTCTTTATTCACAACATTTATTTTATGATAGTATGTATTTCTCCTCATCATTATTGTTTTTTATTTTTATTTATTACCCTGTTTCTTTTATATAATGCTGAATTTAAAACATCTAAATTCCTTTGTAAATTTGATAACGATCGGCCCATGTCGTCTCTATATTTAAAAATTCTGATATATTGGTTTAATTTTCCAAATCCTAATTAAAATTATTTTGAAGTTTTATTTAATTTATTTAGGAATATCCTCTAAAATTATAAAAGTCCTGCGCGGTAGTCTACTGGATAGGTTCCTTGTTTCTAGTTCCGAAGGTCGCGGGTTCAAACCCGGCCGGGGTCGATGGATTTTAGGAAAGGGGAAAAAAAAAGGATAAGTTATCCGGGAGGAACAATAAGCCATGATCCCGAGTCTGAAGATTTCAGGCTTGTAAAAACACTCAAGCCTGAAAAAGGGAGGCCGCTGAACAAAATTTCCCCACTTTTCTCCGTCCAAGTAAATCTTAGTTGCATAATAGATCTTCCTTGAAGCTACATGTTGCCCTTGGCATTTGTAGGGGAATTAGCGTAACTAAATCAGATTGATCAATAAACCCCAAAAGGGGAGGCCTGGACCCGACTTGGGCTCTAGATCCATAGGGTGGATGAAAAGTTATAAATAAATATGGAGAGCGTCTCACTCCTACTGTAATCCTGAAATCTTCTGATTTATTATTTCTTATTCGAACACAGCATCTACTTGTAAAAACTCTGTATTCGTGTTGTGACTCTGTGGCACAATATGTGCCATGTCCACCCCTGTGGTCTCGAGGTAGCGTGCTGTCTTGTCACACAGCGGGCCCGAGTTCGATTCTCGGTCGGGACAGGCTCCTGGGTGAGGCTTTTCGGGGTTTAACCTCACCTGTAAGACATGTAAGGAAGCTTAGGGCCCAACGGTCCCCGAAAATAATCCGGCCATCATTATCACTATCATCTTTCACCGGTGTGGAAAGCAACCACACCTATAATTCCCTAGTAAAGCTGCAAAGCATAGCATGAAAATGCTATGATTGCAGTGAAAGACTTTCCCTCGGACAGAATTGCTATGGATGGATGCATATGTGCCATGGGAGTATGGCATATAAGAACTCTGAGTTCTGCCAGTTGTCTAAGTCTCCTGATATAGTTAATCAATGTTAAAGATTCAAGATTACTATGGGCAGGACACGTACAAAGAATGGCTGAACATGAGATACCCAAGAAAATTACGAAGAGTAAATTTTAAGGGGAAAAAAATGTGGGACGACCGAGACTGCATTAGATGGATGAAATTTTTGAGGATTTGAGGAAGATGAGAATCGAGGGATGGTGGCTGGTTGCCAGAGACAGAAATGTCTGGAAGAGACTTCTGAGTGGACGCCGAGGCTCGAATCAGGATGTAGTGCTGCTGATGATGGTGTTATTGTGACTTACAAATTATAATTATACACACAGACACACAAACAGTTTCAACGAAAAATCCACTCACGAAAAAAAAAAAAGAAGAAAAAAAGTGATTACGCTACATGTCATATCAGACCCTTGAGGTAGTAGGAGGTTAAGGCTCCCAGTTGTTCTAGACAATCGGCACTAGATGTCAGCCGGGTTGTCAACCCTGCGTGACAGTTGCCTTTACTATCCAGAACAAGCGCCTGGTTCTCATTTCCGTTAGAGGCTGAATCGAACCCATGGCCATGGTGCCACCAGAAGGTCTGTGTAAGCTTAAAAATCCTGACCCCACCGGTACTCCAACCCTCGACCTTCCGGTTTGTAGCGTATTACCTTAACCATATACTCTACGTTGTGCCCCTAGTCATGAACTAAGCTCTATTACAAATACCTGTACGCAAACTAGTAGTAATTAAATAGTAATGGAATTTATTGTCTTTGTTTTCAAAATAAAGTCAAATACATTTGCATTTACATTGCATACGGGCCTCTTTGGCCGTACGTGCATTATTTTTCCATTAGTAAAAAATAAACATAAACATAAGAATACTGTATATAAACAAATACATACAAGGTTAAACACCTACACTCATACATACATACATACATACACACACAATAATACACGTCTATATTCATAGGCCCCACATGAAAATACCATGTGTATAGATATAAAAAGAATCTCATTTTGTACATTAATAATTTTAAAAAAATTGCTGCAAAACAAACTTAAAAAAGAGAGAAAAAACACACGTACCCCCCCCCCACATACACACACGTGTGTATCGCCCCCACCCTGCAGGCATCAAATTTACGTAAACTAAGTCTCACATGCTATGCCTGAGCCAACTTGATAAGTAAAAATCTTATCGAGTGTATTTCATTTGATAGCATGAAATATACACGGTTAATTAATTACATTTTTTATTGCATTTATTATGTGCGAAGTAATAATTTGACTAATCACGCAGCAGGACAATGACCAAACTGAAAGACCAGTTTCGCAGCATAATTCTGCATTCCTCGGGGCTCACACCGGTGATATAAATGCAGTCGCCGTATGCGATAGGCAGCTCCTTTGGCGCTTGTGTTATGCGAGCTAGCATGAAATCCAGGCGGTTAACGTTTTAGCGAATAAAAAGGAATTGAGATTGTTCTCATATATATATATATATATATATGTGTGTGTGTGTGTGTGTATAGCAATTAATTAAGAATAGTAAGACTGAGTTCGTTAATCAGCAAAATCAGATAATTAGGAGTGGGGTGAACTGAAACGAAAATTTAAAAAATCTCTGTAGCGGCAGCAGTTTTAGATTTCTCGTAACAAAACTTGGCATATATCATTAAAATTAAACGCTAAAGGTAAAGTGATTTCGCTACAGGCCTTAGGAACCCCTTGAAGTAGTAGGAGGTTAAGGCTTCTTCTTCTTTCTTAGCACTACAGTCCTTTCAGTTTGACCTTGACTTTCTTTAAGACATCCCATTCTTGACTGGCATTCATCTTTAGGCTTCTCAACTTTGTCTCTTTTTCCAGGATGAGGTTGTCAGCCTCATGCCCAAGAGGACCAGGAACTCTTCTTTAGAGTTACCATACCTTAGCAGAGAGAACTCGTTTTAAAGCGCAAGGTACTCGTTCTCACCCTTCCATTATGGATAGGATTTACTGGTTATGTAAGCAGGTTGAAGCCTGCCAACTAGGGCATTACTTGGCATTTAATAGATTTATCTGCTCGGCATAGATGCATCCACCAAGACCATTAAACCAGCCGGAGATTAAGGTTGTATAAATACGAGATGTAAGCTTACGTAACGGTTGTCTTTACTTCTATAACATAGAAGCTAAGTCCACCCTAGGACCTTGGCGCCACCAGAGAGTTTAAGTCAGTTTTTAATACACAAGTGATCTTCTTGGTGATATAATATTAAAATATATATGTAGTCAATATGCCCATTTCACCAATTAATGTTTTAAAATGGTCAACAAGTTTCTACAGCCAAGCTGTCATTCTCAAGACCAATATCTGGTCTTGAGAATGACAGCTTGGCTGTAGAAACTTGTTGACCATTTTAAAACATTAATTGGTGAAATGGGCATATTGACTACATATATATTTTAAGTCAGTTAAAAAAAAAAACCGAGAAAAATATGCCCCAAAAATCAACGAAATCGGACTGTTAGAAGTGGGGATTTGCCTGAATGCCGTAATTTAAAAATCACTCTATCCGCCATATTGGTTTTCTTGTAACTCAGCAGGATACATACGATTTAATTAACGAATTTAATTTATATTCCATAACCAACAAAATCGAACCATAACTTAGTTTTGCTGAGGAATTCGCTTAGTTGACGCAATTCCTGCGTGACATTGTTCATAAGAAATGAGGAAATAAAATTGTAGAATAGCAGTGACATAATCATCATATATGGCACTATAGTTCATTTTTTAGTCTTGGCCGCTGAAGAGATCTTCCTCCGTTCATCCCTCTCCAATGTCTTCCTTCCCGCTCCTCTGACACCAAGCTTCTTAAGATCTTCCATTCCATCTAACCATCTTAGCTTCAGTCTGCCTGTTCTACTACTTCCTTCACGTTTAAGTAGTGTCAGTTTTTTCAATAGGATTTTCCTCTACGTCCTGATAATATGGCCAACCCAACATAATATAGTTTTCTTTATAAACTTAGTAATTTATAGTAATGGTATACATGCTAGGTTGGGAAGTGGTTTTTACAGGAGCGAGAAAATGATTAAAAACCGAGCGATAGCGAAGTTTTAATTTGCGAGATTCTGTAAAACACTTAACAAACGTGTGTTGTACATTATTTTTTACGATGTTTTTTTCAAAATAATAAATAATAGTAAAGTAATAACATATTTGTTGGAAATATTTGCGTTCATTATAAACAACTGACTGACGTTAGCAGTCTGGCCAATGTGTATACGCTAAATGCCGAAAATAATTTAGTTGAGACTACAGCATGCCGTGATAACAATCAGGCATAAAATGGCGGCAAATATGATTAATGGTAATCAAAACGACGAAATTGAAGAAGCGTGGGAAGTTGGATGTACTTATTTAGTGCCAGAGAAATCTAAGTCAGGATATGAAAATAAACATAGCTACGTTTTATTCAGAAAGGGCTGGAGAAAAAGAATTGTATTGTAAGTGAAAAAAAAGTATGGTTGCTTATTTTGTGCTCAGGATTTAAACATTAAAGTCTCCAGCAAGTTTTTAATCAGAATATTCAATGCTGAAGACGATGATAAATTTAGAAGATGATATCAATATTGCAGATTTTGTTACACTAGTTAGCTTCCTCAAAAAGAAGAATATTGGACATAAAGCTAAAAAGTCTAAAGTTTTCAGTATTTTTAAGCCAATATTCAATATTGTTTCCGATAAAGTTCAGTTAATTTAAAATGCAGTGATTTGTTTCGTGCAATGTATATTAACACTACCTTTTGGATATATTTTTGTATAGACATTATAGGTAGTACACACAAAAAAACTCCAAGCGCGACAGGCCTAGAAGACTCTTGGCTGACCAGCCGGCTGCTGGCCTCAATCCACATGTGTTAATCACAGAGATAGACGATCATCTAGCCAGTGTAGGGGTGACATGTGGTCAGCATGTCGGATCTCCCAGCCGTTATAGCTGGTATTCTCAACCTGGAGTCGCTACTTATTGTAGCTACCCAAATGCCTCACGATGCTGGGTGGGCACCGGTCCCATACTGGCCGAAATTCCATGAGAAAAATGTACACATGAAGGGCAGTGGTTTTACTTCCCGCCCTAGGTAAGTAATTTGTAATATTACAGTATAGTTATTAATAGGTTGGCAATCCCGAAATTTAGGAAATTGAACTTTCAATCATGGCCGCCATTCCTGTAAGTACGTCAGAACACGCTATCATGCAAAACGTGTCTTATTCGCCACCTTCCATCTTCATTCATTGGTCCAGATATTCACCTGAGGATTTTCCTTCAAACCCCCTTAGTTGTTCATTACTTTTCGAGACACAATTACTACCATATGTAGAGACAGACCTTAATAGAGATTTACACAAGATCAATTTCTTTTTTTTAATTCACCAAATGTGATTTTAATGCGTTTTTGAGAGCATAATAGCATCTGTTAGCCAAGGAAATTATTATTTTTTTCTACAAGGTGTTTAGAAATTCCATTACAAACTTCGAAGCGTTGTAGAGGGAACTTAGTAGACTATTTTTAACTCGTGCCCCGGGAGTTAATGACCAATCACGTTTCAATGAATTTTGTTTTACAACCAATGACAGTCGTGTTTCACTACACTCTTTATCGGATTATCTTAACCATCTCCTGCTTTTGTGATAAAGAAAGCTCCTGTTTTTTAATATTCTGAACAGGTCAGAGCATTATTTTGCAGTGACTGGCTCTCCAACAAATACATTGAATATAACAAACAATGAACAGGTTCCTTCGAATTACTCATTTAATAATATTGTGTATTCAATAACAAGAATTATGTTTTTAAATAATTATTTTACTGAGTTGTTTTCTAAAAAAATAAATTAATAACCTATTATGTTGGTTATAATATACAGTTTGATGTTTCATTTTTTCTCCACTAGGGTGCATTCTTACAATATTGCGATCCTATTTGAAGTTTCTTACGCCAGACGGCAATAAACAATATTATATGATCAAGTTGCACTGGATAAACAGATGAAGCATAACCACACATTTCTGATTTGTTTTCAAACATCGATGTTTACATTAATTATATAATTATTTTAAGATAAATATATTTAAATAATGAGTTTTGAGTAAACAACTTAATTTTATTCGTTAAATAGTCCTAACAAATGCCACTCTTGATCCTCTAGATAAATTCACGAAGTGACTCGTGAATTTATCGATGATTTGGAAATCACTCGTGACATTAATTGTAATAAAGTTTTGAGTAAGAATCCTTGTTCTGAAACGCATAATTTTCATTCTGCAAGCCAAGTTCAAATTATTTTTTTTAAATCTCCCGCTTCAGCTGAGTGTATAAAGTTTACCTGTACTGTGTGCTATCAGGTTGACAAGGTTAATAGCACAACGTCTGCAAAACTTATGTTTCAAATAGATGAAGAGAACGCAACCTTCTCAGCACACCAATAGAAATAAAGTGAGAGTGTTTACTATTGATGACAGTATTATAATGTGCAGTGGCGGATAGTTAACTTTGAGTGAAACGTGAAGCATGGTAGTAGTTGAGGATCGTGTTGATAGATATTGTTTTCATTTATATTTCCTGGTATATTTGCACGAAATCTGTGAAAAAATTAATCATAAAGCATGACAAAGAAATAAGAGATATTCAAAACAAAAATGTTTATTTCAATAAGTGATCAAAGTCAAGAGCAAAATTAACTGTGAAATTGAATGGTCATTTAAATTTGCATTTTTTTTTATCACAATGTTCGTTTTCGTAAAAAAATCGTTCACAAATGTATATTGAGCCATACGTGACTTGAGTTTGACTGCAAATAATCTAAGATTTGGGCATTTTAATTTGTTTAAACATTTGAAATTATTAATACCATTCATACCTTTCCACCAGATTTTCAAAAAATTATTATTGTCGAGATAAGCATTTTCCTCGTGTAAGTTATATCGTATATTTATTGTATCTATGCTCAAAGGATTTGCAAGTAAAGTAGTTTTATGGGAAACCAGATATAATTAGAATAGTTAAGTCTCGTAGACTGTGAAGGGCAGGACATGTGGCATGAATGGGGAATGAAAGAGGAGCATGGAAGCTCCTTGTAGGAAAACCAGGGAAAGCGCCCAGTAGGCAGGTCTAGAATGAGGCGGGAGAAAAACATTTACCATGATTTGAGGGAAGTAGATTATACAGGGGATGATTGGAAAACATTAGCTCAGGGTAGCGATATATGGAGAACGTATGTTCGCGTGGTCATGAACCTATGGGTTCGATAGTGCCAATAAGTTAGCCTTTTTTTTAGGGCTACATGAAGTCTTTTGTGTATCAGACCCCTGCGGACACTGTAGAATATCTACTTACTGGAGTTGTAGCCGCTATACAAGAGATAAGATTTACTTGCACGAGTTCTAGCCGCTACACAAGAAATTCAACAGACACCATGTGTGATGGAATGAGTGTACTAGAACATGATTCACAGGGCAATGTGTGCAACGAGCTTGGTAGTCGCCACATCGGAAACTGCTATTGTAGTGGATAAGTGCTCATCACAATGTTAAGTACAGTAGAGAAATTTGGTTTGTTTACATATACAGTTTTTTTTCTTGACATTGCCACGAAATCAGCGAATGTTGAGTTGTGCAACTGTAATTAATTGAGTAAAATATCAATAAAATGCTATTGATTTATTCCCGGCAGACGTGGGAGATTTAAACGCTTACTTCCAACTTGTGTCTGTAGAACAAAAACTGTACGTTCCCGGATAAAGTTACTATTCAAAACGTTATCTACCTGGTCCCCTCTACAAGCCGTAGAAGTTTGTAAAAGGAATTTGCGGAACACTCTGTCATTATCGTTAGTTAATATATTTCAAAATTACAGTTTTCAGTTTCTATATGTTTAGTGTATAGCCTATAGGACTTCTGATGACTCGCATGAATTTTGTCTTATCTTCATTCTTTGCCAAATCTAATTTCCCAGCTGCTTGCGAGAGAGCTTGAAAAAGTTTACCGTTCTACCCACTATATCATTGTCGTCGGCATAGACCAAAATCTGCGCTGATTTATTATAAATAAAATATTCCTACTGTAAGCTTTAGGAGGCCCTTGGAGTAGTGGGGGTTAAGGCTCTCTTCTTTCTAGACAATCGACACGATATGTCAGGCACGTGTGACAGCCGCCTTTAACCCCAAAACGTAGCCTGGTACTCATTTCAGTTAGAGGCTGATTAGACTCCAGGGCATAGTGCCGCCAGAAGGTTTTTCTTCTTCCTTTGCAGGATTAGGTCAATGCGACCTGTTCAGGTCACAAGTCCATCGTTTTCTTGGCCGTCCCAATTTTTTTTTCCATGCGGTTTGTAGGTATTGATCGTTTTGGGTAATCTTGTATTGTCCATTCTGTCTAAATGTTCTTTCCATCGGTATTTGTGCTCTTCTAGTTTGTCGAGTATTAAAAATATCTCCAGTTCATTTCTTATTGATTCATTATGTAATCTATCCATGTGTGTACATCCTTTTACGGATCTTAAAAAATTAATTTCAGTGGCCTGAATGTGTGAGATATATTTTTTTGTAAGTACCCAAGATTCAGATCCATATAAAAGAACAGGAACAGCAATAATTTTATAAAACCTGAACTGAGTTTCTCTTAGAGTCCTTCAGAGGGTTCTTCTTATGTGGTGCCACACATCATTTGATATCGGTTTTTAAGGCCAATTTAAAAATCCTCACCCCATCGGTACTCGAATCTTCGCTTGTAGAGTATTGTGTTTATTATAGTTATTTAATATTCAATTGGACATCCCTTATTATGAATGCAATATTAAAATTAATGTTCTGAATCTTGCCATCAGCAAGCAGCAGTTAATACAACTAAAGAGAAAATCATGCCTGAGCCGGGATTTTGAACCCAGGATTTCTAGCTTTGCCCGCTGACACTCTACTTTCGAGCTATCCAGTAATCCGTGAACAGACACAAATTTATCTTACTTTAAAACTCCATGTACCCTTTGTAGTGAACACTATTCACGTTACAATAAAGACTGCTTCGCCAAGATGACATTAAGATGGGTATTTTATTCCGTACCACATCAGCTATTTAACATTTTCCAATACTGTTATTTTAACACAGTTCCAATAATGGATCATATTATAATATTATAATGATATTGTGAAAAGAAAAATTGTCTGAACCAGGAATCGAACCATGGACCTCTAGTTCTCCAGACTAGTGTGCAGCCCACTACAGCATTCTAAGACAATATCATTATAATATTATAATATGATCCATTATTAGAACTGTGTTAAAATAACAATATTGAAAAGTGTTAAATAACATCGTTTACTGCTTATAAAAGTGGTGGTGTAAAATTCTCAAATGATACTTCTAAACGAAGCCGGCCGTTGGCGATGGTAGTGACACCTACCTGGCAGCGGACGAAACGAGAATTATAGATTTGTATATGTGAAAAGAATTGTTAATATTTGTGCCAGGTCTAGAATGGTGTAGTGTGCTGCACATTAGTCAGGAGAACTAGAGGTCCATGGTTCGATTCCTGGTTCAGACATTAATTTTTATTTTCACGATATCATTAATATTACCATATCAGCTAAAAATTACGGATGTAATCAACACTTTTTAAAATACGACCAAATTAGCTAATTCGATCAGGAAACAAGATACAAACATTAAAATCACCTTTAAAACTAATAACAAACTCAACATCATCATATCCAACAAAATAGAAGTAACAAATAAATACGAAAATAAAGGTGTTTTGTAAACTAAAGTGAAATAATTGCAACAAGTGCTACATAGGTAAAACAACGAGAAATTTCAACACAAGACACTCAGACATTTAAAAAACTGTATTAATAACGAAGGGATTCTTAAAGAATTACAAACAGAATCAGCCATGCAATATGTACAGAAATACATAAACAACTGGAAATCTCACGTAAGAAGAATGAACAGAACAAGAATACCACGTCAAATCTTAAATTACCAGCCACCAAGCAAGAGATCTTTGGGCAGACCCTTCAAACGTTGAATTGAGACCGTAACAGACCACTAGGTCTATCACATGAAAGGAAGAAGAAGAAGACCAACGAAGAAAAATCAAGTTTTGCCAAGCACGTACTAGAAACGGGTCATAAGTTCGACAAAATCGATAATACTATGTCAGTACTACACAGAGAGTACAACAACATTGGAATCCTTGAAGATACAGACATTCTAAAAGAAGCGAAGAATGCTCAATGAGAACACATCCGCAGACCTAAACCCGTTGTACAACTTATACAGCAACATCAGTACCAGTTAAAATGCAGAAGATGAAACATTGTTTTTGAAAAGCCTCCATATTGCAACTGCTTGATGAAGTTTATTAATTTAGGTACAATTTTATATTTAATATCTTATGGATGTAATGCATGGACAGTGACAACACAACAATCTGCCAGGATACAAGCTGCTGAAATGAGATTCCTCAGACCAATAGCAAGATATCAAAGAACAGACAAAAAACATAACACAGAAATAAGACAACTACAAATAGAGGAATTAAAACTCAACAATAGAGAAATACAGAACAAACTGGAAAAAACACTTGGCAAGGATGACTGAGAATAGAATACCAAAATCAGCATACAACTATTCACCACGAGGAAGAAGAAGCTTGGGAAGACCAAGGAAAAGATGGAAAGAGCAGCAATTTGGAGCCGGAACAGGCTAGTAAATAAGCCTAAACCGTGAAGTAGAAGAAGAAGAAGATGGATGTAATATTAAAATATGTAGTCATGCTTCCCATCCCCATGAAATAGTTAATACAACTGAAGAGAAAAAATAATTTGTCATCCCTCTATGGTTCACCACTTTGGTTGAACCATATGGATGTGAGAACAGTCGCACTATAGAGTTAACTTTGTCATCCATTTTGTGATTTATTATGATTTTTCCCGACTTTGGCCTCCAATTGGAATTAAACCTTTCATCAATTAAACATTTCCATCTCCATTATACGTGTCTGAGAGTCCGTCCTTTATGAAATCAAAAGCTACTTAACCGAATTGAATGTAGTTTTTTTTACAATCGTTTAGGGAATGTATATAACATTACCATACGTACTACAGAACCTTAGCTCGATGTACTAAAAAAAGTAGCTTT
Source organism: Diploptera punctata (assembly GCA_030220185.1). Classification (NCBI taxonomy): domain Eukaryota; kingdom Metazoa; phylum Arthropoda; class Insecta; order Blattodea; family Blaberidae; genus Diploptera; species Diploptera punctata. Next base: position 234,056 of record JASPKZ010007430.1, on the reverse strand, counting down.
TTAGACGCTTATATGACTTACTCTTCCTAAACTATAACAAATACACCAAATTAATGTAGGCCTACACAGAATTGAATATCTCAAAATATTCTATAAAAAATGTCTCGACATCGTATGTCTATCTTTTATGGATAACTCATAATAGTAATTTTTGTCTTTCAGCTCATGATGCCAAGAAGATCGGGATAAATAGATTCCCGGGCAACGCCGGGTAATCAGCACGGAGTATCTACAAACAATTACGACATAAATTTATATATATATATATATATATATATATATCTTTTTTTTGCTTATTCAACTAAACATAAAAACCAATTTCACTTATTTAGGCGTAGCAGCGCACGCCAGGTATTAGCTAGTAGTCTATAAATAATTATTTGACGATTTAAAATTAGACTATTAGATTAAGTATGAATATTAATTTCATTCTAGGAGATCATCAATGTGCATTTAGAAGAAACAGGTCTACAACAGATCAGATTTTTAGTATAAGACAGATTTTAGAAAAGAAATGGGAATATAATGGCACTGTACATCAACTATATGTAGACTTCAAAAAAAACATATGATTCAATTAAGAGGGAGAAGTTATATAGTATCCTGCTGGAGTTCGGAATTCCTAAAAAGTTAGTTAGACTTATACGAATGTGTCTAAATGGCTCAAATAGTAGGGTGCGTGTAGGCAAACAGTTTTCAGACACATTTGAAATCCAGAATGGGTTGAAGCAAGGAGATGCACCATCTCCTCTACTATTTAATTTTGTACTAGAGCATGCCATTAAATCTTTAGAGAATGAGGAAGGCTTACAACTGAATGGTATTAATAAGCTGTTAGTTTATGCTGATGATGTAGTACTATTGGCCGATAGCGAGGAGATACTAAAGGCTAACACGCACACACTATTGAGTAACACTAAGAAATTAGGACTGGAAGTAAATATTAGTAAAACTAAATATGTGGTCACAGGTAGAAATTCAGTATATAATGGAAATGGACAGCTAATGACAAATGAGGGAAATTTTGAGGAAGTGGCTGAATTCAAATACCTAGGAGCAATAATCACAAATAGGAATGAGACGCACAAAGAAATTAAACATAGGCTCAATTCTGGAAATGCATGCTATTATGCATTGCAGAGACTTTTGATGTCCCAACTCCTTTCAAAAAACGTTAAGCTGAAAATATGTAAAACTATTATTCTACCAGTTATATTATATGGGTGCGAAACATGGACTCTTACTTTAAGGGAGGAAAGGAGAATTACGAGTATTTGAGAATAAAGTTCTTAGGAAAATTTTTAGACCAAAGAGAGATGAACAGACAGGTGAATGGAGAAGACTACATAACAATGAACTACATGGTCTTTATAGGAAGCCAGATATAATAAGAACAGTTAAGTCTCGTAGACTGCGATGGGCAGGACATGTTGCACGTATGGGGAATGAAAGATGTGCATGGAAGCTTCTTGTAGGAAAGCCAGAGGGAAAACGCCCAGTTGGTAGACGAAGAATGAGGTGGGAGAACAACATTAACTATGATTTGAGGGAAGTAGATTATACAGGGAATGATTGGGAAAGCATTCGCTCAGGATAGGGATGTATGGAGAGCTTATGTCCGCGCGGCCATGAACCTACGGGTTCGATAGTGCCAGTGAGTAAGTAAGTATGAATATTAATTTATTAATATTTAAAATTATTAGATTAATGATCAATATTAATTTATTAATATTTCTAACTTACACTCATGAGTCAAAGTCGCGGAAAAGAAGCCAGCTCTACTTAATTGGCCACTTCTAATCTTGGTCAGATACAAATCTTTAGAATGTACTGTATTATTATTGTTATAATACGTGCATGACGAATTGTACTGTATTATTGTTGTTATTATTATTATTATTATTATTATTATTATTATTATTATTATTATTATTATTATTATTATTGGTGTTGTTCTTTTTATGAAACGTGCATGATGAATTATCTGCTGTAAATGTATACTCGCTTTCATTCCCATGTTGTATCGATACTATTGAACATGAATAAAACATTGAATTACAGTGATTTAGAGTTTTACAAAATACGTAAAATTTAATTTATATTATGTCCAGCAATATTGTTTATTTAAAATTTAGTAATTTAATTTGTGATTCTTGAGAGTGCATAGAGGGAGAAATATTGTTTATTTAAAATTTAGTAATTTAATTTGTGATTCTTGAGAGTGCATAGAGGGAGAAATGCTCTCATCTTTTCAGCCTTTGAAGAGTTTGACGTGAAATGGAAATAAACAGCAGTGGATATACGTACGTTGGGAGAATCACTCGTCTCATGCCCCGGAGCAGATGTTAAAGTGCTTCAGAATGCGGAAGCAAAGTTCATGCACAGTTACAAATGAAATAAAAAGCCTACCACTTTGATTCACAATAACACTTGTAAATATAATACAACAAATAGCATTAAAAGTAGACCTCGTTTAAAGAACTGTTAATGGATGCGAGCTACGGCCTGCAAAGCAAACAGGTCTCTTCATTCCGCTCAACTAAATCATGTTATGTGTTTATAAAAAATGCGCTCTGATAAATTCTACTTTGGTAATAATTTTACGTCGATTAATACTACTGATGAAAGTATCCCCGATAAATTCAGTCATATGTTACCACCCTTTTATCATAAGTAATGCCACGAGTGATTTCCAATTTATCTAGAGGATTTGGAAATCAATAGTGGAATTTGTTAGGACTATTTAACGAATAAAATTAAGTTGTTTACTCAAAAGTCATTATTTAAATATAATTACCGGTATTTTAAAATATGTATGTGTTTATTGTAAACGGCTATGTTTGAAAACAAATCAGAAATGTGAGGTTATGTATATTCACTGCAACTTGATCATATTATTTATTGCCAAATAGGATCGCAATATTGTAAGAATGCACCCTAGTGGAGGAATAATGAAACACATCAAACTGTATATTATAATTAACATTATAGGTTATTAATTAATTTAATTTAGTAAAGAACTCAGTAACATCAATGAATGTTTATTATTTGCTTTATTCAATGCATATGTATTTGTTGGAGAAAAATAATGCTCTGAGCAGTTCAGAATATTAAAAAGGAGGAACTTTCTTTGTCATAAAAGCAGGAGTTGATAAAGAGAATCGATAAAGAGCGAGGTGAAACACGACTGCCATAGGTTGTAAAACAAAATTCATTGAAACGTGATTGGCCATTGTCATTGACTACTATTTGGGGCATGAATTAAATAGTCTCCAAATGTGCACCACTGCTTATCAGGCTATTTGTTTGACAGTTTGTCAATTGTCAATTATACAAAAACGCTTGAACATTCTAGTACAAATAACAATCTACAGCAATTCGAAGAAAATCGTAAAAAAAAAAAAGTTTACGAATTATTGTAGCAGTATGCGAGTACCAACGACCTGAGGATTATCCTCGTATATATTTTTTGTGGAGTCGAACAAAGTGCGGAAAATATATCAAAATTTAATGAGAATTTAAAATAGAAATAACCTAAAAAAATAGTATATTACGATGCGAGGTTGGGAAGTGCTTTTTACTGAAGCGATGAAATGTTTAAAAACCTCGCTATCGTTCTGTTTTTAATTTCCGAGATTCTGTAAAACACTTCACAAACGTGTGTTGTATACCCTTAGACAAAAAAAAAAGTCATCTCTTGATTCTATCAACCGATCGGGGAACTTCGTGAGCACTCACAGAAGCCTTATTCACATTAACACGTTTTCAGTAATTGTACTGTGTTGTTTGCTAGTTAACGTAGTGCACACACAAGTAACATAAAAGAGAGAGCTTGCCTTTGTGTGTTTCTGTGGTCGAGAGGTTTAACACACAACATCTGTGTTCGTAACCTAACGGGTTCAATTCCCGTTCTACTTTTTTTTTATTTTTTTACTGATTGTTAGGATAGCATGTCGCCTGTAATATAGTTTCATATTTAATTTTATATTTGAGTTTTATGGCTTTAATGCACACACAAAACCCACAAATGAAAACCTTCTAATAATTAAATGAAGAAAGAAAATAATATCTTCTAAAATGAAAACTTTAACAAAATTAATATCGGGTGTATGAACTCTCAGCATCTATTACCGCCCTCAAACCTCGGGGCATTGATGCAATCAAATTTCTAGAGGCACGTGGACAATCGTCTAGAGCATCCCAGGTGTCTTGAATTTGTGCCATAAGCGATCTTTTGTCTTTCGTGCATCTGCAGGCCAATTAGAGTTCATCTCTATTTTCATCTTAGCTCACACATTTTTGATTGGATTCAAATCAGATGAACAGCAAAATTTGATTTGCCTTCTCCTTTAACAATCAAATCAAATTTAGCTAAACACATTTCAGAAAGCGGCCACTGTTTCAACAATATCGATAATACAATGTCAATTATACACAGGGAAAACAACAGACACAAAATTAACATTTTAGAAAAAATAAAAATTATCAAGAAGGCCAAAAATACGAACATTCTCAACGAAAATATGCCTAATGAGCAAAACCCTCTATTAGACATACAGTTAATTCAATACTACTACAACAACTCCAGAAGATGAAGCATGCATTGAAAGGCCTAAAGTGGAATCAACGAAAATTTTAAATAGTTGAGGAAGATGGTAGTATACAAGGTAAAAATAAATAATAGTTTTAAAAACTAAAACAACATGCTTTATTAGAAAACCGAACTAAAAATGAAAAAAAGTTTTAATTTCCAACATGCTTGGGATAAAATTAAAGTTGTCAACAAAAAATCATCTCCAACATATCTAGAATAAAACTAGAGTTATCTACAAAAAAAAAAATTACCATCAAAAGTGTATAGTGCCCTATATCAATGAATGTATTTGATAATAACAGATATTGGCAAAATTAAAGTCTCTAAGAAGAAAACATAAAAACCATAAAAAGCACCCCACACTTTTGATGGTAAAATTATTTTTTTTGTAGATAACTCTAGTTTTATTCTAGATGTGTTGCAGATGATTTTTTTGTTGACCACTTTAATTTTATCCCCAAGCGTGTTGGAAATTAAAATTATTTTTCATTTTTTAGTTTGGTTTTCTAATAAAGCATGTTGTTTCAGTTTTTTAAACTATTTTTTATTTTTATTTTTTAGTATGGTTTTCTAATAAAGCGTGTTGTTTCAGTTTTTTAAACTATTATTTTTTTTTTAATATTTAGTTTAATTGATTGTCATAAACTGGAATCCCATGAAAATTTAATTGCTTAATACTCTTCTAAAAAAATCCTCCGGCCTGGATTTGAACCAGCGGCCTATGGATTACTGAAATTATATACCACTACAGTCCACCGCTCTACCAACTGAGCTCTTAAAACGATTGACTAAAAAGTCGATAAGTCCGCAACCTATTACACCGGTTTTAATTTTTAATTTTTTTATTCTCTGATGATTCTGGCCAGGATTTAAAAAAAAATAATTAAATTATTGTATTGTCATGAGTTATTTACAAGAATACAAAGTTTCAAGTCGATCTAATGCTTTTAAGTGGGTGAAAATCGTGTTCAAAGATTCCGTTACATAGATACAGGTCAAGTTACGTACTAATACAATTTTCATGTGATATCGTGAAAGGCTATCAAATAAGCATTCTATTTCTTCATAGAACTCATCCTTGATCTTGTCATCTTTATCTTCTGTGCGAGCATGTGCATTTACGATTATAAAATCATGTCGTTTACCCTTTAGAATTATGTATGATATCCTATCAATGACAAATTTAATATCTCGGATAGCGGACAGGATCCTCCTTCTGACTAAAAAACCCGTTCCAAATTCAGATCTCTCTGCACCCCCGTAGTATAATGCAAAGCTTCCTGATTCCTGACTGACTACCTTCTCCTGGCCATCTAACTTCCTGTAAAGTGACTATATCCAAGGGTGATTTATCTAATTCCCGCGGTTAATGTATCTAGTACCCCGCTATTGTATAAAGTCCTAATATTCCATGTTCCTAGGAACATGTCCCTAGTTTTCAAATATTTAGAAAAAATAATTACAAATAGTGTAAAAGTACCTATAAATGGAGATACTAAACTAAGATAAAGAGAGGCAGAGAGAATACATTTAAATGTAATTAATATTCTGTAATAAATATAGTTTTATGTACTGGTAATATAATTTGGTGTGTTCTACATTTCTCTCAAAGTCGCTTTAAGATAGTAGTGCGCCCAGTCCCCCGGTTTATTTCTGGATATTTACCAAGTATCAAGAAATAAACCGTAGGCCCTATTACTCCGTTGCCTTTGACATTGGAAGGGTATCCCAATCCGCCGATTGGTCATTGTCGCTGGTTTCTAATATCTTCAGCGACATAAGCGTCAAATTTGGAAAAATGTGTGTATTAACAAATACCATAATTAATTAGGCCAAGATCGTTCGTTTTAAACTGTTAAGATAACAACCTGAATCCCTATCTCAATTCTGTAGTAAACCTAACTTACGGACACTGTTACACTCGCGAGAATATAATAAACTCCTGGCCGACCTGTTGTGGCAATACCCGGGAAATTTCGCAATCTGTGGCCCAGCAGTGCCCGCCTGTCACTGTTTTACATGAGCCTCTCAATAAGTGGGCTGCGCCCAACGCGCTGAGATAACCACAAGCTCACTAACTGTGTCCTGGGGACTCACTGACCAAATGACAGCTGCCAGATACTCGGAACTAACACTATCTCATGCTAAGCATCTATCCCCACACCACACATGTAAATTAACATCAGCGGTTCGTTTAATTCCCCTCTGTGGAAGAAGATGGCTCCACTTCATAAACCGAGATCACCACAGACAATTTACTGGTCCCGCCCTGCGGTCAGAGCCTTTACCGGAAATAGATGTTATCTCACAGTTTCTTAAAACTAAATTATCCTAATCTAAATCATTCCTGTATAAATATATCCCACATTCTTCTGTTAATATCTTCTTCGTTGATGCACTTCCATTTCGTGATTTCGTCCATAAAATACAATCTGAAATAACAGTTGCTAGGAAATGTTTCCATTGTTACATAATTTTATAATGATTTTTTTTACATTTTTATTTGCAATACAGTTACCAAGGAACAAATAGTTACATGTCATGATGTCAAATATCCACTTATTTTCATTCACTCGGATATTAGTTGTTATGGAAATTTCTTCTTATATTCTTATTTTATCATAAAAATTATCATTACCATCACTTCAAGGTTTAGGTGATTCGCCTGTTCCGAATTCACAATGATTCCTTCCATCTCTTCCTAGGTCTTCCTAAATTCCTTAATCCCTTTGGTTTATAATGACATGCTATCTTGGGCAATCTTGTTTCTTCCATTCTCTGAACTTGCTGTTCCCAGCCAACGCGGTGTTGTTGAATTCTGTCATTTATTGAATACATATTTCTAATTCATTTCTTCATTTCTTATGTGGTCCAGTTTTGTGGATCCTTTGGGTCCTTCTTAGAAAGGCCATTTCTGCACTTTGTATTGTACTCGAACTCCTCTTATTTGTTACCCAGGACTCACTACCGTATAAAAGTACCGGTACCGCCATTGTTTTGTAGAACTTCGATCTTGCATCCTGGAGTTTTCTAGTGAACTTATTTAATACGTCTTAATTAATTAATTTTATGGTAGAAACGTAACTGATATTTTTATCGTCCGGCCATGACACGAGAATTTGAACGTTCGGACAGGACAACGTCTGCCGGGTCCGCTAGTAAATAAATAAATACATAATAATAATAATGACATTAATAATAATAAATACTTATACGAATGTGTCTAAATTGCACAAAGAGTAGGGTGCGTGTAGGCAAACAGTTTTCGGACACTTTCGAAATCCAGAATGGGTTGAAGCAAGGACATGCACTATATCCTCTACTATTTAATTTTGTACTAGAGCATGCCATCAAATCTTTAGAGGATGAGGAAGGCCTACAACTCGATGGTATTAATAAGCTGTTAGTTTATGCTGATGATGTTGTACTATTGGCCGATAGCGAGGAGATACGTGTAATATAAAGTGTATAAAAATATATAATTTAACATTGTTATAAACCTCAACGGTATAGAAAACAATTATGAACTTAAAAAGTATAGATTAATTCAAATGACGAAATAAAATGTATTTAATTCATAAAACGTTTTAATACAAATATCACGAAAAAAAATTGCCTAATTGAAGACGCGAACCTGCGATCTTCACTAACAGAAACAGTGACCGCATGCTTTACCGCTGACTTATCAGGACACTTAGGAGACTCTTCAGTTTATGCCACATAACACAGTAGCTCAGGGACTGCACAATTATGACTAGTTTCCTAGTTTGAACCCAGCGCTGTGCCGAGTATGACTTGGAAGGAATGTGCGTTCAAGAGATGACTATTTTTTTTTTTTGTCGAAGGGTGTGGCATTGCTTTTTTTTTCGCGATTGTGTTTTTAAAATAATGAATAATAGTAAAATAATAACATTTTTGTTTGAAATATTTGCGTCCATTATAAACAATTGACTAACGTTAACAATGTAGGCAATGCTTATTAATCGAAACTACAGCAGGCTGTGACACCAATCAGTCATAAAATGACAGCAAGTACGTATTTATTGTTTTATATTGTTTCAAATGAAGTTCAGTTCATTTAAAATGCAGTGATTTGTTTAATATAATGTATATTAACACTACCTTTTGGATATATTTTTGTATATATATATTGTACATAGTATACATAAAGGGCAGTGATTTACTTCCCGCACGAGATTTGTAATATGTAATATTACAGTATAGTTACTTAGGTTGGCTACCCTGAAATGTTGGAAGTTGAATTTTCAATCATCATGGTGTCACCATTGTTGTAAGTACGACAAAAAGCACTATCGCGCGCGCAAAAAAAAAAAAAAAAAAAATCAGGTTAACAATACATAACGTTGGAAGATAGTTGTGAATTCTGGGTTTGTCTTAAGGGAATATGCTAAAAAACTAAAAAAGTAACCTACATCAATCCTAAATTCAAGAAGCTAAGCAAATCATTCACCTTAAGCTTATACTTGTATTTGTCGATTCAATGTACATCACAGATATTCGATAAGAAGCTTCATCTCATCTCATCTTTCGAGTCGTATTACGCTGGGAACAAGTAGAGGGTTAAATAAGTGTCATGTTTGTTCATAAGCTTTATTTTTTAAGGGGGGCCTAGAATTTGAATTGGAATATATCTAAACCACAATCTTAATTGATTGCATTAATTCATGAATAAAAATTCTGGCACATAATCCTACAAAAGTAATTTAATAGCTATGAGTTATTCTAAAAATGAGATCGTCAGATATTTGGATCACTGCCTTTGTGATTTAACGGTTACCGGTATCATGTTAGTCTTTCTGGGGGTTCTGGATTATATATATAAAATGTTGGGGTCCAGTTTGAATTGAGGAGTAATGAAATTCAGTTAAAGAAAATACGGTGACTGAGTTTTGAATCAGTGTGTCACGCTGACTGTATGACACCCTATAACAAGATCCTCAATCGATCATCATGACACTACCTAGATGTTCTTAGCTGTGCATACATAAGCTCTCCATAAATCCTATCCTGAGAAAACATTTCTTAATCATTCCCTGTATAATTCACCTCCATCAAATCATGGTTAATTTTATTCTCCCAATTAATTCTTGGCCCCCTTAATAGCTGCTTTCCTTTTGATTTTCCTACAGTAGTTTCCAACTCCTCTCATTCCCCTTTAATGTCGCATGTCCTGCCCATCGCAGTCTATGATTCTTAACTGTTCTTATTACTTCTGGTTCCTCATGAAGATTACTTAGTCACTCTTATGCAGTTTTATCTAATCACCTCTCTGGGTCTCTTTATTCCGAAAATTTTCCTAAGCACTTTATTCTCAAATATTCATAATATTTTCTTCTCTCTTCATCAACATCCATGCAAGTATTAGGCCGTGTGGCCTGTTACGGCCTCAAAGAGGAATTTTCCATCCAGCGCTTTTTTGGACGTCCCAGCGATCTTCTGCCTTGGGGTTAGTAGCGAAGTATGGCTTTTGGAATTCTATGAGACGGCATTCGTTGAAGATGGCTTTCCAGTTGTTCTGGTAGTTTTGTATATGGTGAAGAATGGGTTCTACATCCAACTTTTCCATAATTTCTTTTATGGTCCTATTTTGTGTAGCCTGCTGTACGGCGCATAAATCGCATCTCATTTGCTGTTATTCGGCTTTCATCTCTTCTTCGTATTGTCCATGCTTCACTACCATATCTTAATACGGTCTTGCGAGAACCTTATAAAGTCGTAATCTTGTGTTCTTCTGTACTAAAGATGTTTTCATTATACTGTTAATTACCCCCGTTGTTTTGTAAAATTTGTGATTTTTCTTTGATATATCAGCTTCATCTTGAAATGTTAAATTATAACCCAAATAATTAAATTCGTTTACTCGTTCTAAAATTTCATCATCCAAAACGATTTTGCTAGGTATAGGGTATTTCCCACAAAAGGCCGTCACTTTAGTTTTCTTTTTCTCCTCTCTTAAAGTATATAATGTCCAGTTGCCACACACTTAACACTTTTAAGTAACGCTTATGAAATTACTTTTTGTTAAATAATTAATTTTTCTCGAACTAAATTTCTTCTGTATCATCAATAGTATTTTTTTTTTCATTTTCTATCCTGTACATTTTATATTTCATTTATTAAATCTAGAAAAAATCAAAATATGTTGTAAATAATTATTGTATTGTAGATAAACAATATAATACTATGTATGTACTATATAATATTTTTTTTTACTGTAATTTAGATGTTACAGGATTATTTGTGTTTTTTTCTAACCTGGTTGAGTGAGTGGTAGACAAGATCTTAAGACCTTAACTCTGCCAGCTATTATTTATTTTAAAGAAAGAGACAATATTTTGCATCCATATAACTGCAAGAATTGTAGTTTTATATATGTTTAACCCATTCGCTTCAGGTTTAAATGTTCAAAGCATTTTCCCAGAAACTGGATTTAAGTTACCGTAAATTATACTGTCTATTTTCAGACATTCAAAACAAACAAAAGATAACGATACTTGAGATCACAATAAGGGTGAAGGCCAAAACACACTACTCTACTATTCATAAATTTTAACAAAAGATTACCCTGCAAAGGGATGTACAAAATACTGTAAAATATATAACAGCAGAGTTAAACGTTGAAGGCAATTTAACTGCCAGCAAGTCTACCTCGTCTTTTGAGGCGAATGGGTTAATGTACAGCTGTTCTGCCATGATTTATTATTTGCATTTGGATACTTATAGTAATTTGTATGTCTAACTTTAATGTTTGTTGTTTCTTACAGGACAAATAAGTACCTGCAAAAATCTTCAATCACTCGAGTGTGTGCTGTAGGTGGATTCTTTGTCTCTATACCTGTTTTCCTTACAGTGAGTTGTCATGGTAAAGAGAAAATGATCCTATTAACTGCCATTTTTTTCCCCCCTCTAATATATGGTAAAGTTGCAATCATTGAAAATTTCCTGTCATTCTTGAAAATTACGAGCTTGTAACCTACAAATTCAGTTCATAGAAGTGTATAAAATTATCTACATGGTATCTATGATGGGAACCAAAATGGAAGTTAAGTTAAGTAACCTTTAGACCAATAAAAAATTAGCGGTGGAAGAAAAATATTATTGGTAAACATATAACTTCATGGTACAACATGCCTAGAAGGTCCTTGGCCTACATTGGGCTGCTGGATTTACATCTATCCAGTATAGGGATAAAATGTGATCAGCATGTTGGATCTCCTACTCATTATAGCTGATTTTCTAGACCCAGACATTCTTGTATCTACCCAAATTCTTTACAAACTGAGTGGGCTCTGGACCCATACTTGCCAAAATTCCATGAAAAAAATTCTTTGGGATTCACATCAGCAGAATGTTATGAGTTCCAAAGAATGCATTAATGGCTTTCTGAAATAAATAATCCAATGAAATGTTAAAATTTATGCCCTTGTCACATAAATTCCTCACAGTATCTGCAATCACTTGATGTACAATCTTAATTAAAGTTTATTCAATGAAGTAAAGAAGAAATCAATCTGCTAGTAGCATGAAAGTGACTTCAAAACTTACAAAAACAAAATCCCTCAACTGGAGTTGAAACTTTTAATTCAAATGTTTATATCCTTAAAAATAAGTTTTTATTGTGAAGAAGTATCATAAACATTTTCTGTGTTGTGAAAAGGCTCATAATGTAATTTTATTTCTTTCAAAACGATAATTCTGTGAAATCTCTCTACTTGGAAATACTGTCACCTAAAGGATGGCTTATTAAACAGTATTACACATTTAAAAATAGATTCTAATGTTTTTTTAATGACCTCATTTTATACCAACATTTATTTTGATTTTTGGTCATCCAGAAGTATACATTTTAATTCTTCCTGGCTTGGGATAATTTCCCATATTATTTACTAGCAATGAAGTTTATTTTGGTGAAACAATAGCTCTTCATACCTATCATTATGTCTAGTTTTCAAATAAATAAGTTGATAAATACTTAAAACTGATAATTAAGTACATATTTAATGGGATGGAAACAGATATTGTAACAAGTTATTGTAAGGTAAATCAGAAGGAAGATGAATGATGGATAGGCCAAGATTGAGGTGTTGGACATTGTGATGTAAGATTGACGGATGGTCCTGCAAAGACTCACCAATGATTACAATGGTTGCTATTATTATTATTATTATTATTATTATTATTATTATTATTATTATTGTTATTATTATTATTATTATTATTATTATTATTATTATTATTATTATATTATTATTATTATTAATTCTAGAATAAAGATTGGGAAAAATGTGTCCCATGAATTTTCAGCAACAAAAGGTTTACATCAAGGCTGTAGCTTATCCCCAACATTGTTCAAGATTATTTATAATAAGCTTTACAAACATGGAAGAAAAAGTGTAAAGGTATGGGGATACTATTGAAGATATAGCTATTATACATTATTATTTGCAGATGATCAATTGGTTATAGCACAGGATTATAAGGTTATGGAATATATGAATAAAAAACTCATAGAAGAGTATATTAGATGGGATTTAAAAGTAAATTTGAATAAATAATTTTATTTATCTTGTGGTGACGAAAAGAAAGATTAAGTTTGGAAGATGGAATGGGATGTATCAAAGGATGTGAAGATGTAATTACCTGAGGATCAAAATTAACTCAAAGTGCACCCAAGAAAATGACAAAGTATAGAATTCAAGAAAACAGATCGGTAATAATAATGTTAAATGGAATTTGTGGGATAAAAAACATTAAAGTTACAAATTTATAAACTCATAATTAGAATTATGCTAACATACAGTGCAGAAACTCAGAAGTTGAATAAAAATATAAGTTTAAAACTTATGTCTACTGAAATGGATTGTTTTAGACGCTCAACTAGACATTCTAAATTGGAAAAAATCAGAAATACAATTATCAGACAACAAATGAAATTTATTTAACACTTTCCAATATTGCTATTTTAATACAGTTCCAATAATGGATCTCATTATAATATTATAATAATATTGTGAAAAGAAAAATTAATGTCTGAATCAGGAATCGAACCGTGGACCTCTTGTATTCCGTATAAGCATGCACGACCACTACACTATTTGAGACATGGTACAAACATTAACAATTCTTTCCATATATACAAATTTATAATTCTCGTTTCGTCCGCTGCCAGGTAGATGTCACCACCAACGCCAACGGCTGGCTTCATTTAGAAGTATCTATGTTTTGAGAATTTTACACTACCACATTTATAAGCAGTAATCAATGTTATTTAACACTTTCCAATATTGTTATTTTAACACAGTTCCAATAATGGGTCATATTATAATATTATAATGATATTGTGAAAAGAAAAATTGTCTGAACCAGGAATTGAACCATGGACCTCTTGTATTTCATACAAGCGTGCACACAAGTGTTAAATAACATCGATTACTGCTTATAAAAGTGGTGGTGTAAAATTCTCAAAACATAGATACTTCTAAATGAATCCGACCGTTGGCGTTGGTGGTGACGTCTACCTGGCAGTGGACGAAATGAGAATTATAGATTTGTATATGTGGAAAGAATTGTTAATGTTTGTACCATGTCTCGAATAGTGTAGTCACAACAGCTGCTACCATGCAGGTTAGAATGTTGGTAATTCGCTTATTATCTATTATATCGGTATCTAAACATTCTTCTAAATCACACCGGGGCAAATGCTTTAGCAGGAATCCGGGGTTCTCCTTTCCTGGACATCCAGGAGAACCAAAAGGAATTACTCACCGCTTGTCATTAATTTGGCTAGCCGCAGGGCCTTTCCACAAATATTACTTTAGACGTGGAATACTGTAGTGGTCTTGCACGCTTGTATGAAATACAAGTAGTCCACAGTTCGATTCCTGGTTCAGACATTAATTTTTCTTTTCACAATATCATTGTAAATAACAAATGAAAGTCCAAAATTCAATATTAGATTTTGTCAGACACAGACAGCTAGAATGTATGATCATATATGTAGAATGCCACAGACAACATTACCCAGAAAAGCTTTGGAATTGATTCCACCTGGGAAAGGAAAGAGAGGTCGTCCTAGATTCAAATGGATGGATGACATAAGAAGAGGTATGAGGTAGATAGGTCTGGAAGAATTGGAATGGTAAGATAGAGAAGAATGGAAAAAGAAGATAAAAGTTTAAAACACTTCGGGCATAGGAAGATGTTTTATTACATTGTAATAAAATTCCAAAAGATATTTGAAAAGTTTAATATTAAATTAGCACCGAAAAATAACTACAGTTTAAATAAACTAATAAAAACCAACAAAATGAAAAACTGATAAAAAAAAAATCAGGAATATATCAAATTGTAAATGTATGAGTTGTGAAAAGATATATATAGGAAAAACAAAAAGAAACATAAAAATTAGAACCAAAGAACACATAAGAAATATTAAAAATTGGGAAATAGAAAAATCTGCAGTTGCTGCTCATGTTTGGTCTGAAAAACATAATATAAATTCGGACACTAAATTATTAAAACAGTTAGAAAATACAAGAGAGCTGACTATTTGGGAAAAAATCTATATTCAGAAGAACAAAAACAGAGTTATGAATTTTGAAATGCCGACTGAGCGTGACCTTGTTTGGAGGTTCTTTGGCCAACCACAGGATGGAGCTGACATCGACATCCAGGGTGTACAACATAAATCTATCCAGTCTGGGCAAGATGCTGATGATGATTATGCTATAATCGAAACATGTTCAAGAGCAAATCAACATTAATATTGAGGTAAGATGAACAGACTAAAAATAATTTAATTGTAAACCTGTTATAAATAAATTATTATTGTTATCGTTAACTCTTTGTATTCGTTTTTTAAGATTTCTTGTACATAGGACATTTACACTCTAATTAAGTTTATTTGTATTTTTTTGTGTTTAAATTTAGTTTGTGTTTTCCTTGAAAACTCATTTATACATAAATGAATAATTTGTTTGTTTCAGGAATAATTTTGTACACATTTATCCAATTTCATTCTACTCCTGCCATAGTGACGAGTGTGTTTATTGGACTGGGGATCATCTTCTGTGGCTGTGCTATGGTTCACAATGTATTTGTATGGCAGAAGGTACACCATTTCTATAGAGAATAATAATTAACAAAGCATGTGACAGAATTTTTTTAGAAAGAACAAAATTATTCTAAGTTGTCATATTTTAAATAAGAATGAAAAGTGAGAACATTAAAGGTGATATCTACTTAAATAGAAAAGTGATAGAACAAGAATTTACAGTTTTTTATATCAGTAACTTTAATAATCAATGATGCAACAGGCTTAGAAGATCCTTGGCCTCCAACCAGCTGATGGCCTCACATCCACATGTTAATCACAAAGGTGGACATCATCCTGTCAGTATATGGATGACATGTGGTCAGTGTGTTAGGTTCTTCAGTCGTTAAAGCTGTTTTCCTCAACCTAGAGTTTGTACAAATTGTAGCTACCCATATTCCTCATGAAGCTAGTTGGACACTGGTCCAAGAGAAAATTTCTTCCCAGTTGGGATTCAAACCAGCCGCATTTCTAGCAGCTCTGCACCTAAGCATGATGCCTTAAAACACATGGCTACAGCATAGGACTATCAGTAATTATACTGCATTCCCGAGTAAGGCTCCCCCCTTAAAATAAAATAAATATGAGGCACTTAGAATAGCAAGGGCATATCAACAAAAATCACATTTTCTTTTCATTATTGCATTATAAACTTTCAACCTTCTTCTTTCATCCGAATTGTAAACCACTACAGAACACAATATTTAACTTCTTTGCACTGACAGATAAGCTACGTCACATGATATAAAGAAAAGAGATTGTGAAACTTTAAACACATTTTTCTCAAAACTACTCTTTTGCATATACACCCTTGCTATTCTAAATGCCTCATATGTATTATCAATTTCATAAAACTTATGAGAAATAACATTATGAGGCTTTCAAGTTAATACATTATCAATTAAGTTATGTAGGTAGGAAATAACACTATGAGGTTTATTTTAATTTATGTTGAGTTGTTTTTGACCCATCTCATACTTCTTAACTCCCTCACAGACCCGAGTTTCGTCACTGCATTTGTGACATTCTCAATGCTGTATCACGTTCACAACTGACGTCCAATGGCCTCCTCTCCTGCAGACTGACCTCTGCACCATCTGATGTTGTGAACGTGATACAGAATTGAGAATGTCACAAATGCAGTGACGAAACTCGAGTCTACAAGGGAGTTAAGAAGTATGAAGTGAGTCAAAAACAACTCAACATAAATTTAATAAAAACGCATTATCAATGTTTGTTATTATTTTAACATATTATTTTAAATATTGATTTGCCCTTCAATGCAAGTGACAAATTTAAAATAAAAACATTTAAAATATGTATTACTTGATGTATGCACGCCGTAGCGTAGTGGTTAAGGCACTGCGCTACAAGTCGGAAGGTCGAGGGTTCAAGTGCCAGTGGGGTCAGGATTTTTAAACTGACCAAAACCTTCTGGCGGCACTATGGCCCTGGGGTCGACTCAGCCTCTAACGGAAATGAGTACCAGACGCTTGTTCTGGGGTAAAGGCGGCCGTCACGCAGGGCTGACAACCCGGCTGACATCAAGTGCCGATTATCTAGAAAAGTGGGAGCCTTAACCTCCTACTACCTCAAGGGCCTCCCGAGGCCTGTTATGGGATCACTTTACTTTACTTTATTACTTGATGTATGTTTCACTAACCCTATTATTATGTTGTTGTTTGCTTACTTCACATGTATTCATCTCTGGTCTTATGGTGTAATAAAGTAAATGATACTCACTACTATTTATGACATAATTAATTAAATGGAATATATTGGAAAATATTAACTTAATCAAAGTCTGTACTATTAGATAATGGTTCATCACCCATATCTGTATCTAATTCTGAAATGGAATCAAATTTATACTTTTTCTAATACAGTTTTGGTTTTATTTCTCATCTTTCCTGGCATTTGCAAAATGCATTTCTTTGAGTTCTCCATTCAGAAACATCATTGAATTTCACAATATCATTCACTAAAATATATGAACTTTTTTTATCATCAACTTAGAGAAAATGTTAAAAATTTTTTTTATTGCATCACTTGTTAGATTTTTCCCACTTGGATGTTTTTGTATAATGAGGCTGGACTTGTTTATACATTTTTATCAATTTACTCCACAAATATAATATTATTTGGCACAACGTTATTTATAAATTACATTAGGAAGTAACATTATGAGGTTCTTAATAAATAAGATGGATCCGGAGTCATCTTACCTAATAACTTGTGTGTTCTATTTGAACTAGTTTTGGTATATCATGTGTCCCCATCATCAGCTTTTCCAGACTGTTAGAAATTTACATTGTTCACCCTGGATGTCAGCTCCCACTCCATCTTTTAGCTAATTGAAGAACTTCTAAATCAAAACTTTTTCCCCAGGAATTTCAAAATTCATAATCTTGTTTTTGTTCTTCTTTAGTCAGATTAGCATAAAATTGATATAAACACAAAATTATTAAAACAGTTGGATAATACAAAAGAATTCACCATTTGGGAGAAGATCTACATAAAGAAAGACAAAACAGAAAAAAAAAAATTGAATGAACTGATGTTCAGTGCTTGAAAAAAGAACCAGAGTGGTATCAAATTATTGATCTTAAAAACTAAACTAATAATCAACTCAAAATATTTATTTATATTGTTAGTGTATGATCATTCAAATCGGATCCCCAAAACTGTTTATAATTATATACCAAGAGGACGAAGATCACTGGGCCGTCCTATGAAACGCTGGAAGGAAAATTTTCTATAGGATCGTAACAGGCCTTGGCCTAATACTTGGAAGGAAGAAGAAGTGTATGATCATGAACCGTTGGAACCTTCTGTAAATAATAAATCTATTTTGGATTCTCTGACATTGAAAACAAATTAAGAGACCTGGAGAAGGCTGCAAGCACACTTGGACTGTGCCTGAATAAACAAAAAACCAAAATAATGAGGATAAGTAATGCAATAGCAGCTCAGTGGTGAAGAAATAGAGGAGGTAGCCGAATTCCACTGTTTAGGAAGCATGATATAAAAGAAAGAGGATCAGAGGAAGATATTAAGGCTGGAATTAGAAAATCAGAAGCTGTATTCTCACCCATATGGAGATTCAAACAAATATCAACTGGAACTAAATGATTAAGACTATTCATAGCAAATTACATGCTATATGGGTGTGAGACTTGGAAAGGAACAATTGCATTATACAAGGTGCGGCAGAAACAATGACCCATTCTATACATGTTATTTTGGCATGAAGAAATACAACTACACATTATTAGTGTACATTGTTCGAGAGAGCACATCCTACCATTAATTACACATTTCACGTTTTGTAGATTATGTCCTTTAGGTGTCTACCATTGTTGGTAGATGCAATCTTCTGCACGAACATGCACATTCTCCATAACCTTACAAAGAGTGTCACCTGTTATGGCCTCAATTTGGAATGAATGTTGTTTTTCAAGTCTTCAAGTATGGATGGATGGAATAAAAAATTTGCCAAAAAAAAAACAGTCCGGTGGCATGTTTCACAAAGGCCCTATGCTTCCAAGAGGAGTGACAGGAATTTCTGCTAAATCTATTTTGATCATTTGTAACTCCCTACAATTATTTCGTTTTCCTCTTAAACTGCATAAAAATAGATGTGACTCAAACAATAGAAAATCTTTGTGGATTTTTGTTTAGAAATGGGATGCAGGAAAAGATGAGCCATTTGCATCATAATGGGGTGCAAGCTAATTAATTTATTATAAATGGCAATACGAGTATACAAGTTTCAGTATACTACAGTATATATATATATATATATATATATATACACACACCACACACACTTGAAGTCTTCTCATGGAATTTCAGTAATACATTACCTATATTTGAAGAGAAAAATATATGCCTAGACTGGGGTTTGAACCATTACCTTATCACAATACCTAGATATTTGAATTCAGCCACTTCTTCAAAATTTCCCTCATTTGTCATTAATTGTCCATTTCCATTAAATAGCGTTTTTCTATGTGTGATCATATATATAATTTTAGAATTCAAATGCCTAGGAGTGCTTAATAGCATGCATTTCCAGAATTGAGTATATGTTTAATTCCTTTCTGCACCTCATACCTGTTTGAATTCAAATACCTAGGAACAATAATTACAAATTGATATGAGGTGCAGAAAGAAATTAAACATAGACTCTATTCTGAAAATGCATACTATTAAGTATTCCATGAACTCTTGTCATCCCAGCTTTTGTCAAAAACTATTAAACTAAAGATATATAAAACTGTATCAGTAGAACATTTTGAATTTTTTAAAATCAAAATTGTGTTTAAAAACAATTTTGGGATGATGTTCCTCTGGTTCAGAAGTAAGGATATATTTTCAAGGCATTTAAAAAATAACCACATTCCCTTACCATCCCACCTTGCTTCAGTTCCTGCTGATGTTATTTTATCTTCTAATTTAATATTATTGTAGATGTAATGATAATAACTCTTATTGTGTAGGAGAAAACAAACGCAGTTCGAGCTTTGGCACAACAGCAACATCGTGAGCGAGAGCAACAACAACAACAACAGTCACTGAGACAGCCAACACCTCCCACGCCAATAGACATAAATAAACCACCAACGTGCCATCCCCGAGATGCTAGTGGTAGTGTGAGTCCAGGAGTGCCAACTGCTACATTAGACTTGAGTTCTGTAACAACAGCTACCTCACCACATGAACTGTCAACTCTAGTGTGACTTTCTTCCCTCTCTGTTATAGCTATCCAATAAATTGCACCGTTGCTAAAGTGGGTGGATTATTTCATGACAGATATATTATTGAGAGAAAGAAGACAATATACTACAAAATATTGTCTGACCATCAGATCTATGCCCCTGTAAGATATGCAAACTGAACCCTAACTCCTTTTCTGCCTCATTAAATCATTTCCCTCCCTGTATTCCTATCTCTCTCTCTCCCTCTCTCTCTCTTCTATTTCTCCCTTTCTACCCTCTCGCCACTCACAATTTTGAGCCTTCTTATGGAAAAGATTATTAGCACTTGCAGTCCAGTGTTGTCAATTTAACATGAATACTGTAGCACAGAGTGGCAAAAGAAATATTAAGCAAATAACAGCATTTTGCAATGAAAGAAACAAGTCAGTGTCTGTTTTTTTATAAATTGGTAATAATTGAGACTCAAAGAGAAACTCAGCTCAGGTTTTATAAAATTATGGCTGTTCCTGTTCTTTTATATGGATCTGAATCTTGGGTACTTACAAAAAAAGATATCTCACACATTCGAGCCACTGAAATGAAATTTTTAAGATCTGTAAAAGGATGTACATGAATGGATAGATTACATAATGAATCAATAAGAAATGAACTGGAGATATTTTCAATAGTTGATAAACTAGAAGAGCACAAATACCAATAGAAAGAACATTTAGACAGAATGGACAATACAAGATTACCCAAAAGATAAACACCTACAAACCACATGGAAAAAGATCTTTGGGACGGCCAAGGAAACGATGGACTTGAGACCAGAACAGGTTGCATTGACCTAATCCTGGAAAGGAAGAAGAAGAAGTAATAATTGGTTGACATTATGCATCAACTGGCTATGTTCCATTATGTAAGTTTCGAGAAAAATACTTTTAAAATTTAAGCCATTCTTCAGTATTTATTGTAGTGCCAAACTAACAATACTAGATATTGCAAGTTATTTTCCTTGTTTGACAGTTATGCATCAGCAATGTAAGAGTGGGAACATTTGGTGCTCAGCTGCAGGATGCAAAATTTAGATTAGCATTTATGAAGATCTGGTTTCTTAGCCATTTGTTGCAAAATATAGAATCTCTGACAGGACTGATGGTGTTAATATTTTTCTTTAATAATAAAGCTATATTTAAAGATTTGGTGCTAAAAGTGTGATTGCACTTGCTCTGTGAGCCAGTGCAACAGATAGCATTAAAATATCAATTTATTAAAAAATGGCACTTAGTCGATTGATGCATAACACCATTCAATTAACCTTATATTATTCAATATTCAAGAGCCGTGTCACTATTTGGTGGGAAGTTTGGTAACATCCCTACTGAGAAAGGTTCTTGGCTTCTGTTTGATGTGATGGGAGGGAAGTGCGTGGAATGGAGTGAGTACAGGTATTGACTTTTCTAAAAACGATGACAGCGCTGAAGGTGCACAGATCCAATGGTCTGAAAAACAAACACTAACAGCAATGATGATAACAGCCCACCCTGTGGAGAAATAAGAGCAACCTTCTATACAGGTTTCGGCCTTATTTTATGTTATAATGTAAACAGAAGCACGTGGTTAAGTATGATTTCATTGGTCACATGAACCTAATGACATTGTTGTCCAGCAAAGTAGATGAAAACATAGTTCCCTGATCAATCTAAATTTTATATAATACAACTACTATGTATGAACAAAATTACCGCAAAAATAATAATAAAGTAATAAAACACAATATAACAATGAAAAAAAGACAATGGTGAACAATAAATATAAATTTATATAAATTTAAATATAACACTATTTCGCGCATGTCAGCTGACGAAGAGGGAAATTCAGTTATTTCAACATGGCCACTGCTGTTAAATATATTAAACATCAGATGGTGTGTAAAGTAGTACCATTGCTCTACCAATCACAGATGCCTGCGGAAGGATACCTTTTGTGACTTTGTTTACAGTACAATATAAACTAAGGCCGAATACATTTTAGTAGGAAGTATTTGTCATTACATGGATACATGAAGCTATCTTTAACCTTTAGAGAATGAATGTCACATATATGCGATGACAGATATACCTGCTCTGCCGCCAAAAGGTAGATAAATCTGACATGTTGCAGATAGTAACAGTCTTACTAATAAAAAATCTCTAATACAGGCTTTCATCAGTTGTTTAATTATACAATATATAAGCCTTATGTAGATCACGTATAATTTCCTTATTAATAAACGTTGTGCTACATAACAAAACAACAGCTATACACAATACGTCACATATTCATCATCATAATGACGTCAGAACAATATTACTCGCAGTTTGTAACAGAAATAAAACAACATCAACTAGTGATTAATGTGTAAGAAATGAATATGGATAAGAATTAATAGAGATTCCCTAATTGAGGAGGTACGGAAAAAATAAGTGTGTTTTAATTTATATACATTTCACTTCACGCAGTGTCAAATAAAACGTAGAATTGGTTTCACAGATAATGTGCTGCCATCTAACGTCAAGAATTTCGACCAATTCTTGGAAACTAATAAAAGCTTTCCCCATTACTTATGAATTATATGCAGTGTTTTAAGATGCGTTAGAAAACGTTCAAAATAGTAGGAAATGTTACCGACAACAAAATATAATTTCAAGCGAAAAAAAAATTACTATAGTTTGACCGGGAATCGAACCTACAACCTCACACATCGTAGTCAGAAGCTCTAACCACAAGACTACTAAGTTAACATGTAGCTTCTTGTAATAATAGTACCTCTATACTTAAATACATTTTTATATCGGTGTGTGTATTATGTATTAAAGATGCAAGAAAGTTTTTTTAAAATAATATTATGAAGCATTTAAGCTACATTCAGGTTAAATCTTGTCTACAGCAATTATTGTAGAACATATCCTTTTGTGATTCAATGTTCAATTTTAAAATATTTTTAGGCCTAATCGAGAATGAGTGTAACGAAAGGCATTTTATGATGCCTTTATTTTCCTACCCAGAGCTTTATTAATATTATTGATGCCCTGTGCATCCATCAAACAGTCGTTAAAGTGTTGCATTTTGGGTTAAATTTAAGGAAACTTTCATCAATATCATAAGAAAACAATCAGTTGATCTTGATGTCCGACATTTTGTCTAGTTATAGAATCCTTAAACAAGGGTGGAGGCATGTATAACGATTCCCATGTAAAGTTGTACACCTCTTCTACACTGAACAGCTAATACAGTGTTTATTAGTAAGAATTTTCAACTGAGGTGTGTATAAACCTTGTATAAAAGATATATATGGATTATTAGTAAGAGGGTAAATGTTTATTCACAACCCTGCAAAATAAGGGTGTTAAGGCATTTAAATTCCAGTGATTGGGTAGTGACAGCATTTAAAAACCCTGTACATTTCAAGTTAAAAGGTGGGACTGTTTGGGAAGCTCTTTCCTATAGCGTGAATTTTCCATCTCTTAGCATTGTCTAGTTGGGGAGGTTAAAGTACAGTGGTATAAGTCATATTTTCTTTGTTTTCCAAAAATTAATGTAACAAAAAAAATAAATTTGGGAACAAAAATGTTGTAATGTTACCATTTCAGGGATGTCACCTGGATCCAATTTAACATAGAAGTTTGAATGAATTAAATTTGTACAATGCATAAAATCATTTAAGCTGCTGTAACATCCAGTTGAGACCTTCCAACATACCAATTTAGATTTCTTTCCTTGTACTTGGAAAGATTTGTAATATTGATTATCAGGATATGTTCTGCAGATAGGGCTTATTTTTACCTTCATAGGTGTTAAAGTCTCATGTTTTAAGTGCTATAGTTCCCAAGATATTACAAGTTTGCCATTGCAATAGGTGTATTACATATTGTACAGTAAGAGCATGTTTAGATCAATAAATTTTTAAAGGCAGTACCACAAGAGTTTTTGTCTTGTCAATAATGTTATGCCCAGAGCATAGCGACAGGAGTGAATTGAATAATGAGATGAAAACTTGCATGATATTTTAAAAGACTTTTTAGTGAATGAAATGTTAAATGAAAAATTATAATCAAATGGAAATAGATATTTTATATATATTCCTTTTCTTTGAAAATACAATAGGAAATAACATTATGAGGTTTTACTTAATAATAAGTTTGGTCTGTTTAATTCCTACCTCATATCATTGTTTCTGTTAGACATATGTTTCAAGACATGTTTGTCTCATCTTCAGTAGTTACAGACTGATTTTTCCCAAGTTGTCAGCTCTGGATCTCTACTTCTCCTTCCTCTTTCTGTGGTCCAAAGAACTTGCTAATTTGGACCACAGAAAGAGGGAGCAGAAGTAGAGATACAAGGCTGACTACTTTGGAAAAATCAGTCAGTAACTACTGGAGATGAGACAAACATGTGTCTAACAGAAACAACAATATGAGGTAAGAATTAAACAAACCAACTTATTATTGTGTAACAATGTTTTTCATAGAATGACGTTATGTTCTATAGCTCACAAATCGGAAACATTTGCTAGTCAGGTTCGACAATTGCCGAATAATTGTGCTTCAGGTATGACAATTTCATTTTGATATTATTCTAGTGATGGTTGAGCATGATTAGTTCAAACTAACATGAACTGTAAATTGGATTGTCAATATTCACTGCCTAGCACTTGATAAAAATATCATATAAATTTACTATAAAATTAAAATTTTAGGTCTGACAATTTCATTTTAACATTATTCCGGTGATGGTGAGCGTGATTAGTTCAAATTGACATGAACTTAAATTGGATTCTCAATATCAATGCCTAGAACATGATGAAAATAGTCATATAAAATTACTATAAAATTAAAATATACAAGTCTGCATATTGATATGGTTAAGTTAAATGTTAAATTATAGATTTAAGGAATAGGAGAAATCTGGAAATACCAGGAAAGTTTATGACTGATTGTGATGTATCTGCCATGAAATAATCCTTTCACTATAGAATATACAGGGTTACCAGACATCCAGGTAATAATCATTAAAATGTGATCGGAAATTACAGACCTCACCTTCTTGCCAGATTTGTTTGTTCTCATTCCCAAATCTTGAAGTTTTATATCCGAAAAATGGAAAATAGCTGACAATGGAAACTTTAGTTATCAGACATGTCTAAATAAGATGTGAGTGTATTATTTCCAATTGGATTTTAACAATTCACTGTTATGCTGAACCTATATACAATTGAATGGGTGAAAGTTAGAGGAAAAGATTCCACATTTTAAACTGAGAAATTTTGATGGCTATATATTATACTGGGGAATAATTATGGATAATTAAAATTCATTGGTGAACATTTTGTTTAAACAACTCATCTCATAGGATTCATGCTTCTATGATACCGTGATTTCAAACACAGTTGTGTTCATCCTCAGCCATAACTCCGTCGGAGTTATGGCTGCCCGGCGTTATGGCTGAGGATGAACACGACTGTATTTGAAACTGCGGTATCATGGAAGCATGAATCCTATGAGGTGAGTTCTTTAAACAAAATGTCCTCTGATGAATTTTAATGATTTATACCTCATAGACTGGTAAAAAGCTAAATTAAATTTAATGCACACATTGTGTTTAATAAAGTAAAAAAAAAAATAATAATGTTTACTTCCCAACATTAATTTAATATAATTATGGATAACATTGAAGGTATAGGCAAAGAGAACATAAAACATAGAATTGAATTGAGTAGCAAAATAATATCATCGTTAAATTCCATATGGCGGGATAAGCATATTTGGAAAGACACCAAAATATATATTGGTAAAACATTGGTGGAATCTGTTGCAATGTATGGAAGTGAGGTATGGACAATCAATAAGTACTACAAGAATAGACTAATAGCTCTAGAAATGGATTATTTACGCAGAAATGTCAGAAAGTCAAAATTAGAACATGTCACAAATAAGGAAATTAGAAACATAATGGAAGCAGAAGAAAGCATAATTGAAAGAATTGAGGAGAAGGAATTAAAGTGGTTAGGACATGTTTTAAGAATGGAAGATGAGCAATGGCCGAAGTTTCATATAAAAATAGGCATTATAAGCCTTTTAACAAAGTTTGTAATATTCAGTTTTCTCTTTCTAACAACAAAATTTCCAAGATATGGCAAAAATATATCAGGGTTATTTTTACACTTTCTGGAAGACATATTACTTAAAAATAAACTAATATATGAAATATAAATTTAATCAAAATTACAGTGGGAAATAACATTGAGGAATTTTCAATCTATAATTGAGTTGGTTAAAATGTTTACATCTCACCTCATAAAGTTCCATGTTTACATGAACTGATTTCAATGGCCTCCATCTTCAGATGAAGGCAACAAACGGCCTTTGAAAATGGTGTTGTAAAAACATGGAACTTTATGAGGTGAGATGTAAAAGCATTTTATCCAACTCAATTATAGATCTGAAATATAGCTGCCACTAACAAAAATAGATGCCCATTATTTGAAAATCAACTATATTCTGAACTAAACTCCCAGGGATTGCAATGAAAACAAGAAAAATGTTAGTAGATTGATGTCATTGCTGTCAAACATATTCATTTTAATATTGAAATTCTTCTTCTTCTTCTTCCTTCCAAGTATTAGGCCAAGGCCTGTTACGATCCTATAGAAAATTTTCCCTCCAGTGTTTCATAGGATGGCCCAGAGGTCTTCGTCCTCCTTCCGGGAAATTCTCTTATGAGACTTGAAAGCATAATAATAGTCCCTTCAATTGGTTGCTGGCCAAAGGAAGGCAAGACCAGTGATGGGGCTGCCATCTTATAGCCTCTGGTCAGGCTTTTCTGGAGAAGAAAAGAAAATAAAGGAAAGAAGAAATGGAAGAAAGGAAGACTCCTAGCCCTCGGATGCCCTAATAGCATCGGGGTCGAAAAAACAAGAGTTAACCAAGAGAGGTTAGATAGTAAAGTTAAAAGTCTGGTATAAGTAATGAAGTGGAAGAAAGGAAGAAATACCAGATCGGTTTAAGATAAAAGTAAAGAGCAAAACACAAGTAAGCGGAAGCAATGTTTTGCTCAGCTTGGTCACCTTATGGTTGCCATCCACATATCCCCATGATGGGGATCCCTTAGGGCAATAATGAAATTCATGATATTTATTTGCTTCAAATAAGAGCTATATACAGAACTGCATTAAAAACATATTATCTATAGAATTGGCAATTGTAAGAAAGTGGTATGTAATAAGAAAAACTGATTGTAGTTTTAAGATTAGAATTTCAGAATTAGTAAATGAGATGTTTTTGCAGGAAATCTCAGAATCATTCATATTAGTGTTTATTAATGAAAAGTAAATATTTTATGATTACTCACAAAATTTTATTTTTAATTTTCTGAGAAGTGCAATCTATGGAATATTTTCCTTCTTATTTTCATACATTCAATTGTAATTATGCGTGACATTCCATGCAGCTTGGAAAAACAAAATACTACCTGTAATAAAATTACCTCAAAAACAGCCATGAGAATATGGACATATGAATATATATATTTTCTGCCATTGGCATTTTTAACTTTACTCTTAAAACATATATTCTTTTTAAAGGAGATTAGGTGACTCTTGAATCTAGTTTTCAAGATCTTCATGATACATTGCAAATCAAATTTTTCAACCTAATCTAAAGCCTTGCCACTTGAAATTAAAAAAACATATATTTTTCAAACTCTAACCTATAAAGCCTTAATTTGAAAGTTATTAAAGTGTTACTTTGAACTTTTTTTTATTAATAAATGAGTTGGAGAAAATGTTTTAACATCTTCTACAGAAAAATAAATATAAAGCAATGAATTTTAATATCCCCTACGAGAATACTTTAATTTCCAAGTTCATAAACCAGATGGCAGTTCAGAAAATCATGTTAACGACAAAATTTCAACAGTTGGAATTTGACTGAAGATGGAAGTAATACTATACTTTTGAAACCGGTATCGTGAAGACAAGCAACTTTGTGAGGTGAGATGTTAAAACATTTTCTCCAACTCATTTATTAATATAAATACCTCATAGTGTTTCCTCCCACTGTAATTTAATTAAATTTTTTTTTTGTATCCGACAAGATTTTGTTCTTAGCAGTGCTACAAGTTTCCAGAACTTGAATATGTCCACATTTTCATACTGTGATTAAGTAGCTTTTAACATAAATAACATGATTACAAACTTGAAGTGATCACATTATTAAATGTTACTTTTTTTTTAAAAATTAGCCAACGAAACTTCCTCATTAATCTGTTTAATATTTTTACATTTCCTCCACTCAATGAATAATGAATACTCATCTTATACACTGGTTTACATTTTTCAGGTGATAAATCACAGAAATTTTAGGGCTAAAGTCCAGAATAGGGGCATATACCTAACTGTAAGTAATAATAAACAAATAAGGTAAGATAGAGCTATTTTTGTTAGCTTTTTAAGGTTAAGACTGATCCATATAAATGTAAAATAAAACTGAAATATTATTATGGCGTTATATATATAAAACATTTTCCCCTATTTTGGACTTATTCTTTCCTCTAATTTTGTTTGTGAAGACAAATTATTACAATTTCTTATTCATCAATTTCACATTTCAACATCTCTAACAAATCATTTAAATTCTTAATATTATTAATAATATCGAGAAATTCAATTTGTAACATACACTTCATCTTATATTTGCTTCTTAACAAGAATATATTTTGAAGGACATGTCTCCCATTTTTAGCTAAAAACCAACTGTTGGGTTGGCAGATAAAGATAGTGTCCTACTACAGGCCTAAGGATGCCTAGGGAAAGTAGGAGGTTAAGGCTCCTACCTTTTTAGAGAATCAGCAGAAGATGTCAGCCATGCATGATGGTCACCTTTACTCCCAGAACAAATGTGTGATACTCATTTACATTACAGGCTGAGTCAACCCCAGGACCATAGTACCACCAGCAGTTTTAAAAATCCTGATCCCACCAAGACTCGAACCTCCGACCTTCCAGCTTGTAGCATATTACCATAATCATCTAAGATGTGCCCCTGACTGTTAGAAATCTTACATATTCTATTCCTCTGTGATGAGCAGATGAATATCACATTAAATCCTTTTTCCTAGGAACTTCAAAATTCATTATTCTGTTCTGTTTTTCTGGATGTAAATTTTTTTCCCATACTGTGAAAAAAAACTATATCCAAAAAGTATTGACAAAATATGGTGTAGGAAATGTAGATTATGTAAGATTATGATTAATATTTATGAAAATTATTTATTTTACATTCTTTAATGCCATAATTCCCAAGGTTGTTATATTTTCTCTAGCATAAATGACTACATTAACTTTATGTTCACATAACGAGAATCATGGGAATAAAGGCTCATCCCAATTAAAAAATAGAGTCTGTTAGAATTATAAATTAAATCAGTTTTAGAAACATAACTGACATCCAATCTACATTATATAAAACCATGAAACAAAAAAAATTTGTTTATAAATAATTTAGGAAAATTTTGCACATAATTTCCACGATCTATTGAGAAAAGATAGAATATATTTTTTATATTGATCCATGATTTTATATTAAACATTTGTTCAATCAAGATAAAGAATCAATTCTGAATTTTCTCCTTATGCACAGAAGTCAGGATTTATGTCATGACATATATGATGATGATAACATGTCATATTTAACCTCAACTCAATATCTATGGACAAAAAATTCCAACCGCATGAAAGCATGTTTTAATCAGGTGTGCATGTCCAGAATTCCCAGTTCCTAATTTTATCTTGAATAAATTTCACTTATACTAAATGAGTTTGTTGGAATAGTAAGCTGGGAATTCAGAACTGTTTATGAATCACATACAGCCCATTTTGGGCCCTAATATTCCTCAGAATGTCCTTCCAGACTTCTCTATTTGCTGCTAAATTCTTTCAATTTCTAATTTTACTAGTTCTAATATCCTGCAAGACACTTCCATCTTAATTTTGATGATATGTTGGAGATGAAAAAAGTTTAAAAATTCAATCATGAGTAATACTGACCCATTTTATGATGAATTAAGTTTAGAAAATGAAGATAATTTCACAGATAGAAGACAAAATAAAAATTATTACTTAGGAGGCCATTAAAGTGGTTTAAGAAATATTTCAATTTTCCAAAATCATGAACAGGTTCTCAGAATGTAGGCCTACTCAACTGATACAACTAGTGCAAAATTGTGTATTGATATGTCTTTGTAAATTAAGGTAGAATATACCTCATAGTGAGAATTCCTAAAATAAGTAATGTCTTTGTATTCTGAATTGCTGAATAAAACTAAAATTGTACAGTTGGGAAGGGCCTTTATTCCATGCAGGTACCATATAGGAATACTTTATATTTATGCCAAAAATAAGGAGATATAATACAGAATACAGAAAGTTGGGCTCAACTTTAGATTAATTTCCCCCTTGATTTTCCATACTATATTCTTATAATACTGTTGCTCTATGTACTTCTGTCTTTACTAACATTTCGTACCATTTTAAATGTTTTACAATGATACTTATATTTTTACAATATTATTAAATATTTATCTACACATGCAATGTTTTCTTCAAGTTCTGCAGAATCATTGTGAACATGCGCAAATGCTTATAGAAACTTCCACTAAATGGCAGAGATATCTGTGAAATTGGAATGACCAACATTTGAAAATATATTTTAAGAAATGGATGTTCACTCACTTAATTTTTTATGTTCCAATGGGACAAGTTAGTGTACATCAGATTAGTGTACACTTCATTAAATAATATGCATATAATTTATCTTGTTAGGTTAGGAAGGGGGGAGTTCGTATATATCCATTTCTAATAAATGTTTGGGAATTTATTGCAAAGGTTGGTCAACACAGCTACGTGGTTCCATCTAGCAACAACTCTATAAACGTTTTGTAGTACTTCACAGATATATGATTCCACCTAATGCCAACTCTATAAATGTTTGCACATGCGCACTGTTATTCTGTAGGACTTAGAAAATTTATTGTGGAAATCAAACTGAACTTTTTCCAAAAGTTGTATGAAACTAAAATAAAGTGTGTAAAGCAGTATAAAATCAAATTTCATATCTGAAAAGACAACAAAGACTGCTGTATTATACATGGCTACAAATCTGTGATTGGACACTGACTACTGTGAAACATGAAGTGCTATTGTGTTAGGTGATGAGAAGAAAATAAGACACACATTTTTATGTAAATAGATATTTGTTATTTTCTATGTATATTTAAGAGTAAGAAGTTTTATCTATAAAAATAAATACACAAAGATTTATTGTATAGTAATATGAACATATTGTATTACATGTCATCTGATAAACATTTAGCATATTTGTCAGTGTATAAAATGATCTTTCTATAGGATACTGGTATCCCACTTTTAAGAAATTTAGGCTATTCTAAACACAAATAACAGTCTATGAATCCGGAAAAAAAACACTTAACCATAATGTATGCTACACAAAATGGACAAATATAGATTAGAATGAGTTATTTTGATTAGCTTTTTAAGACTGATGTGGATTATTCTTTTAGTATTTAGCATATTCCTACAACTTGTACCGATAATTCAAAGCTATCTTCCAATTAATAAACTGAGTTAGATTTTGTGACTCACCTCATAATTGTAGATTGGATATCTTCCAATGTTACATATTCATTATTTTATTAATATGTTGTTTATTCTATCTCAACTTCTCATTCATTTTACAGATATTTTCTCTACTTTCTTCAGATAAAAGCTTATATATATATATATATATATATATATGTGTGTGTGTTGTTGTTGTTTTCAAATGGCTGGAGCTTGGTTTACACCCTTAGTCCTCTTGCTTCCCAATAAAGCCCTGCAATGTCTTTCCTGTCCTTTTTCTTGGGGTCAAGTCGCCTGCAATTTAGCAAATGTTCCTTGCTTAGGAGAACATTTTCTCCACACAAGGAGCATCCCATAGTTCTAGGGACAATCCCCATTCTATGGAGGTGGTCATCCAGACAGTCATGGCCCGTTTCCAATCTGAAGAGCTACTGCTATTTTTCTAGGGAGATGTTTTATTATTTCAGCATATTTTGCTGTCTTCATATTTCTTATTTTGAAGATCTTTTATATTCTGTTCTCTTCTTTTGAGATGTATTTTTTTGTTTTAGCTCCTGTTGTCTTCTTTGTAGGGATATCTCTTTTGTTGTCCTCAGCCTGATTTTGGAGTCTTTCATTGCTAACAAGTCTGCTCGTTCATTACCCAGTAATCCCACATGCAACGGTATCCACTGTAATACAATGTGTTTACCTTGAGCTGCTTCAATTTTATACATGGTTCTTATGTTCTGAATGATTGGGGTGTTTTGTTGGTTACCAGTTATTGCTTGTATTGCTGACATTGAATCTATCAATATTACTATCTTCTTGCTTATACTGGGCCTGTATAAAATATTCTGTAGTGCAGTTTCTACTGCCTTTAGTTCTACATCAAAATTTGTTGCTCCCGATCCAAGTGAAATATATTGGGAAAAGATTTCACTGTATATTCCTGCTCCGGCTCCATCTCCTGAGTTACTCAGGGAGCCATCAGTATATATCCATTCATCTTGTGGGTATCTGGTATCTATGGTTTCCAAGGAGATTTGTAACATGTTACACACATGCATATATATATATATATATGACGTACGTCTTTGGAAATGGGCCAGAGCAGAAACTCTATGTATTTTATTATATAATACCTAAACCTGTGACTCGAACTTATCATTCCTTGATAATGGCATGTGGGATCATGCCGAAACGTCGGAATCAGTGGCCAGAGACCGAACTTGAATCTAAGATGCGGAAAATCCAAGAAAACTTTCATATTCGTACTTACATCTGCGAAAATCTGCAATATAACATATATATATATATATATATATATATATGCACACACACACACACACATATCCCTCAGATTGTTATTCCCATACTGCTATAATAATTTATGTTTAAATATTTTTCTTTGAATTACTGTAGAGTGTGATTTGCCACATTTCTAGTTTATAGCTCAGAGTTTGTAGTTTGTAGATTATATGGAGTGAACTAAAGTCTTGTTATTAATTTTGTTGAACAATTCCTTTAATATAAATAAATGAGCCTATTAAAGCCAAAGTGGTGTAACTCCATTAAACATTGTTTTGAGATATAAAGACTTTAGTAGAATAGTAGTTTAAAAATTTGAGAATGCTACCAAACGATAATTTCCCCATCAAATGTGTTCAAAATTGATTGTTTTAGCTCATGTATGTTTTTTTTTGCCCTTGTCCCCATTTTATAAGTAATTTATAAGCACTTATATAACTTACACCACTTGGCTTTACACAGATTGAGGGTATATTTCAAGAATTAACTTGAATAATCAACAAAAATAATATATTTATTTTATTTAAAAGGTTCACCGTTGTGGTGTAGAGGTAGTATGCTGCCTTGTCACGTAGTGGTCCTGGGTTCGATCCCCGGTCGAGACAAGTTTCCTGGGTGATGGTTTTTTCAGGGTTTTTCCTCATCTGTAAGACAAATGTCAGAAAACGTTAAGGCCCGAACTGTCCCTGAACATCATTGGCCATCATTATCATCATTAACATATTCATTAGGTTTAGCTTGAAGAATGGAAGCTGATCAGACATGTTCTCCTTGTAAAAGATTGTAAATGAATTGGATTTCCGATACCTAATCCAGTGCATCCTTAGCCAATGAAACTGGATGGTTTTCTTCATCAAGCTTTCTCTTAGTAATGGTTCTTTAAATATTTTCTTAGCTAAAACTCTTCGCCAGACACCACAGTAAGATGGAGAGGATTATTTTTCCTTGATTTTGTGATAACTTGAAATCAGTCAGATGGGCAAATATCTGTAGCCTTACAGCACAATTCAATTGAGCCAAAGTTTGAGTCGTTCTGAAGATTGGAATGACCACTGATCATAAACTTTTGATCAATGGTTTCAAAGTTGTTGCCTTCATTCAAAACTAGTCTGAATAAATTTAATGTCATTTTCCAGTTCCAGTTTCATCCTGTGCATGTATTGCTTTATAATACAATGTGTTTTGCTGTTGGTGCTCTACATTTTGTATGTTTGTGGTATATACATACAATTAGTAGCAAGTAGCTTTCATGACACTAGAACAAAAACAGTAACTGGAGTTACACCACTTCGGCTATCAACAGATAAATAGCACTGCTGATTGCATGAACTTCTGATGCCATTTGTGGAGCAGTTTAGGGATCTAGGAGTTAAACCACTATTCCTGCAGGTTGTTTTACATATCCAGAATTCATTTCTAGCACCAATGCAGATTTTTTTAAAAGTAGAGTTACACCACTTTGGCTTTAAAAGGCTCAAATGAAAGTCAGATGCCATTTTGCTGAACTTTGAATAACTTTTTCAGAAAAAAAAGATCTTGGTTCAAACAAAAAGTGTGACCTCTTACAATGCTATGATCTAGTGAACAATCCCTTCCATTTAACTGTATATTTTTTAAGTGGTTTAGGCATGATGCCTTGGTGCAGAGCTACAGGACTTGTGCTGTTTTGAATTCCCATAAAGGAAGAATTTTTTTATGGAATTTTGGTCTATATGGGACCGTTGCCCATCAAGCATAGTGAGGAATTTAGATAGCTACAACAAGTAGCAATTCTAAGTTAATAAAACCAGTGATAAAGGTTTGAAGGAACCAACAAGCTGACCACATGTCACCCCTATAATGGCTGAATGAGCTTTTATTTGTGATTAACATTTGTGAATGTAAGGTCAGCAGCCAGCTGGTAGACCAAGGGCCTTCTAGATCTGTTGTGCCATGGAATTGAGTATTGTTATTTTAATAATGAAATATTGAATGGTGAATAATATTGTAATTGGGTTATATGGTGTTTCTTCTCATCTGTAATTCATTAGTGAACATAAGTAAAGCTGGCTTATGTAATTTGTACATCAAATTTTATTTTTATAGTGCTGTAAAACTCAGATATTATTTGGTATTAGAATTGCCATTTAGCCAGTACAACATGGTAAATTGCTAAATGCTAAAAACTGTTTTTCACACTTCTTATAGTTATCATCTATGATAATTTCTGATTTTAAATACAGTCCGTGTATTATGTCACATTAACAAAGAGGTCAGTATAATTTATAATATCTAATATTTGTACTTCCCCAATAAGTGCTACAATCAACAAATCAAACATACATATTAAAATATAGGGCTGTTCTGAAAGAAGGAATAGGCTTCAAACATTTATTTCTTCCAAACTACAAAACATATAAACACAATTCCAAAGTTCCTGGAAAGAGAAAAGTTCAAATGTCACTATTTTATGCATTCAATATGAGCACCATGTGTTACACAACAAATATCAAAATGGTGGCTCATTTCTTGCCACTCACGAATCAGCTAGTCTCTAGTTATCGAATTCAGAGCTTCAACAATTCAATGTCGCAGATTGTCAAGAGTATCAGGCATAGGGGGGGCTAAAAACACTGTCTTTTATGTAACCCCACAGATAAAAATCACACGGGGTTAGGTCAGGTGACCTGGGAGTCCACCAGTAATGAAGTTGATCTTCTGCTCCTCCTCTTCCAACCCAACGTCCTCTTGTGTCGCCATTTTAATACACACAATCAACATGACAAGCAACAGTGCCAATGCGGCCGTGATCAGAACTTCAAACTTTTCTTTTTCCAGGAACATTGGAATTGTGTTTGTATTTTTTGTAGTTTGGAAGAAATAAATGTTTGAAGTCTGTTCCTTCTTTCTGAGTAGCCATATATATATATATATATATATATATATATATATGTATATACATACTGTAGTTGTAAAGAAATTATCAAAAGTATTTATTTATATATTATGTTTTAAAAGTGTGTTTTCATATTCGGATGTTGGACCTCAATCAGGATATTAAACATTATTTTAGGGATGTAGGGTAAATATTAGAGGAAAAAGTTATTTATGTACAGATCTGGGCTGTAACTTATTTTGACATCATCATCACTTAATTGGTAAGTGAATAAAGACTTAAAGAAAAGGGAGAGCTATTGAATAAAATGGATGTTGGTTTCAAGATATTTTTAATTTGTGAAAGTATGTTATATACTCTGACAAATGTGGTAAATTTATTTCTTATTTTATAAAGGAAAATGTAAATAAAGTAAGTATTTTGATATATTTTAATGACATTTCAAGATATGAATTGTCGGCAGTGTTTTAGATTAAGATGAAAATATAATACCGGTATTTAAAATAATTATAATATGATGAAGAAATGATTTTGTCTGTGCAATAATGGTAAAAATTAGAGGCATATTTGTTTCATTTGAATCAACATTCAAGTAGGAAAACCAAATTACACAAAAAATCCAGTCAATTCTTTAATTGGTACATCTGTTGCTTCTGTAATTGATTGAAGTTAGCATATTTAAAAAAAATACAAACACATTCTTTGAATAAAGAATATACAAAGTGCCACATTTTCTGGAATAAGACCCAATTTTCCAAATTTTATATATATATTTTTTTTAAATTTGGAAAATTGTCTTAGTATTCTAACAATAGATTGAGGTTTCTTTTCAACCAAATAAAAAAAATTGTCAAAACTTCAACAGAGTTAATTCATTCCTCTAAACATTCCTATCTTATGTTTTCCTCTTTCATGGAATTTTTAACATTTATTGTATTTATTTAGTACACAGCCACTTAAAACAAGTAATAGTAGTAGTAGTAGTCTAGTACCCAGAATCATGGTTTGTCTCCATTCTCCTTCATGCTTCCCACTTTAAACAATGACATAAGAAAAAAAAAATCTTAACTAAAGATCACAGTGGCGTAGCGTGGCTTATACATTCGAGGAAGCACAACCATAATACCACTAATACAACTACTAGTACTGCTACAATAACTACTACTACTACTACTATCACTAAAAATAATAATGCCTTACTTCTTGTAGTGTAACTTTATCCTCCTCGTCTTGGTAACAAAGGTGCCTGGTAACAAAGATGTCTATGATGTTACCGAAGAAAGTTTCCCTGGGCATCAATGATTCAAGCAAGCGATTTTCTATACTTAATAGTGACAGAGCAGACATTCTACCTTGGCCTTGTGTATTTCGCAAATAGTTTTAAATCCTTTTCATGGCAGAAAAGGATCTCTCTGTTGAGGAACTCGTTGCCGTTATAGTCCAAATTAGTTTACTGAGCTTGAAGGTTTCAGGGAAAACATCTAACTCTTGAGATCGCAAGTACTCGCACAGAACACTCACATCTTTATAGAATTCAGAATCTGAATAAATGACCATCAATTCGCTTCTCAAATGTGCAAAATCAAAACGAGGTCTTTAACTTTCCGTTAAACTATTCAGTGCCTCACTTGGAAACTCAACTTTGAATTTAACAAATTGCTTGTGATCAAGGAGACTCGTGAACTTAAGATTGGCCATGTCACAAAATCGGTCAGATATGTTCATAACAAGTACGTCAATAATCTCAAGATACAGCCTTTTAGCTTCATCTTCAATAAGTTCCATGCGATTTCGTTTTACCGAATTGATTCTAGGAGCTGTTCTCACAAGTTCATTCCAGAAGAAATCAAAGTTATTTCTAGTTTCTTGGAGTTGACTCTTAAAATCCTCAATTTTCTTAATACAATATAAAACATCACTTGATTTTGACTGTAGTATTTGAAATAAATGATCAGAATGTGCAAAAATTGATGAGAACATTGCCAAGAAAAAGTTGAAATTGAAGCCTCTCAATTGTGTTAGATGACCAAGAGCAGATGATATCGCCTCTTCATCCCACTGATCTGCATTTTCTGTTATAGAAATAAATAGGTTCTCAATATCAGCTTTGTGATGTTGAACATTCTCCATTAGCCTGCTTTGATAGTTCCATCTTGTAGGAGCAGCCGAAGGGAATCTTTTCTTTACTTCTATGCATCCAATGCTGCAGTCCTTTTAGTGGATTTAGAAAAAAAAGTAACGAAACCAGATAGAGATGAGAAGAAAAATTTTACAGGCTTGATATAACTAACAGATTGTGATAAGACCAGATTCAATCGATGAGCATAGCAGTGAAAAGAATATTGCATCTTTGTATTGCTCTTTCAGTTTAGATTGCAAACGTCTGTGTTCGCCTGCCATTACAGCAGCACCATCATATGCTTGTGCCACTAATTTGGCATCGCAATCAAAATCATGCAAGATATCTGTCGCATGCAGAAAGAGAGCATCTGCTGTACGGTCCTGACTTATATCCTTAAAACAGAAACCTTTCCTGTATGGTTCCTTCCTTCGTCACATACATCAGAACAGTTGATAGCTGAGCTTTCATGGAAATGTCACAAATTAATGCAACGAATGTTGCCTCGGACACTTCCCATTTTATTTCTTGAATTAAATATTGTTTTGTATGTCAGGAGATAACCCACGAAAAACATCTTCACTTTCTAACATAGATTGTAAGTCAGGATCATAATTAGAAATACATTTCAATATATCTATATAGTTGCCTCTGTTAGGAGATGTTTGAGACTCGTCATGACCACGAGAAGGTAACCCAAGTTTTCCCAACAAACAAACGACCCATATTAAATTAGCAAGCATTTTTCCGTTTTTTCTAACTTCTTCATTATGTCGTTCAGTGGAAAATTTATACTGATCACTAAGACTAAATTCTATTCTACTTTTTCCAAACATCTTAAAATTTTTCAAAGACAAAATTTGTGCCACTGTTAGGGAATGTCTATTTTGTGATTTGTGAATATTATGCAGATCGTCAAAACCTGAGCATGCCCAAGATGTCTTTTTATTTTGAAAATAAAATACATGACCAACAAAATAATGTGTTTTATCTCACTACAACCACATAGCCATGGTATAGTTTCACACATCTGCACACGAAAGTTTCGGGTGAATATTTTTTGTCCTTTTTGAAGAAATTTGAGGCCAACTGGAACCTTTATAGATATTATAATAATTACACATATATTATAGGAACATTTTACGTTATTTTACATCTTGACATGACAATTTATTCACTTACAATACATTATTATTTCACATAATTATTCGCACTTAAGCAGGTTTTATAGCAGTATAACCCTATTTTAAGATCCAGTTTCGGTCGCCCATCTTCTATAATTTTAAGTTTTTCGTCAAAAGTGAGTGTGGAGAATGATTTATGTTTTAATTGTTCAATTACACAACCACATGAACTACTTTCATTCAATAATTCGTTGCAAGTATATGAGATACTTGGCTATTCTGAGTTTGAATCACACATTGTTAAGGCGCCACGTGATTTTTACACTGAGAGCAATTAGCAAATGTAATGTAGTCACAACTTCACAAGCCATGTTCACGTTTCTCACTTCTAAAAACTGATGATTTCTTGTAGATATAACAAAATGGGTGTTGTTACTATTATTTAACACTGTGCAGAGCAACAATGAAAACACAGTAAATAAAAACCAGGGTAAATAATTTACGATTAATTTGTAAAGTAAAAAAATAAACACAAAATATTTCTAGCAGAAAGCTTGGTAATATACTGATGATATTTCTATTAAAATATTAATCATATATATTAGTCAAGTTATTAAAAAAAATAAACATTTTTTTTCATGTATAATCTAATTCAAAAAAGTAAATTGAACATGATAAATAAAATGTTTAATATAAATTTTAGTTTAAAATAAAAATAAAATTATGTTATAATTAATTTTTCATCTGTCAATGCGACACCTGGCACTGCTCTTCACGAACAAGGCATCCAATATCTGGTTTGATTGATGTTGTAGCAACTCAAAGCGAACTCTCCAAATGACTGTCGGTGATTCACATTCTCGTTGTGCACTTCACATGTTTCATCCTGGAGAACACTTGTTTGCATATTTATGTGCTACCGAAAAAGTGATGTGAAATGAAATGCATGTATATTTAATACCCGAATATTTTTCTCTGGGAAAGTAGTCATGATAGAATATCATAGTAAGGGGGTTATTGTTAAATTTATTCCTTAGGTCACACCATTTGCAGATCCTCGGGGACTTTGTATATTTTAATGGAGAAAGGGGAATACAACTGATTGAAACTTATAACATTCTCCTTGAAGTCTTGAAATCTAACTTGGAATTTGTTTCTTAATTCTGATATAATTTCTGTGTACTTTTGAGAATTTTGATTATTACACTTTTGTAGGGCTGGGAAATGCATAAAGTTGTTTTTTATTTGTGATTCCCCAAAGTCGCAATTTCGTTTCAAAGGCCTTCACGTGATCAAATATAGTAGTGATCAACTGGTTTGTCCTTCTCCTCCATAAATGTTTGTATTTCGTTTTTTAGATAAAACACTCGCTGCAAATGCAGGAGCTCCGTCTGTTGTTACACCAGATAGATTTGTATATTTCAAGTCAAGCTGGTTCAAGGTTTCAGTGACACCTCCCATTAAATCAGTGGCTTTAGTGATGCCCTTAAGAGGGACAAGAGTAGCTAATTCTTCTGTAATATTGAGATCTCTATCAACTCCCCTTAAGAAAATTGCCAATTGGGCAGTATCGCTAGCATCACTACTCTCATCGAGTGCCAGAGAATAGAACTGGAAATGCACTCTTTAACAAACTCGTCATCTGAAAATGGTTTAGATTTTTTTTTGCAATAATTTCTGTTACTGCAAAACTCACTTTAACCAGAGATTCACTTACAAGTGACACATTCTTAAGAATTAACTAATGTCCCAAAAATTTAATTTTAAGTTCGGATATCTTGTCTTCAAGAGATAGAACTTCAAATTTATCATATGAAGATGCATGTTTGGTGTCATAATGTCACTTTATATTATAACTTCTTAAACACTGACACTGTTTCACTGCAAATTAAACACGCTGCTTTCTTGTTTACTTCAGTATAAAATACTGATTTGTCCACTTTATTTGAAATGATCT
Organism: Diploptera punctata; assembly: GCA_030220185.1. NCBI lineage: Eukaryota > Metazoa > Arthropoda > Insecta > Blattodea > Blaberidae > Diploptera > Diploptera punctata. The sequence goes on along the minus strand of JASPKZ010007430.1, from coordinate 192,607 downwards.
ACCTCCATCTGAAACTTTTCTTTTCTTGCCACTACACTTAGAAGCCATAATTAACACTTAATTACACACAGAATTAATTATATTATTCAAACCTCTCACTGACACTGATACTACAATGTGAGCGAACTGCAAACTGGATAACTTCTTCTTCTTCTTCTTCTTCCTTCCAAGTATTAGGCCAAGGCCTGTTACGATCCTATAGAAAAATTTCCCGTATGGGAAATTCTCATATAAGACTTGAAAGCATAATAATAGTCCCTTCGATTGGTTGCTGGCCAAAGGAAGGCTAGACCAGTGATGGGCTACCATCTTATAGCCTCTGGTCAGGCTTTTCTGGAGAAGGAAAGAAAATAAAGGAAAGAAGAAATGGAAGAAAGGAAAGACTTCCTAGCCCTCGGATGCCCTAATAGCGTCGGGGTCGAAAAAACAAGAGTTAACCAAGAGAGATTAGATAGTAAAGTTAAAAGAGTGGAAAACACAAGTAAGTGGAAGAAATGTTTTGCACAGCTTGGGCACCTTGTGGTCGCCATCCACATATCCCATAGATGAGGACCCCTGAGGGCACTGGATAACTTCAAATGTACAAAATGTAACGATAATAAAATATCTGGCACACACTCGCCTTTGAAAGTAGTGACTGCCTGGTCAACAATACACGGAGGCTTCAAAGCAATGCGTAGTAGGTAGGATCATAAATAAAAATGTGGGCTGGGTGTTTCTTAAAACTGATATGATTTCTCCATGTTTTGAGTAGGAGGATAAGTAGGATGAACTTTCGGAAACACATGTGTTGGAAACGGAAAAATTCTTTCTCTTTCAAGTTTATATTATACCAAATAGAATTACTTATTTCATAAATAATATTAGTAAGCAGACTTGCTCCTTATATTGATGGGATTCTAGGAGATCATCAATGTGGATTTAGAAGAAACAGGTCTACAACAGATCAGATTTTTAGCTTAAGACAGATTTTAGAAAAGAAGTGGGAATATAATGGTACTGTACATCAACTATACATAGACTTCAAAAAGGCATACGATTCAATTAAGAGGGAGAAGTTATATAGTATCCTGCTAGAGTTCGGAATTCCTAAAAAGGTAGTTAGACTTACACGAATGTGTCTAAATGGCACAAAGAGTAGGGTGCGTGTAGGCAAACAGTTTTCGGATACTTTTGAAATCCACAATGGGTTGAAGCAAGGAGATGCACTATCTCCTCTACTATTTAATTTTGTACTAGAGCATGCCATCAAAACTTTAGAGGATGAAGAAGGCCTACAACTCAATGTATTAATAAGCTGTTAGTTTATGCTGATGATGTATTATTGGCCGATAGCGAGGAGGTACTAAAGGCAACACGCACACACTACTGAGTAACACTAAGAAATTGGGACTGGAAGTAAATATCAATAAAACTAAATATATGATCACACATAAAAATACATTATATAATGGAAATGGACAGCTAATGACAAATGAGGGAAATTTTGAAGAAGTGGATGAATTCAAATACCTAGGAACAATAATCACAAACAGGAATGAGATGCACAAGGAAATCAAACATAGGCTCAATTCTGGAAATGCGTGTTGTTATGCATTACAGAGACTCTTGACTTCCCAACTCCTTTCAAAAAATGTTAAACTGAAAATATATAAAACTATTATTCTACCAGTTATATTATATGGATGCAAAATATGGACTCTTACTGTAAGGGAGGAAAGGAGATTACGAGTGTTTGAGAATAAAGTTCTTGGGAAAATTCTTGGACCAAAGAGAGATGAACAGACAGGTGAATGGAGAAGACTGCATAACAGTGAATTACATGGTCTTTATAGGAAGTTTCAAGTCGATCCAATGTTTTTAAGTGGGTGAAAATTGTGTTCAAATATTCCGTTACATAGATACAGGTCAAGCTAATATAAAGCATGTAAAAAGAGAAGGAATGGATAGAGAAAGCAATTGATGGAAGAAAAAAAACACCACACAGGAAAATAATCAAGACAGAACATGTCAGGTGACAATGTGACATACTGTGATTGCATACATAAATATATTTGTACCTGCCCAGATTCTTTTATCAAGTGCAATATATGCAAATATTTAACTTTTTTTTAGGAATTAATACTATGAGGTATTATTTATTTAAGTAATTTTATTGAAATATATGCAAACATGTCCATGCTCTGGATTGCCTTATTTGAGGAATAAAAAAAATCTTTATTAGGGCAAGCTAATGAATTAACTATTTCAGAAAATAAAACAATCAAATCTATAGGAAAAAGCAGAACATAAAATTTAACTAAAGAAGTCAAGCTTTTTCGAGTTATTCTTTTTCAACTTCAAAGTTAGGCTGTAAGCCTGTGCCAACTCAAAAGCATATCCCTCCATCTGGTCATGAGACTTCCAATGGAACACTTTTTCGAGTTAAAATAAAAAATTATAGATGATCATTTAAAATCTCTTAAAGAGAACTTTAAAACATCTGAGGATCTAAATGCTTGTAAAATGTATAGTTAAAAGCATTATACCAATATTGGAAGTAGCAAGAGAGAAAATCAAGTTCTGCAAGGTAGTGATGAACCACCCAACAAAAAATGTGTGTACAAAGACTGAACAAAACAAAGAAATATCCCAGCAGTATGTCATACAAAGACATTAAATTAAAAGGCAATAACAGATGAAAACAATTTCACAAGGAAATAAATTAATTAACACAAGATTAAGAACCTATAAAACTGTGCTCTGACCAATTCTTTTCATATAAATTGAACAATACTGAATTTAGTACTGCAACATACCACACCTACATTTTCCAAATGTAAAGTACTATTATATTGTTTTTATCTTTACCGATCTGGTGTTTCTTCCTTCTCTAGTACCAGATCCCTCTTTTTACTTTCTTATCCAGTCTCCCTTGTCTGACCTCTTGTTTTCTTCGACCCTGATGGTATTAGAGTATTCGAGGACAAAGGGTTAAATTAATTTCTTCTTCTTCTTCTTCTGCTTCATGAAATTAGGCCTTTTGACCTGTTTTCACATCAAGTGGGATTTAATGAATCCTTCCATCTAGTAAATGGGCGTCCAACATTTCTATGTCCTATTGGTTTGTACTTTAGTAACAGCTGAGGGATTCTATCTGTAGGCATTCTCTTGACATGTTCATACCAGTTGTTTCTCATGTTGTCAATTCTATTTGTTAAATTGAAAATATTTAAGTCCTTCCTAATATCCTCACTTCTTTTCTTGTCCAAAATTGTCACACCTGCTACTGAACATAGGAACTTCATTTCTGCAGTTTCTATTTTCCTTCTGTCTGAACGGTTAAGAGTCCAATTTTCACTTGCATATGTTAAGACAGGCACTGCCATAATTTTGTAAAATTTTAGTTGTGTGGGTTAATTTCTGTCTTTCCTATATCTCTTTCTTTTAATCTTGTGGACACTCACTCACCTTGAATGCCCACATAAGCTGCATGTTCAAATGCAACTTACAGCATAAGTATACAATGGATTCATGTCATCAGCTATGGCTGGATACACATAATTAAGATGATGAATTATATTATTTTTATAAAATTCACATGAAAATAATAATAAGCCTATCACTTGTAACTTCAAAAATTGCCTAAAAAGTAATAGTACTGTTTCGATGGCTGCCTGTATATACAACATTTTGAACTGTTGTAAATGGACAGCTAATGACAAATGAGGGAAATTTTGAGGAAATGGCTGAATTCAAATACCTAGGAACAATAATCACAAATAGGAATGAGATGCACAAAGAAATTAAACATAGGCTCAATTCTGGAAATGCGTGCTATTATGCATTGCAGAGACTCTTGATGTCCCAACTCCTTTCAAAAAACGTTAAACTGAAAATATATAATACCATTATTCTACCAGTTATATTATATGGGTGCGAAACATGGACTCTTACTTTAAGGGAGGAAAGGAGATTACGAGTATTTGAGAATAAAGTTCCTAGGAAAATTTTTGGACCAAAGAGAGATGAACAGACAGGTGAATGGAGAAGACTACACAACAGTGAACTATATGGTCTTTATAGGAAGCCAGATATAATAAGAACAGTTAAGTCTCAAAGACTGCGATGGGCAGGACATGTTGCGCGTATGGGGAATGAAAGACGTGCATGGAAACTTCTTGTAGGAAAGCCAGAAGGAAAACGCCCAGTTGGTAGACCAAGAATGAGGTGGGAGAACAACATTAACTATGATTTGAGGGAAGTAGATTATACAGGGAATGATTGGAAAGCATTAGCTCAGGATAGGGATGTATGGAGAGCTTATGTCCGCGCGGCCATGAACCTACGGGTTCGATAATGCCAGTGAGTAAGTGTTTATTGTATAATGTGTTTTACGCTGAACAAAAACATAAAATTGAGAGGAAACAACACAGAACAAGACAATTTTTCAAAGAAAGAAATGGATTAATACAAGTACGGTTCTTAATAAAACTATGTTCATACCTATTCTTTTAATAAATTTAACAATACCAAATGCTGAAACGTACAATTTTTATATATCGTACATCATGTCTTAATATGTAATTATTTACATTGGATTTTCTGTAGGTTTAATAAAATGCAGACTATATAAAATATACACATGAAACAGCTGTACAGATATAGTTCTAACTTTTCATGCCAGATAGCTTGCTATTAGAAATCCTCCTCATAGAGTAATCCCTTCCTCCTAAAGGACTCGACCTAGCCGCTTGTAGGCACGACAACTTCAAAGGTGAAGGTTTTGGCCTTCTCAACAATGTGCCTCCATGCCAATCTGTTTTGCTTTATTCAAGTTAGTCACTTTCATTTTCTTTAGATTGTTCATTGTGTCATCCTCCCATCTTATCTTTGATCTTCCAACTGCTCTCCCTCCTATAGGTTTCCATTTATAGAGTTTCTTAACCAATCTCTGTATTATCCATTCCTATTAAATGTCCCAGCCAACCATTTCTGAGTGATCTTATATAGAAGAAGGAAAACAAACGGAGTAAGATACCTTATATTCAGAATAGAGTCCCAACACCCATATCAATAATAAATATATACACATTATTCTTTTTGGAATGAAAGAATTGTAAAATTGCATTTCAAAATTTGCAGAGGGTACATTTCCATAATTGGGATATATATGAGGATCATATTTGCATATCCAAATAGCAAAATTTTACAGGAAAGAAAAAAAATGATCTACTCCTAAACTATGAGAGCTATTCTAAAAATGAAAATCATGGATCTTTATATCCTGAATCCAATTATAAAATGGATTAAATCACTTTAAAATTGGGTTACTCAACATTTGGGCAAAAATTGTGGACTTAATATGGTTTGGTCCATTTACAAATTAAAATGATTGTATTAATGGTGAAAATAATTGCTTTACACACACTTTCTTTGAAAAACAAGTTGATTGAATAACCACCAGTAATTTATATAAAAATAGGCCTGCACAGAAATTAATAATAATTATAATTTGGTAATACAATAGTTAAATGAATGCATAGATAAGTTAATAAATTTGAAAGAAGAAAAATTCACTCTACAAAGTATTTAATACTATTCAAATTAAAGATTCTGTTTTGCCACTAAAATTGGCTTATGTGTATTTTTATACAAGATACTTGACTTACAACATGAGCCATCAAAGAACAAGAGTGAACATTCTACCTAAAATTATTACCTTATGACTCAACAATATGCTACGAGTCCTAGTGATATATCTAGTCAAACTTTCACTTAAAAACATATCACAGAATAATTAATACAATTTGAACTACAACTACTATCCCGTTCATCCCACTATAGGGGCATGAGTGCTTTCCCAGCAGAAAGTTTCTTAACCACACAAATTTTATTATACTTTCCTACATATGTCATGAATGGGATATGGTTAACATACTGACCCAAAGAGACATCTAGTAGATAACTAAGGTATTACTAGGATGATAAGGTTGGTAACTTTTGTTTAGAGGCTTCATTTTCAGACTTAAAAGTTCTTTTACGAGTCTGAAAATATCCAGACTCGGGACCCATGGCTTAAAGTCCCTCCCAGAGGACTTTTTGCTTGGATTTTTTCCATTCTAAGAAATCCATCAATCCTAGCTGTGTTGAACCTGCAACCCTCAGGATTAAAGGCAAGGAACATAATCACTAGACCACCACAGCTGACACAATTTGATCTACATAATGTAAAATTAAATATTCTAATAATTTATTAGATAGCATGTTCACAGAGGAATCGATATCCATTACAATCTGCCCAATCACCCTTTTTCTCCACATAATCACAATCATCATTCTCCCTGCCATAGAAAGTTGGCATATCCAAAGCACTAATAAAGTAACTTTAATTTTTTTTATCCTTTCAACTTATTTTCTAGCAGATTTGACACATCATTCTTTTGGCTCTTGACATTCTGATAGTTGATGGAATAATTAATAGTTGTGAAATAAGCCCTTTTGATTTTCCTTCTTCACAAATCTGAATCAGGATGAATGCTTTAGAAGGATCATCTGTACAAAAGTGGGTTCCATTTTTGAAAGTTACTTAGTGACTTGAAGTCATGTGCATTCCTATCAACTCCATAAATATGGAAAGAATGAGACGAGTCATAAAATGTGTTTTATAATCAGTTGGTTTAGAATCTCAGAGTGTTTATTTATGTTTTTCAACAATTCCAAACATACTACCAGCTGGCAGAAATATTTATCTCTGGTTTAAATACTCTGCTAAATGGCGACTTCATAATTCCTTCCTCCTAACGGACTCGACCAGGGGGTACCGACGCATATGGAATTACTTGATGCCAGATCTAGTTCTTTCTGTCAATCGCTTGGAACGCTGCGGTCGCAGGTAATTTCGTCTACTTTAAGTGTAGTCAACAGACTTGCTAAGTTAAATATTTGTTATTATATGAAATAAATCGGTTTCCTCTTACTTTTAATAAAAACTTATAATTTTTTTAACGTTTGTTTAAATTCATGTTCGTAATATTAGTTTTGAATCATTTATATGTATTTATTTCTATTTAATATTATAAAAAAACTGTATATTTTATTTTATTATATTGGATGCACATTTTAAAATATATGTAGGTTGAAGCAACCATTTTTTGTTTGTAATATAGAAGAAATGGAAAATATAATTTTCAACAATGGAGAAGAATTAAAACCTAGTATTGAATGCACTTATTTAGGAACAAAATTAGACCATTCAGGTGATAACACAGTGAAAATTAAAAATAGAATCGAACAAACAAAACAAGCAATAAATGCTACTCTGTTTGGTGGAGCAAGAATATTACAAGAAATAGAAAATTACAAATATATCAAACCATAATTCAGAGTATTTTAACATACGGTGCTGAAGTTTGGCAAATGAAAATAATTTTAAGTACAAAAAATGGATGTTTTAAGATTAACTGGAAAATCTAGAATGGATAGAATACAAAATACAGAAATAAGGAATATTATGGATGTACAAGAGGAACCGGACATCATAGACATTATAGAAAAGAAAATATTACAGAGGTATGGCCATGTTATAAGAATGCCAGAGCAAAGATTGCCTAAAATTGTTATGGAATGGATCCCAATGGAAAGGAGGAAGAGAGGAAGGCCAAAGAAAACTTGGATAGAAGGGGTACAAGCGGCTATGAATATCAGAGGATTGGAGGAAGATCAATGGATAGACAGAGAGGAATAGAGTTTGGTTTCCGGAAGACTGCGGCAGCTGCCATGATACCGGATGATGATGATAATAATTACAAGTAATAGGACTCGTCACTGTTTTTCTGATGTAAGGAATATATTCCTAACATTGGTTAAAATCATAAGTTAATGGATCTTGAAAATTGAAAACTTCAAATGAAGTATTAATAAAAATAACATCTCACCCCATCCTTATATATTTTTTAGAACGGTTTGGGAGAAATTATTATTCCATTATCAATTTTTGCTTGACCATTGTCCTATCATTGAAGGAAACATTGAATCACCACAAAAGAACAATCCATCCATCCATAGTAATTCTGCCCGAAGGCAGGTCCTTCACTGCAATCATAGCATTTTCATGCTATGCTTGCAGGTTTACTAGGTAATTGTGTAGGTGTGGTAGCTTCCTGTTGCTTTCCACACCGGTGAAGGATGATGATGATAATGATAAGGATGATGGTCATATGATTTCGGGGACCGTTTGGGCCTTAAAGTTTTCCTGACATTTGTCTTACAGGTGAGGAAAAACCCCGATAAAAACCTCACCCAGAAAAACTGCCCCGACCGGGGATCGAACCCGGGCCCGCTGCGTGACAAGGCAGCACGCTGCCTCGAGACCACAGCGGTGGCAAAAGAACAATGATAGAATAAAAACTGGCAATGGTGTAATGATTTTACCGAAATCAGTCTAAAAACAACACAAATATGGCGTGAGATGTTATTTTCATTAATAAATACTTCGGGAAAAATATTTTACTTGTGATTACTTATCGTTATAGACCTAGCTAGCGAGACCAAGAAGCAATCTGTAATTTGTTAGTTCTTTCTGCCAATCGCTTGAGATCTCTGGAGTCTAGGCATCACCGTTTAACCTTATCGCCGGCAATCTCTTTAGTGGGTTTTCGCTGGACTCGACGTAGCCGCTTGTCTTCCATATGGGTCGGCATCCCCTGTTCACAATGTTAAATTATTTACAACACTTGTGCGCGTTCCCTACTATTATAATATTAATTTTTTACAATTGCCACAACTCCATCTAAATCACTACTACTGAACTACCATAGAGAAACCTGAACTACAGCTTGACGGTTGGCTTCCAGGCCTGCGCAATTGATCCTTGATGGTTCAATTCTCATACAAAGATGGCAGTAAAAACCAATAATAATCGTTAAAGTTAGTGGTAGATTATAATAAATAAAACGTGCATATTATACTAATTTAGCTCACATTTTTCATTTTTAATGTATTGTTTAATAGAGTGAGTAAAAGAATTGAATTTCATATAACTATTTATTATAAGGACTTTTCAAGTAATACTCTTACAGTTTTCCACTGTTGTCATCTAGTACGCCATACTTATTACCCATCCAAGTGTTTTGTGCAGGCGGAAAATATGTTAACTAACAAACTGTCTTTCTCTTTCTATTCCTTACTATGTTGCCACTTCCTGTCCTTTGTATTATGTTATTTGATTGGCAGGTAGAGAGCTGACAAATACTATGCATTTTAATGATCCGTCGTTCTGCACGGTTAGTGGCAGAATGACTAACTTGACAATCCTGTTACTTTTGGGGTTACGTCTAGGAATGAGCTGTCCCTTCCTTGTCCTTCTCATTACATGTTGCCACTTGTGATTTATTGTGAGGCTGGTAACAGAGAGACGACAAATACTGTGATTTTAAATAATCCGACCGCTTGAGCATTCCATGATTAAATGACTAATTTGACAACCATGTTAAGAACTTTCACACGTCTTCAGAGATTCTCCCCCACATTAGAAGTTGAAAATTTTCAATGCGTGATTGGATGTACAGTTTTCTCCTACATCCCTTCCACAGATTCAGTAGATCGGCGACACTAGCGCTAAAACTCTTCCCCTCCGCCCGTGAACTTGGATGTGTAATACATGATAGCTATCGTATAATTCCATTACTATATTGTCTACATAAACTCCCTGGGGGTCCGTTTATCGGGCCCCAGCTGTGCTCACAACAGCAACAGGGCGCGTCCCCGGGCGGCGGATAGGGGAACGGTCGGTGGTTTGCTTGCATTCCTCCCGGCTAGGTCCGGACCGGACCCGCGGGCCATTTGTGGGGTCGTCAGGACTCGAGCGACCTGACGTACTATTTAGCTCGTGCTGCGCCCACTCCAGCAGCAAAACGCGTCCCCTCGGTGGCGTAGTGGGGGAAAAGGTCGGTGGATCTGCTAGTCAGTCCTCCCTTCCAAGTCCGATGGACTCGCGGACCATGAGTGGGGTCAGCAGTAAAATTTGTATTGGTTATAGGGGCCTGCTGTCAAGCCTGAACTATCCCGGCCCACAGCGGGGGCATGTGCCCCTGTTGGCGTGGCGGTGGGAGAGTAGGGGATCTGGCGCTCCTTCTCTCTTGGTTCATTGAACCTGAGACCATCTGTGGGGGCACCATGGGAGATGAGCACCCTGGATGCCTACATTGCTCAGTGGGCTGCCTCACAGCAGCTACACCGACTAGGCTTAGTCTTGCGAACGGGCTGGATGGGACAATACCGGGCGTAATGCTGGGAATTACCACCAGGTCAATAAGCTCGGGAAAGGAGGAAGCGCGGTCTTTTGTCGTCGGAGACTTAGCGCCGACTCTGGAACCGAGTGACCCAAGGACAATCTGTGAGGTCGTCAGGAGTTGAGCGACCTGATGTACTAAAAGCTTCAGGCTGGACCCACTTCAGCAACCAAACACGTCCCCAGCTGGTGCACTGGGGGAAAGATCGGTGGATCTGCTAGACAGTCCTCCCGGTTAAGTCCAAGTGACTCGTGAACCATTAGTGGGGTAGGCAAGAGTTGAGCGCCTTGTCGTACTATTTGCTCATCTGTTGGAGCTTGCGAGCTCCGTGCTGGCCCACAACAGCAGCAGAAGGCGTCCCTGGGGGCACACCAGGGCTCGGCTCGGACCAGTGCAGAGGGGAGCAACTGTACTGGTTCCTGGCTCGGCCTACGGGCCCGTCGACAAACTGTGGGGTCGCCAGGAGATGAGCACCTGGATGTACTAAAAGTCTCACACTGTTGGGCTTGTAGCCCTAGCCGGTCTCACAACGGCTGCAGGACACGTCCCTGGAGGCAAGAACAGGGGAATGGTCGGTGGATCTGCGACAGCAGTCCTCCCGGCTAGGCTCATGGAGCCCGTGGACCAACTGTGGGGTCGTCAGGATTGAGCGACCTGATGTACTATGTAGCTCATCAATTGCCCAAGAACTGCAAAACTCCAACACTCTCTCCCTGGAGTGTTGGTTTTATAGGACCGTGAGACTTGAACGTGGACGCGAGATTTAGATTAGGGAGGACTAGAACTAGGACTTGGGAGTATGGTCATGACGACCGAGGTATCCCAAGGGGTGGATGGCAGGGCCTAGATGTCACTACATAAACTTTTCTATTTCATTTTTGGGTTCGATTTTTAGGTTTGTACCTTAAAATCGATATTTGCGAGTGCCTGTCTGTAGTATATGCCATAGAGAAACTTGTATATGCATAGATCAAGGTATATGCGGGTATATGTTTAGATTTAGTTGTTGGCATAGACCGTGCCTCTGGAGTTTGTTGAGGCTATTAATCGAATTCCGTAAGAACTTAAGGTTCGCGACCCAAAATTTGTTGGTTTAGGTTTTTAACAGAAAAATAGTTAAGCATAATTAAGCCACGAAGCGTAAAAACTGACTTTCATCACCTGTAAGCAGAGACCTAAAATTGTATGTAGTACAGTATATCAAATATGTTTATTAAAAGATATGTTAACAATGTTTTGTTTATTCTAATGGCGGAAACTTGAATTTCATCATTCTCCCAAACGATTACAAGTTTTTAAAATGCTTTTATGTAAGTAAAAAGGTGAAAACATTATTTTACACAAATTGCATACAGAGGTCCTATATACAATGTTCCATCAGATTAGGTACTGCACTAAAATTTATCATGGCATGAAACACAGTAACCGACAATATATTTCTCCATATTTTCAGGTGCTAGTGCTAGTTTTTGTCGACAAGCAGAATTTTTTTAGGTAATTACCAAGAAACGTTGTATGAATGATTAAATAATAAATTAACTATAACTGGATTAGTTCATCATTCTCGATCATTTAACTAGTTCATTGGTGGAAAAAAAACTATTCTTTGATACTAGATGTCTCTCTCTCTCTTTATCTCCTCCTGTCTTCCTTTCTTCTCTTTGTCCTTTATCCTATTTTCTATTCCATATCTATCTCAATTCTACTTCTACAATTCTATGCAATCCAAACTACTTCACTACATATTATAAATTGCATTAGTACTTATTATGGATTTCGGCGAAACTAGAACCTTGGATCTTCGGATCTATACAATCATGCCTTAGCCACCTTTAGAATGTAATGTTTTTATAAACCTTATTTGATATTATCTAGATTCCACAGAATGCATTAATTGGTGTGAAGAAAAACTGAAATATTTGAAATATGTGCGATATTAAAACCTAACCAAAATATGATCTCACTAATAACTAACGCTTAACAAAAAACATCTGAAGTTAGTATGAATTTATTTTTTATTAGTGTGAAATTATTTCTGTCAGCTTTTAAATTGAAGACAAACGTGGGAAAATCTGCACTTGAACTTGCGTAAAAAGTCCTATAGAACAACAGTCAGTCAGTCAGTCAGTCAGTCAGTCAGTTGTTGACAGCTATTGGTGCTGTCCAGTGTGCCTTTTTCTGGGACTGTTGTTTGTCCCTTGACGGCGAATTCGCATAGGTGTGTATTGGGTTTCGCTGTTTTGCCCTAGCCTATACGGCGGTTTTATGGGGATTGATTCTATTTTAGCATGTGCTATTGATATAATGTGGATATTTGATTCCAAGGCAGATAGATCTCGCTTGATTGGGGCATCGGAAACCGTGTCGCTGATAACTTTCAGGACCGGATTGAGCCACGCCAATCTGCGCTGACCTCTCTGATTTTGGTTATTTCATGCTGAATACTATGGGTGGTTTAATGTGTCGAATATGTTTCTATGTGTAGTACGCCATTGTGGAAGGTGTCCTACATTGCGTACTATAGGATTCCCATGATCATTTATATTTCGGAGCATGGTTGTAGCCCTTTCAGTTATGATAATATCAATATGTGGTACCTTCGTGACCTCGTGCATCTCCGTTATCCTTGTGTAACGCGGTGCCGAAAGTATAATTTTGAGACATTTGTTCTGTAATATCTGAAGTTTCTTTTTGTGACATTTCGCAAGGATACTCAGAGATTCGCAGCCGTACAATAGCATACTACGGATCACGGCCACATATAGAGTGACCTTGATCCTTCGGGACAGAGACGGCGACTTGAAAAACGGATCTTTAAAAGTGATGTAGTCGATATGAGCTCTTAGTGTGAATCTTTTATCCAATATTAGGCCTAGATATTTGTACTGGTAGGAGTTGCACACCCATAGTGAGCTGAATTGGACAGGGAAAGTTTGATTTGGCGAACAGGACGACTTGTGTTTTGTTTGCATTAAGTTTAATGTTCCAGGAACAAAACCATTCATATATGATGTTTATTGCTCGCTGGAACGTTGCAAGTCTGTGAGGAATGGATTTGAGTTTGGATTGCATGAAGAGACAAGTGTCATCAGCAAAGGAGGCTATTTGGATTGATGGAGGTGAAGGAAGGTCCGAGACATATAGTGAGTACAATAAGGGTGAGAGGACAGCTCCTTGTGGAACTTCCACCAGTGACTTCATGTCAGATTTGCTGCCATTTACTGAGACGTAGAAAGTTCTATTTCTCAGATAAGTGGAGATAATTTTGACTAAATTTGGATTAATTTGGAATTGTATTAGCTTGTATATCAATCCGTTTATCCAAGTTGTGCCAAACGCTTTCTCAATGTCAAGGAAGACTACTAATGTACTACGCTTGGCGTTGAAACCAGTGACAATTTGGTCTATAAGCCTGGCCAGTTGCAGCGGTGTGCTGTGTGAATTTCTAAATCCTAATTGGTGGTTAGGAATTAATTCCTTGTTTGTAACTTCAATTTTGAGTCTTGCCAAAATAAGTTTTTCTAGGATTTTTCCTAGAACTGGCAGGAGGCTTATTGGACGCAAATTGTCTGGATTGTTTCGATTTTTACCTGGTTTCGGTAATACAATAACTTTAGCCATCTTCCAAGCTGCAGGGAAATGGTTAAGTTGTATGCAGGATTTAAATATGGTAAGGAGTCGAAGTAGCGCTTTGCGCGGTAGATGCTTTATGGCTTGGTTACTGATACGAGCATGTCCTGGTGCACTTGTAGTGCGAAGAGCTTGGACATGAGAGCGTAGGTCAGCTAGGTGGATATTGGGTCTTTCATTAGGGATGGGAGCAGCTAGAACGGTGTCTACTCTGCCATTGACTTCAGCTTCGTGAACTGGCGTCGTTAGCTCTTGTGGTCTGAATCGGTCTGCAAGATTTTCCGCGAGAACTTGTGCTTGATCGTAAGGATGATAAGCCCAAGTTCCATTATTCTGAATTGCAGTCGGTTTAGAAGGTCCGCGGTTTGACTTTATTCTTTTTATAATCTCCCAAGGTGGGGACTTTTTAGCATTAAAGTTAGCCAGGGAATTTTCCCATTGCGTAATTTTGTGATCTTGCAAGTCGTTCTTTGACCAGTCGGGCAAAGCAATTGTACTCCTGCTTTGTTTGAGGTGCTCCATAGAGTCTCTACTGTTTGAGGGCTCTCCGCTTATGGTCCAGGAGGTCAAGAAGAGTCTGATCTGTTTGTGTAGGACTTGTAGCGTTGTTGCGTGGCTGTGTCAAGTGCGGTTTGAATAGAAGCCTGGAAGTCATTTATGGAAGTCTCCAGTTCTTCAGTGGAGTTGATTCTCAGGCGAGGATTAATCCACTGCGAAAGGAGTCTTGAATATTGATTCCAGTCTGTATTCGTTGTGTGAGGCCGGAATGGGGGCTGAAGTAAGAACCTAGTGGTGAGTTTAAAGGTGATGGGGACATGATCTGAGTTGAGCTCACCAGGTAATGTGTCTATTTGTGGAGAGATGTCGATATTTTTGGATAGTGCAATATCCAGGATATCGGAGCATAGGCCTTGCTGTGTGTTACGAAAGAAGGTGTGTTCCCTTGGTACTGAAATTTCTATGTTATGGTTGTTACAGAAGGTTTGTAAAACCATACCAGAAGCGTTGTGTACTCGACAGTTCCACGCGCGATGCTTAGCATTGAAATCGCCTGCCAGTAGGTACCGGGGCGAGAACGATGTAAGGATGCGCATGTCATGTCGCGTGAATGGTCTGAGTGGTGATTTGTATATTGAAGCTATGAATATGTTTAAGTGTTGTGCTATAGGAAGAATAATGCCAGTGGCTTCAATGAAATGTAGCCCTGGGACAGAAATGTGTCTATGTGAGATGGACTTTTTAATACAGATTGCTGTACCACCAAGGGGTCCATTAATGCGGTCTGTGCGATATATGTAATAATCAGGGAGTCGGAATTTATCCTTTGGTTTCAGATGCGTCTCGCTGATTAGGAGTATGTCAATGTGTGTATGAAGTACAATGTCCAGTTCATGGATCTGAGAGCCAATTCCGTTGGCATTAAATGCCATGACATGAAGAAAGTGTCCCTCAACGTGTTTATACATCGCTGAAACATAACATTTGTGTTAGGAACATCATACGTTCCATTGGGTTTTTAATAGCATTCAGCATGGGGGCCATGCTGTGTGCCAGAGTTTGCAGGTTGGGTGTAGCCATTGTGCTTCCTTGTGCTTGGGCCGAAGCAATTATGGATTGATTTTATGGGAATTAAAGGTGCGTGCAGTTGTTGGATTGATTTTATGGGAATTAAAGGTGCCTGCAGTTGTAGTTTTTTCCTGTTTGGGTTGCCTGCTTCTCAGGTATGCCTGATTGGCCTCCTTATACTTGGGGCATTTCCTGTATGAAGCAGGATGACCTATTTCTCCACAATTAGCACACTTTAGTAGGGAGGAATCGGGGCGTGCTTCTTCCCGAATTGGACAATTCTTATGGCTGTGTTCTTTTGCACATATAACACATTTGGGTGTAAGTTTACAACCAGCAAAAGTGTGGTTGAATTTCTGGAACTGGAAGCATTACTTGAGGCCAGAGCGAGGACGGTATGGTTCAAAGGAGATCACTGTACTGTACAGTTTATCAAGATGATACATCTGTTTTGATTTTTCGTTATTTGTGAGTTCGATTGCGTATAAAGGAAATCTGTGGACGGTTTTATCTTCATTTTTTTTTTTTGGATATCTGTTTGACACTGTGAACTTCATATTCTAGTTCCATGAGTTCACTTTTTATGTCGTCGGTATCGACATTGGAGGGAAGCCTTTTCAGCATTACCCTCAGAGGTTGATCCGTTTTATATTGGAAGGTATAATATTGCCTTCTAATAGAGTCAAAGTATCGCGTTACAGTACTATGATCTTCTTTGGTTGTGGTGTAGCATAGAGAAACTTCGAACTCTGTGGTGGTGTAGTACCTGAGACCTTCCTTAGTGTTCACTACTTTGATGCCATTTGATATAAGTGCTTTCAGTGATTTGTATATTTTAACAAGGTCGGTATGGCCTATCAGTGTAATTGGAGGTGGCCTAGGACCTCTTTTGGAATTAGAATTGACATTTGTATTAGTATTTGAAGGCCCAGGTACTGGTGACTCTTCGTGTGAGTTAGCTGTTTGTGAATTGCATGTGGATGGTTTCTCCTTGGTGGATGGACCATTGTCCATATGCATTGTCTGTAATTGGTTTTCTGTTCTTTGTGTATTTATGTCTGTGGATGGTTTCTCTTTTGATTTCTTTGTCACTCACCTTACTTTGCTTCTGAGCTGGCTTTCCCTTACCTGGCACACTGCGAGTAGAGGAAACCGAGTTCATCTCTTCATTAGCCAGAATTGCAAATTTGTTGAACAACTCGAGCTGAAGAGTGTCCTCGCTGGCTGTTGTTTGCCGTGGCATTTTGGATTCTCTCAATTTCTGTGTATTTTTCCTTTTCTGTGTATGTTTACTTTCGCTAAGAGACGGAAAGTCTTTTGAATTCTCCGCGGATTTCTTTGTTTCGTTACTAGACGGAAGGTCTTTTGATTTTCTTGTCTTTTCCTTTTTTACTTAGACATTCATCCTGAATTTCTTTAAACGTATCCTGAACTATACTAGTCAGTCTCTAAATAGTAGCTCAGGTCACGTGTTGCCACTTGTAACTCATCTATTTGATTCATGCACTGCAGGGCAATGTCTTCAGCCAGTGAGGAACCAGCGAATTTGGGGAAGGTATCCAGGACATTATGATTATAATTTGTCCTCGTATTTCAGAGGCTGTTTGTAAGTGAGGTGAATTCTCATTAAGATTGGCCCTATCTATAAGTTCCTCAAATTCCCTGAGTACCTCCGCCCAGATTTCGTATGATTTTTGGTTTTCCTCTACCACATCCATCATTAAATCATGCAAATTATTATTATGAGACATGCTGCTTGCCATTGCAAGACTTAGTTCAATTAACTTAATTACTAGAAGGTAAGTACACGACTTACCAGCATGTTAAAAGGCACTTGCACTAGCACAGATACACTAATTATATCGAATTATCAGCTAAGCCGAACACTGCACACACAGCGGTGGTTTCTCTTTTGGATGGCCACTATAGGCCCACAATATTTTGGGGACTTCGCACTCTTATTCGCGAAAGCACACTGCACAACACTTAAAAAAGACTGTCACAATCACTGTAGAACAACAGTGCGCATACGCCAGAGTTTATATAGCCAGCGATAACCCACAATCGAACCACATATCGATTATCATACTCGATTACTACCCGTCGCTATGAAATTTAAATCACCAATATTTGCAATAAATCCTCAAATCTATGTTAAAAAATTATATCAATAATATTAGAATTACCAAATGTTTATTAACCCTCCATGGTATCTTTACCTTGTCGTGGTGGAGTGGCTTGCGTGCTTAAATGATCCTGAGAGCTATGCCGGCGGTAGCATTGCTGCCGATAGGGTTACCCATGCCGGACTGGTCGAAGGTGATAAGCCAGACGAAAAAAGTACCTTTGGCGAAAGAGTGACGAACTTTCACCGTAAAAATACAACCGTCAAGAAATGCGGACATGGTTCTCAGGATAGGGATGTATGGAGAGCTTATGTCCGCGCGGCCATGAACCTACGGGTTCGATAGTGCTATTGAGTAAGTAAGTAAGTAAATGTTTATTAAAAATGGGTGTACACTTACTTATCACTTCCTAACGCTGATCCAACCAGCGATAACCCAAAACAGCGATAGAAAAATCATAGACTAAGTAATATTCTCTGTGGAGAAAATAGCAGTTAACACAACAATATTATCTAATAGTGTCATAATATTGTGATTTGCGTATTTAAATAAATACTTCAAAATTGTCTAATAATGTTATAAAAATTGTTTGAAAAGTTAAAAATATTGAAAAATGTTAGTAAATACAGAAGAAGAGCTATAGTTTACAATAATAAACTAACAAAAATGAAGCGTATGTAGAAGTGCAGTTGTCCCAGACGTGTTTAAAGTGTTATTATAACTCAAATATTATTCTTTGGATATCGGAAATGGAATCACGTGTTTTACAATTATCTAACATATAGTCCAAAATTAGAATATGTTCGCATTGTGAAAACCTACATGAAGGGGCTTGATATTGGGGGGCTCTCACATTGTAGGATGGCAGCTGAATTGTCTCCAATAACTGCTTGGCGACACCTATTCTGAAGGTCGAATGTGCTGTCTTGCTATCTATGAAATTATTGTAGACCACAAAAGAGTTAAACATAAATATGTGCAGCAAATAGAAAAATAATTTTCTGTATCCTTTTTACAGTGCAACGCATTATAGGGAAAAGGGCAGTGATCTGGTCTTGCAAGTCAACGCCTTGCATCCTGGTACTTCAGGCGAAGTCGTGTTTTTTTTTATTTATTCCCTAGGTCTTTTCCCTTTTACCCTCCTCAGCTTTCCTGTCGGTGTTCTGTCTAATGTTTCGAGGACAAAACTCTCTAGTAAACTCAGAATCCTGTCACAATCATCACCACACACCCCCTTAGACGCCATTTCAAAGACTTAGCACTACAAATTTCTTCTGTATATTTCCAACAAACAGACAGCTTCTAATTTTACGAATTCTTACAAAAAAAGCAGGTCGTCCAACATGCTTTCTCTCAGGAACCTAGCAAAGCTAACATATTAGACATCTATGGGGTAGTTTGGAAGTTATTGCAAAATATATGAGCTCGTGGGCTTGACGTGAATGTCACGTCATTCGAAGACTGGGCCTAACTAGAGCGCGCGTGAACGTCACGTCATACGAATTGAATGGGTTAATATTGGGCACAGGATAATGTATTCGTTAAAACCTGTTTTTTATTTCTCCAACAAATTTTAGTTTTTGGGTGGGATGATTTTCTATTCTTATTATTTCATTAACAGTAACGGAAACTATATTATTAAATATTCGCGTTCTTTATAAAAATATTTTCTCACTTTTCTAACTATGCGCATATGCTAATAGTTTAAATTCTGTTAGATGGCGCGTAACTACGAATCACAAAGAGGAACCAGCTAAAGCCCAGAGGAACGACTTCATAATTGCTTCCTCCTAACGGACTCGACCAGCGATAACTCATGGGGGGGGGGTTTATCACTGCTGAAAATAGACATTTCGTGGGTTATCGCTAGTTAATAGCCTCTATGGTTAAGAATCTATGAATTCGTTCTCTATGTTTATGAATCAGCTATTATTCACATTCGTAGTGATTGATAGCTAGTTTTCTTTATGAGATACCGTTATTTGCCCAGGAATATTGTTGAAAGTGGTCTTGTTTACTAATCGATCATTTTCAACTGCAACTTCCGGTGTCAGTTGAAGTAATGTTGTGTTTTAGTAAAATGTTATATGTCAAAGGTTTTTTCATTTTGTGACAATGAATTTTTAAAAGGCACGGCGGCGAAACAGGATGTAAAGATGCATGTTAGACTTTTTCTTCTTGGCGTTTCCTACTCATTGAGTGTCTCAGGTATAATTTTGCAACATTATAGTGAATGTAGGGCAAATTTGGCCGTGTTTGTTTTGCTTAAAGCAGCGAACAGTCTTTAATGTACACTTAAATTGGAAGTTACAGATGGTAATTTACATTGTTATATTATGTTTTTTTTTAGCCGTAGATGGATCTGGGGAGTGTACGGATCTTCATGGCCGAACCATAGCACCAGGTTTGCATTATGTCCCTGGTCCAGATACGTGCACTTTGTGTGTCTGTGATAACGGAAAACCCAAAGTGGTGTAAAGCTGTATTGTGTTCACCACCGCAAAGTAAGTAACGTAGATTTTTTATAATTGGGGTAGCAATATAATTTGTATTTGCCTCTGTTTTTGGAAAAACTGCACTTAAACTAGCGTGAAATATTTTCTAAGTCCTATAGAACAACAGTGCGCATGCGCCAGAGTTTATATAGCCAGCGATAACCCACATATCGATTATCATCCTCGATTACTATCCGTCGCTATGAAATTTAAAAGACCAATATATGCAATAAATCCCCAAATCTATGTTAAAAAAATATAGTAATAATATTAAAATTACCAAACATTTATTAAAATAGTGTACACTTACTTATCACTCCCTAATGTTGATCCAACCAACGATAACCCAAAACAGCAATAGAAAAATCATAGACTAAGTAATATACTCTGTGGAGAAAATAGCAGTTAACATCACAATATTGTCTAACAGTGTCATAATATTGTACTTCAAAATTGTCTAATAATGTTATAAACATTGTTTGAAAAAGTTTAAAATATTAAATAACGTTAGTAAATACAGAAGAAGAGCTGTAGTTTACAACAATATAACTGAAAAATCAAGCACCAGTAGAAGTGCTGTTGAGCCAAAAAGTTTAAAATACTAAATAATGTTAGTAAATACAGAAGAAGAGCTATAGTTTACAACAATATAACTGAATCATCAAGCGCTAGTAGAAGTGCAGTTGAGCCCTGTTTTTTTTATGTTGGCATACACTTATGAAAATTAGAAAAAAGTAGGTGATAATTTGATTACCTGAATGTGAACTGTTTCATTATGACACATTCTGATAAAAATCTAAAGTTCTCATTGTACAACTGCAAAATGCAGGTTAAATTCCAATTATGGCTAATCTAGATAGTTGAACACCCACAAATCTTGCAATGGGCCACTAGTGATACAAACTATATCAAAAGTTGCCAACATAATTATTCGAGTTTCTGCTACAGCCAATTGCCAACATATTTATTTAGGTTACAATAGATTAGGTAGGTTATGTTAGATTAAGTAGGTTGGATTATATTAAGTAGGTTAAATTAGGTTATTTAGGTTATAGTGCATGAGATGCAAGAAAGTGATTGACATTTCTGCTCCCACCTGGTGTGTAGATCATATCATTGCCAGACGTCCTCTTATTCACTATCAGTGCAATGGCACTACATCCAAATCATTTTCATTTTTACTGCCAGTGTTATTTTACAAATCTGAACTAGAACTCTCTTTTGTGGAATGCAGGCTTTCATGGCCGGTAATCATAATGTTAAAAGATTCCGGGCTATATGGCTGTGGTCTATAACTGGTATTTCTTCCAGACGTTTCACCCTCAACTGCAGAGGACATCTTCAATGGCAAGTGCTTCTAGGTGATGTTGCCTTGTAGTAGACTTGGCTTAAGTGATCTGCAGAATGTTGTATACCTGTATTTATACTCGTGCTGACATCTGGATAGCTGGGCGCAGTTGTAGACTCCATCATCAAGCTGGCTTCTGATTGGTTCGGCACAGTCTCCTTGTTATTGATTAGTTTGAACCATCTATTGTCTAATGTGTCATACCAGGCTTTAGCTAGTTTAATTCCTTCATCTTTCCTGTTGAAATTGTCCTTGTGTTTGTAGATTTCTATGGCCTCTCTGTATAATCTAGGGAAATAATATGGTGTGGCTAAAACCTGTGTTTCGTCGTGCAGAATCTGTTGTCCGTTTTCAGTAATGAAGTGTTCTGCCGCAAGTGGAGAGTGGTGGTCTAGGATCCTTTGCTGAGCGAAGGTAATTTTCTATTTTCCTTGTAGGTCTATAAATGGTTTTAATATTATGTTTTTGTAGTACATTTCTGATACGGTCCGTAACTCTTTGTATATATGGCAAGAAAGCTGTGCCGACTGTGGATGTATTGTCCATTCTGCGTTGTTGTGGATTCATGGATTGTTTTATTTCCTTAAATGTATAACCACTTTTCCTGAAACAGTTGAAAAGATGGCGCTGCTCTTGGTTAAGATGTTGTGGTTGGCATAACTTCTTCGCTCTGTCAAACAGTGTCTTTATGACACCTTGTTTTTGTCTAGGATAGTGATTAGAATTCTTATGTAGATACAGAAAACCCACACACACACGGACTGGTATCTACATAAGAATTCTAATCACCATCCTAGACAAAAACGAGGCATCATGAAGACACTGTTTGACAGAGTGAAGAAGTTATGCCAACCACAACATCTTAACCAAGAGCAGCACCATCTTTTCAACTGTTTCAGGAAAAATGGTTATACATCTAAGCAAATAAAACAATCCATGAATCCCAACAATGCAGAACGGACAATACATCCACAGTCAGCACAGCTTTCTTGCCATATATACAAACAGTCACGGACTGTATTGGAAAGGTCCTACAAAAGCATACTATTAAAACCATTTATAGACCTACAAGGAAAATAGAAAAGTACCTTCGCTCAGCAAAGGATCCTCGACCACCACTCTCAACTTGTGGCATATACCAGCTTCCATGTTCCTGTGGAAGATCATACATAGGAACCACAAAAAGAAGCATAGCCACCCGTTTGACTGAACACAGAAAGAACTGCAGACTAGGACAAATGGAAAAATCGGCCGTAGCAGAACACTTCATTACTGAAAACGGACATCAGATTCTGTACGACTAAACACAGGTTTTAGCCACAACACCATATTATTTATTCAAAGTTAAAATTAATTAACCATATTATTTCCCTAGATTATACAGAGAGACCATAGAAATCTACAAACACAAGGACAATTTCAACAGGAAAGATGAAGGAATTAAACTAGCTAAAGCCTGGAATGACACATTAGGCAATAGATGGTTCAAACTAATCAATAACAAGGAGACCGTGCCGAATCAATCAGAAGCCAGTTTGATGATAAAGTCTACGACTGCGCCCAGCTATCCAGATGTCAGCACAAGTATAAATATAGGTGTACAACATTCTGCAGATCACTTACAGCCGAGTCTACTACAAGGTAGCATCACCTAGAAGCACTCGCCACTGAAGATACCCTCTGCAGTCGAGGGAGAAACGTCTGGAAGAAATACCAGCTATAGACCATGGCCACATAGCCCGGAATCTTTTAACATTAGAACTCTCTTTACCTAATGACACAATCACATGTTCAATTACCTCTTTTAAAATGACTTCTTGTTTCCATGCCTCTCAATGACAGATTTAGTATGTTTTACTAAGTTCTCCAAGTTTTCTCTTTTAATATTATTTACACCATTAATGAAATGTCCCTGAACTTTGGTGGGTGAATGAGGTCACATATGCCTTTAATTGTGCCCAATTCAATTCATTAGCATTGAAGTGGCAATGATAAAATGGAATGGGAATTACCTCATGTCTATGAATTTTAGTAATTTCATCTATTTTATAGATAGATCATCGGTTGATTAATGTCTTTGACATTGTCTGATTCCTAATAGCCAATTTTGTTGGTCCATCCAATCTCCTGGTTGTAGATGTTCATTTAAATATTTCCTTCAATTTTGCCCTCTTTAAATCGTCAAATTTAGGTTGGATGGTTTCTTGTACAAGTACCTGATTATTATGATTTTGTAACCATTCACTAATTTCTTATTTCTGGGATGCTGTAGTAGGTGGTTTATTGATGATTATGGAATAATTTGGGATGTTATCCATCACAATAACTGCATTTTTTTAATATTTGATAACAGAGATTCCTTGAACCAGTTTCTAAAATGAATACTGTCCATTTCCTCATGGTAATCTCTAGTTTTTTGTGGAAATAAAAGCAAACAGTTTGGCACAAACCTTTTATTTGTTCCTACATGACGTATAATTAACCTCCCATCCTTATCTAGTTTGTTGGCATTGAACCTGTGGATGTTTTATCAGCTCATCCTTTTATGATAATATCTTGCATTAACATATGTTTCGTCTAGCTAAACTACTTTTTTTTTTTAATTTACCCCTCATATATTTCTGCCGCTGTGGTCTCGAGGTAGTATGCTGCCTTGTCACGCAGCGGGCCCGGGTTCAATTTCCGGTAGGGACAGGCTCCTGGGTGAGGTTTTTTCGGGGTTTTTCCTCACCTGTTAGACAAATGTCAGAATGCTTAGGGCCCAACGGTCTCCGAAAATCATCCGGCCATCACTATCATCCTTATCATCATCATCATCATCCTTCACTGGTGTGGAAAGCAACGGGAAGCTACCACACCTATAATTCCCTAGTAAAGGTGCAAAGCATAGCATGAAAATGCTATTATCGCAGTGAAAGACTTGCCCTTGGGCAGAATTACTATGGATGAATATTTCTCAAAAATATACATCACAGAGCTATAATGTCTGTCATCTCCATTAAATTTTATGAAGTTATGCCAATGAAATCAGAGATACACCTTAATGAGAATGAAGAACCATAGAAATGGTTCACACTTTTATGAGAAACTAACTATTTTAAAGGGGAAAACATAGTTTAAGTCTCTTTATGAATTTTTCTAAGTACTGCAGAATAGTAGTGCACATGCGCAAAAGTTATGAACTTGCTCTATAGATGGCAGGACGTTCTATGCAGTTGGTATTACTAACCTTCGCAATAAATTCCCAAACGTGCTATTAAACAGGGATGTACATTAACACATATTTTTTGTCATAACCTAATAAAGTAATTCATTTACATATTATTACAATAAACTACAAACTAATTTGGTCTACACTAACTTATGCCTTCTTAACCAAACAAAATAAAAAATTAGTAGTGCAATTTCTTATTGTGAAGGTTGGTCATACTGGACTGACATCTGTTGATGATATTTTAAAAAATTGTTAGAAAATGTTAAAATAATAGAAAATGTTAGTAGAAATGGAAGAAGTAAATAGTGCAATAGTGTCATATGAATATTGCATGATGTACATAGTGAGAACTAATCTATATTGAGCCCTTTTCTTGTACAATATTTATAAATGTGATGTTGAATGGTTTCTTCTTGGAGAGGGTCAAAATTTTGTCACAGGTTTATTATACTTCCGCTTCTTACATGGTGTTAACAGGCAGAAGTACTGGTTTCTTCTTCCATAAATTTTTCTTTGCAAATTTTTAAAGAAAAATGCACAAACTTTGCAAGTTTATAGGTCTGTCAAACACCTGGTTTGTTTTTTTTTTGCATATACAGAGTGTCCCAAATTGATGTATACACTCTTTGAAACATTATTTCTCAGCAACGAAATGAGACAGAAATACAATTTTTGTTGTGTATGATCCACAAGGCAATGGAAAAGCATAGCAACATGTTCATCAATCTTCACATCTTTATAAACAACAATGGGGCGAGATTATCATTCGATGAATGTAAGTAGATACTGAAGTGTTATTTGAAAGTGGAGAATGTTGTTGAAATGCAACGACGTTGGATGGTTGAATTTGAGACACCACCACCAACAAGGGTAACAATAACAAGAATCTGAGACAAGTTTGAAGACGATTGAACGGTGCAAGATGTGTTGAAAGGTTGGTGTGGAAGAAAGACGTTCAACTGATAACGAGAGTACTTTTGCATTCATGCAGTCACCGTTCCATCGTCTTCAAACTTGTCTTGGATTCTTGTTATTGATACCCTTGGTGGTGGTGGTGTACCGAATTCTACCATCCAATGTTGTTGCACTTCAACAACATTCTCCACTTCCCAATAATACTTCAGTATCCACTTATGTTCATCGAATGATAATCTTGCCACCATTGTTTATAAAGACATGAAGATCGATGAACATGTTGCTATGCTTTTCCAGTAGTGCCTTGTGGATCATATACAACAAAAATTGTATTTCTGTCTCATTTTGTTGCTGAGAAATAACGTTTCAAAAGAGTGTATACATCAATTTGGGACACTTTGTAGTTATCACAGGATTGTTACCACAGTTCACAAACACATGTTTCATTTGGGTCGTGATACATTTTCACTTTACACACTTCGTGGTGGTATCTATGATTGGTAAAGAGTTCAAGAAATGACATAGATCTTGATTTGTTTTCATCCATATTCGGATTATCATGGTCTCAGATGTATAGAATTTGGGCCAGATCTGTTTTTTTTTTGTCTGAGTAGGTTCTGAGATGAGAAAAAATATCCTGAACACAAAACTTAAAATTGATTGGCAAATCTGTAATATAGAGGATTATATCAGTGTTAACAGATGTTTCAACTATTGCCGATATAACCACAGAGCACGGGATTACCGATCTTCTAACTTCTCCACCAGCCTAATGAAACTTTATAGGGAGATTTTACATAATTTTTTGGCCGCTAGTACCCTGGTCATCTTCAGATGGCACTGTAGTCAACTCTAAGCCATAGAGGAATTACTTCCTCTATGCTTGAACTCTAATATTCTTATTGGATTATTAAAATAAATTTGAATTTCTGATTGGACGATTGAAAATTGGATTAATGAAGTTAATTAACGTAATTCTCTTACGATGGAGAGAAAATTAAAATTGAATAAAGTTATATTTTTACTGCATCGAAGTTAATTCCTAAATTATAATTTACTACAATTTGATGCAGAAAGTGAAGCCGAAGAATATACATAATGGAAGGTAAGTCAATGATTGCATATATGGTTTCTTTTTTCTGAAATAGGTTATATGGTTTACTTTTTAAAAAAGTGCTTTGAAATAAAAACTATGATACATTAATTATGTAAAATGGTATGTGTGGTGCATTGGTTTACGTCATGACATTTTCATGCTTATGTTTAAATAGAATACCATACTTTAGAGAAACTATAATCAATGGCTCACATTTATCTCTAACCTATAATATTTTAATGTGTACTGATTACTCAATATTTCTTTTACAGAATAAATCAGGCTGTCAGGATCAAACCTTATGGGCGTAACTTCTTATGGCAGTGATTGGGAAGTGGCATGCAAATAACTGAAGAAGTATAAAATTGTAGGTAAGTAAATAAAGTGTATTATGAATATGTGCTACTACCTCCACTTTACATGCTTAGCGTAATATAATCTAAGAAAAAACTTTAGTTTGATTTCCATAATAAATTGACCTACAGAATAACAGTGTGCATGGGAAAGCTGTGCACACATTTATAGAGTTGTCGCTAGATGGCACTACAGCTGGGAAATTGATACGATGCAATAAATTCCCAAATGATTATTAGAAATGGATGTATACTAACTTTTCTCTTCGTAACAAAAATAAAAATATTATTTAATAAATGATGTAAACACTTACTAACTCTAATACTAACCTAACAAAATGAAGATAAATTCTTGAAATATGATGTGAAATTAATTGCGAATGTTGGTAACAGTGATTTCACAAATATCTTGTGGACATTACATTAAGCATTTGCACATCTTGCACATGCACACTGTGGTTCTGTAGAACTTTGCAGAAATCATTGCGTACATAAATAAATATTTAATAGGCCTAATTGTAAAAAAATGTTATAAGTATCGTAAAAAGTTTAAATAGTACAAAATGTTAATAAAGGCAGAAGTACATAGTACAACAGAATTACAAGAATACAGTGTAGAACTTTAGTATGCACAGTACATGCAATTGCACAATGTAACTCTACCATGTAACTTCACATATATGTGAAATAGATATGACCAACATTCGCCATTAATTCCAAAACATATTTTAAGAAATTGATGTTCATCCATTTTGTTTTGTAAGGTTCCAATTTGACAAGTTAGTGTACATCAAAGTAGATCAGAGTATATTAATTACTATATGTGCAATTTATTTGGTCAGATGTTGGAGCAAGTTAGTATGCATCCATTTTTAATAAAATGTATGGAAATTAATTGCGAAGATGATTATTAATATTTCACAGATATGTGGTTCCATAAGCATCTGTGCATGCACACTATTATTCTGTAGAACTTAGAAAATGCATTGGTTACGTTAATCTACAGTTTTTTCTGAATTTAAGGATAAAGTTTTCATTATGTGACAAAGAAAATTTTCTAAATCCAAAGTAGACTTCATGCACCACTAAATAAAAGTGGATACAATTTAGAAACACATGATACAGTCAACAGCTCATTACCAACTAGGCCTACAGAAGAAATGCCCCAATATTGAAGTCTTAAACATAAAAACTAGCTGAAATACAAATAATCACTCTAACCTTAGTTTTGTCGTACGTAGGAGTTTCATCATATATTCATCCATAGAAATTCTGCCCGAGGGCAGATCTTTCACTGCATTCATAGCATTTACATGCTATGCTTTGCAGCTTTACTGAAGAATTATAGGTATGGTAGCTTCCCGTTGCTTTCCACACTGGTAAAGGATGATGATAATGATAAGGATGATGGCCGGATGATTTTCGGGGACTGTTGAGCTCTAAGCTTCCTGACATTTGTCTTACAGGTGAGGTAAAACCCCGAAAAAAACTCACCCAGAAGCCTGTCCTGACCGGGAATCTAACCCGGGCCCGCTGCATGACAAGGCAGCACGCTACCTTGAGACCACAGCGATGGACTGATCATATCAACAGTAGGCAATGAAAACCTCATAACTCCATCAATCATTGAAAATCATCTAACTCCATTTGCCAACACAGAAATTTGTGATGCATAATCTGTTGGGAACACGGGCTACAAATTTATTAATAACGTGACTTATATTCTGTAGTAAAATATTTGGGAACTATTGCTTATCAATTTTCATAATTATTTAAAACAGTTATTTGTTTTCCTGTAAAATTTACCAACATGGAGTTACAATGTTTTCATTGCCCACCATCAATATATAGTATAGAAAATTGAAACTTAAAAGTTATATGTTAGCTGCAATGGAAATTATTATAGGAACTTTGGAATTTTATTTGGCTGCATTGAAACATCATTATTGCTTGAAAAACAACATGACTCTAAAATCAATTGGAAATAAATAGATAATTAAGATTTGTAAAGAAGAGAATTAGAATAATTGTTACAAAAACTTTAAAATACTAATATTATTTAAAACAAAACATAAGAGCACAATTGACACAATTGTGCAGGCAATTTTGGGGTATTTTAAAAGTTGTCATATACAATTTTTTTTTTCCAGACTCTACAGTAGGTGCAATGAGGTTCTCCTTCAAGAACATTAACAAAAAATTTATTGCAAGAACATACCAGTACATTATGGACTATACAGAAATGTGCTCATGATTTAGAAAAAACAAATTAATTATTAAGAATTAAATGAATTGTGATTTCTTCTTACCTCATACTTCTATGTTTTTTAAACACAGCACTGCAGTATCGGCGATCCATTGTCGTCATTGTCAGCTGTTTTCACGACTCAGCTGACGATGATGACAATGGGTCGCCGATACTGCAGTGCTTTGTTTAAAAAAAATAGAAGTATGAGGTAAGAAGAAACCACAATTCATTTAATTCTTATTAATTGAACCTCATAATGTTAAAAATTCCCAAATTTAATATATAAACAAATTAATTATGTTAATATTGTGTTACATAAATTTGAATTCATTGTTACATCTATCTTGTTGAGAACTTTCTGCACCTCTATACTTATTTAATATGTGCAAAAAATCTTAATATGAAGTGATGGTAATTACTTAGAGAACCTAACTGTTCAGACAACTGAGTCTTTTATCAAAAATAATTTGACCTGACCTTTGACTATTCAGTGATTTCTTGGTAATAATGTGAAAATTAAAAAAAATGTTTAAGACTAAAATAGTCAAACTGTTTGGTTTCTTCTCACATGTAGATGTTGGGACAACAGTTGGCTGGTAGGCCAATGGCATTCTCAGTCTATTGCATTATGGAGAATATACATTGAATTTCTTCTATAATGAACTGTTAGATTCCCTAAGTAAAAAGTAAAGGTAAGTGATTCCATTAATGGATTCGGAAGGCTTATCAGGCAATAATAACTAAATGTGCAAATAGACTATATTGTTACATAAAAAAATAATTATGTGTACTGTAGAATTATTGAATCTTGAACTATGTATGTGACTTAAGTGTTTACAGTAATTTCATTGAGAAAATTCTATTTCTCTTGAATAATGTACTTCCTATAGTGATCATAAAATGTATAAAATTTTTTGTGAAATATTAATATTAATTCAAAACAATAAATGAATTAGTGTTGTTATAAAATCAAATTAGTGTTATTTCGTTTTTAAAAACAAACTAATCGTGACAAGTCTGGTTAAGAGTTAATATGCGCACATTCACATATAAACATGATAAAAACGTTCAGATTAGAGAAATGATGCATACGTTTCAGTTAGGATTCTTCTAAACTTAAGGTATTTTTAAATGTTCATTATCTATAAATAATTTGTTTATTTTTTATTATGCCAGTACTTAAATTACTTTTTCTTAAAACACAAAAGAGCATATTACTACTCATTACACCAGGCTCGTCCAACGGTACTGCCATAGCATATACGTTATCCAGATCCTGTTTGATACTTCCTAATAGAAATGACACAAGAAATGTTACTTTGTAAATAATTTTGCATTTTTAACCTTTTGAACGCCATGCCTGGCGTGCGCCGGTGAAAGTGTGTGTACAGCTGTACGCCACGCCCGGCAGGCTCCGGTTTTCAATCTTATTATTTTAAATATTTTTTTCCTGAAGTTTTTACTTTAATAAACTAAAATTATTTTTCGTTCTGTGTTTGTACATCCTTTCTTAGCAATAGTTTGCACATCCCTTACAGAATAACGGTACAGGCTAGTTGTAAATGGATTTTCTAAAGGAGGGTGTATATTCATGTTACAAGGCCTTTTTTTTTTGCTATGAAATGTTGCAATTTCAGGATTTTCTCTTTATTTATTTTATTTTTAGTTGAAAAGATACCTGCCAAGGGGTAGGTGGTGCTGTGAAACACAGTGATTCATATCTCAAAGTTGACGAAAATACAATACGCGAGTTTATTGTGTCAGTTTTTCAGAAGACGAGAGTGACAGTAACAGGTCATCAAATGGTTACTCGTTTGACGAATGTGATACTAGTCCTGTTTCTAAGAGAATATTATTACAATCTAAGCCAATAAATAGTAAAGCAAGTAATGTAGACCTAAATGAACTGGGTGTGAGTGACAGTGGTGGGAGTGTCGCGCCAGACGAAACACGTGGCATAAAACAGCTGTTTGACAGGAATTGATTCGAACCCAGGACCATAAAAAATGTTCAACAATTTTAATATTATAAGTGTTTAGTGATAATGCCATCAAAATTATTCAATAGGAAAAATGTTTAGTGATAGTGATAACAAATTCCAATAAAGACGCCGTGCTGAATTCGAACCTGGGATCTTTACGAGTGGAAGCAACACCGTCTAACCATCAAATAAATGTATAATAGTGAGTTTAAATTCAATTTAGCATGGCATGTAGATAGTTAATTTTACTTTATATACATTAATATTATATAGTATGGCGTAGTACTTTAAATTTAAAAAACCTGGCACCCACAGTCCAGCTGGCAAAAGGGAAACTCGGCGGTCAAAAGGTTAATTGTTATTTCTTTTGAAAAAGAATTACAAAAAATTTGTCAATGTTTTTGTTGTATAATTTTTTCAATGACTTCCTAATAATTAGTGATTTACTTTATCTACTATGTTCATCTACGTTTTTAATAAATGCTTAGGAAATAATATAAATTATTTTAGTTAACTTTTTTAATGATTTCTGAAAAAAAAAAACTGAAAATAATTTATAGTTAAAGACATCTGAAAAGTTGGCAGATTCCTTGTAATTTTTTTTCTGAGAAGAGCAAGAATTAAAACATGCGAAAATTGTTTATAAAATAGCATTGCTTGTGTTGAGCTTTCAATTTTAGTTTTAAATGGACGGGAGTGGATAGGATACTCTTCATGCAACTGAGCCACCGTGACTGAGGCAGCGTGGCCTGTTTGATATTATGTCCCGGTCAAATTTAGATGGCGTTAAATTGTAAAAAATTAACACAGAGAGGCGCCTCTATCGGTTCTCTATGTTCTCCACTTTGTTCGGGGGAACATAGTATGAAGGAATGTAATGCATTTCCAAATCAGTACAAGTGCATTAATTGTGTAAATTATAATAAATATAACCAGAATGAAATTATATGCGAAAATCACTATCTTGCAAGCTACCATAATGAAATATAAACAAAATACATACTGACGATTTTATTATTAATTTAACACTTCTCATTGAATATAAAATACATACTATTAACATGGATGCACCAAGTAACCAAAATGAAAACAGACAGAAAACTATTTCAAGGACACAAATAACAGTTCATTGCATGCAAGTAAATCAACATAGAATAGGCTCCGTCAATATTGTGTATATCCATCCATAGTAATCCTGCCTGAAGGCAGGTCCTTCACTGCAATCATGGCATTTTCATAATATGCTTGCAGCTTTTCTAGGGAATTTAAGGTGTGGTAGCTTCCCGTTGCTTTCCACACCGGTGAAGGATGATGATGATGATGATGATGATAATGAGAAGGATGATGTTGATGATGATGATGGTAATGAGAAGGATGATGATGATGATGGCCATATGATTTCGGGGACCATTTGTCTTACAGGTGAGGAAAAACCTCACCCAGAAAAACTGCCCCGACCGGGGATCGAACCCGGGCCCGCTGCGTGTCAAAGCAGCATGCTACCTCGAGACCACAGCGGTGGACTATTGTGTGTATATATATAGTAAAATAAGATTTAAAATAGTGTATTATGAAACCAATTAGCATGTAGTATTGCAATTTTGTGAAGGAACTTGCTCGTGAATAAAATTGCATTAAAAATCCATAAAATTACATTTCCTGTAAAAAAATATATTTTAGAAATAGTATGCATTTGGTACAATATTTCATTGTCAAATTAAAGTCAAGAGAAGCATAATAATTTTACAACTTATCATAAAAATTGTTTTCTATTTTTCAAGTCCTTCATTACTAATTCTTTGTTTGTTCCATTAGGTGGTTGAATTTTTTATTTGCAGTGTTCATATCTTTGTTATTAAAGTAATATACCCTTCTTGAGCCTTTAGTTGTGGGAGGGTCCACAATACTTAAAATGTTCTGTTAATGGGTCAAAACAAATATCATCTTTCTGATATGGCCAGTAAAATGTTTTAGATGGACCAAACAGATGCATAAACTTGATTTGCACATCATGCTCTTCTTAATTTTTTGAAAGTACAAGACCATAAAACCAATGGTTGTCATAGACACAAGACATAGGAGTTTGTACAAATTTGCGCCATAGTCACTTGCTTAGAAAGATTTTTGTTTTCCATAAATGTTAAATATCAAACTATAATTTGAAAATCAGAATTTATCCTTTTTGTACCTATTTCATTTTCTGACAATGAAGAAAAACAATGAAAACTGCGAGTACTAGGTACTGTTTTCTTTTATGGGAAATGGAATTCTAATTGTCTGCACATGGGTAAACTTTCTTTCTTCACAGGAAAAAAAAATCTTCTCTACTTTGGATTCGCAAAACTCCAAAACTTTATCTACATTAGTGATTGTATTGCCAGGACCATGCTGCAAACTTTCCGTTGTTAGAAGACATTTCACTGATCACATGGAGATTTACTGTGGCTTGTGGCAAAAAAAGACCATCCTTTAAGTTGGAATCGCTTTAATGGTGACACAGATTTATGAAGTTCTTAACAGTTCTTGTACTGCCCAGCACAATCATCACTGAAATCATGCACAGTTTGAACATGGGAAAACCTGTCATTTAAAAACTTTGCAA
This sequence comes from Diploptera punctata, assembly GCA_030220185.1. NCBI lineage: Eukaryota > Metazoa > Arthropoda > Insecta > Blattodea > Blaberidae > Diploptera > Diploptera punctata. The sequence goes on along the minus strand of JASPKZ010007430.1, from coordinate 158,762 downwards.
CAATTCTTTGGGTTTCATAAACAAAACCCACATCTTGTTTCAAATCATCTGAGATTACGCACAAACTTGATACAATTAGATCCTTTCCTTGCACATTACAAGTATAAATTACCACTAGATTTAGAGAGCAGCTATTTTGTGTCCAGTGGAAACATTGCATTTCGTGTTGAATAACATAAGTGCAGTTTTCACTCAAGTCTACTAAAACGAGAACACATGGAGCCAGACTTATCTTTTTCATGTTCTAACATGTCTCACCATTAAACTCGTTTTATTCTCTCATAATTCTTGATTTCAGTTATATTTTAAGTGAACTAAATTTACTTAATCTACTTATTTTACCAATTAATATGTTGATTTTTTAACAGGCCTATTAAATAATTGTTTTTCGTATAATTATTATTCTATATTTTAAAGCAAATTTGTAGCTATGTGTTGTTTAATTTATTATGTGGTACCTATAAAACTCAAGGGTAGACCTATCGATAGTAAAATAATAGTTTAATTAAAAATATTTTTATATAATGAAGAAAATACAATGCCAAGTATTTTGTTGTTTGTTAAAATAGGAAATATGTTTTAGATTAATTTTAAAAAATTGACTTGGTTATGACTTTGCCTCTTTGAGATATGAATTTTTTTGTAAAACACCATTTTCGTGCTGAAAAGATTTTAAAAACTTTTAAAAATATTTTTTTATGAAACAAATAAACATAAACCCTCTTACTAATAATCCATATATAACTTTTATACAAGGTTTATACACATGTCAGTTGAAAATTCTTACTAATAAACACTGTAAATGTCAAAGATACAAATATATATCATTGAAAGTACAAGTTCTTTTCGGAGGTTCAAAATGGCACAACTGGCTATTTTACTAATATTTTAAAGTCCTATACAACAGAAACCAGTTGAGATAGAGATAAAATTTGGTATACTTTCATAACTGTGTGAGAAGATAAAAAATTTGAAGTTCCATCAAAATCGGAAGTGGAGGGTGATATGGCCTCGTTGACTTGATATGGAATGACTCCCATCCATCATTGAATCACTATAAAAAATACCACATTTCTTTTCGATATAACTTTTGAGAGATTTGGAATATAATCCAAGCATCTGTTATACAATATTGCAATTAAAAATTGTATCCGATTGAGGGTCTTTCACTTTTCAGCGGTTGCCCTTTTACCAGCCGGCTGCTGGCCCTTCACATCCACATGTGTATATGTGTATACTATCGTTATTCCTAGTCCTGAGATTGAAAATTTTACAATTAAAATTTCTGACCATGCCCATGAATGCTGTGTATCAAACTTGGACCCACTACTGTGGAGGCATATTACCACCTCAGCTAATACAACAGACTTCAGTTAAGTGAATGGAAATTGAAGAGTTCCATTCTTTTTTTTTAGGCACTATAGCTTCATTTAGTTGAATACTTTGGCCTTCTCAATGATTTCTTTCCAATGCTTCTTATCATGAACATAGCTAAGTTCAAGTCTTGTAAGAGATCAGTCAGCTGTGGTGGACTAGTGGTTTTGCTCCTTGCCTCTGGTCCCAAGGTTTGTGGGTTCAAACCCGGCCGGGGTCAATGTAATTTTTTAGGATGGAAAATCCAAAGAGTAAGTCCTTCGGGAGGGACTTTAAGCCATGGATCCTGAATCTGAAGATTTTCAGACTCGTAAAAGATTCTTAAGCCTGAATAAAAAGGCCTCTAAGCAAAATTTATCGACCTCATCCTAATAATACCTTGGTTGCCTGCGAGATGTCTCATTGGGTCAGTATGTTGACCGTATACCATTCATGACATCTGTGGACAAATATGCTTAACTTGGTCTAGTATTTTAAAATACAATAGGAAGTAACATTAAGAGGTTTTATATTATTTTTAGTCTGAACATCTTACCTCAATATTAACCCGTCAGTGACGCACCCTTTTACTTGCTTTCCTCCTGCATGGACGGAGGCCATTTTAACATTTTAGTATTCCTAGAACACTGATTTATATAAACGATCATAACTTTTTTAAATATCGATGGATTTGAATGAAATTTTTACTTGTTAGCTCAGAAATGAATGCGAAATTTAATACATACCGTATGGAGTTCAGTAGCCTTTATAAACTATTTAAAAAATTTGTTGAAATTTGATTTTCTCTCTCATGATACACATTTTTACTAAATAATTTGATTTGCTCACATTGGACATACCTGTTTCTTTCTGTGAGACACTAAATATATTGTGTGGCATAGTGCTGATTCATCTGTAACTTGTATATACAAAAGCAGCTGATATAACCAAAATCAGAATGAATATTGAGAAGAGTGAACTCAAGCTCAATCTTGTGTCAAAGCACTAGCAATGTTTATACTTAGAATCTGAATTATTGCTTGTATTCGTATAAAAATTCTACAGCAGTTATTTACAACTACATAGACCACAAAAATAATTTTCTCTTATTTTAGTACTACTAATTTTAGAAATAAAAAATCACATTACCTTAGCTTTGTGTGATACAGCTCGAAACACTCTTCAATACACAGACCTACATCACATTCCTTGCAACAATAAACAGATGTCTTTCTTCTCCCATGTTTAGTACAAACAACACACCTCCTTTGAGGTTTCAATTTATTGCTTTTAGGGGTAATTTTTCTGATTTAGGTTACGACTGGCCATAATATAACTCACGACACCGTGCCTCAGACTGATTCCGTGAACCATGATTGTCTTAATTATTGGTCTAGTATGATTACTTCTAATAACAAAGGTGAGCCAAGGCTCAACATTATAGTATAGTAGTATAAGAGATCATCCTCCCATTTTTTTTACATATCTTTATTGTATGCATGCTCCATTACATTATGTAATACTACATGCCAATTAATCTTAATATATATAATTGTTTATTACAAAATAACTCTTATTGACCGTCTTATATCAATCTTGCCTATATTTATTGTAAAACTAGACTATTCTATATAGATCTCTATAGATTGTCTACATCTATTTAACTTATAGGTCTTAATTCCACTGTCTTCATTGATAAGGTGGAGTTGTTTTTCCAAGATGAATTCCTCCATTGCCATTCATCTTGCATTTCTACAGTGTCAGATCATAGATCGGGTCATGTATTTGTGTCGATAGCCATTATTAAATGTTTTCCGTGTGAAAATTTTACTACATTGTCTAGTTCTTATCATCCTCCCATTTAATTTTAGATCTGCCTTGGGCTCCAATTGTTAAAGATTCTCACTGGAACATTTTTTAAACATTTTTTCTTTACATAACCAAACCAACATAATCTTTGTGCTTTTATGAAATTAGTTAATAAAAGAAAATATCAAGCCAAATTATACTGAAATTTTGTTTGTTTTATTTATAATTTTACATTTCTTGTTTTAAAATTTGAACACAGTTAAAATCAGATTAAATGACCTGTATTTTCTTTATAACTGAAAAGGAAATAGAATGTCAGTTTGCTATGTGTTACCATATATTTATATTCGAAGAGAAAAATTATATGCTCAGACTGGGGTTTGAACTCAGGACAGTCTGAGCATATAATTTTTCTATTCAAATATAATTTATCCGTCATTGAGATGTATGAAATGCATAATAAAAGCATCAAACACTATTTAGTTTATGTGGCTTTATTAGCACTAACTCAACTCCATGTGTGACATGCCTGCAAGGTCCTTGGCTTACCAGCTGACTGCAGGCCTCATATCTACATGTGTTAACCGCAGAGGTGAATGATCATCCACCCAGTGTGGAGTGACATATGATCAGCAATGTCAAGTCCAACAACAGTTGTGGCTGGCTTTTTCAATCTGGAGCTGCTACTTATTGTAGCTACCCAAATTCCTCACGATGCTTGAGTGGGCACCGTTTTCATATTGGCCAAAATTCCATGAGAAAATTTATTTCCCTTGGGACCCAAACCAGTACAAGTTCCATAGCTCAAGGCATGATATCTTATTTCATGTTTCATGGTCATAACAATAAAAAATTACTTTTGAGACAGTTTCAATCATATATCCATTATTTTCAATAATTTTTTCTGACATACACTTCTCGTTTCATGACGATATTAAAAGCTTATTTTAGTCCTATGCAACTAATAAGTAAAATTATATGTTTTTTATTGGTTTTAGGGCATGAATGAAATGAGTGCCTAATTTAATAAACTTATAAAATGTCCCTTTTATGATCTAGTTCAGCGGTTCCCAACCTTTTTTGACTGCAAACCCCTTCTACAACGATCTGAGTTGGTGAACCACTGACTTTTAAATATACAAACTGTAGACATGCATAAAATTTAATTCCAAGCAAAAAGTTTAATAACCATAAATTAACGCTTAAGGGTAAAACTTGAAGTTATTCTAGTTACAGCTTAAAAGTTACACACTGTATAGGCCTAGTTGCAATAATAAATACAAATTTTTATTGTGATTACTCACCTCTTTCTTGGAATTCAGGGAGAAGGTTGCACCTGCTTTCCATGGCAAAGAGCTTTGAAATCAGGTACCACAGAAGTTATACTGCAGCCACTGATTCTCCGGCCTTGACATTTTCACGACAGTATTGCCGATATGGATATTCAGTGGAAGTGGCCGCTTTATGTATGCGGTTAGCAGACATACAGCTGACAACATCTCGGCAATTTCAAACCTTACTAGCACACTATAGCTGCATCGAGCAGTGATTGGTTGTGGCAGACATCTACTCCCAATACAACCATATCCTTATTGGCAGTAGAGGGCAAATTCTCCCTTTACCCTTTGTTTAACCTAAACTTCAGAGCCGGAGATATGGTGGCTTGGGTATAAATAAAGTCTTTAATGACTTTCAGCACAAAGTCTGTTTTTTGTATTTATTTTTTAAATGAAGAAAACATCTTTTTGCATAAATATGTGGATGAAAAGGGTAATAAAGCTGTTATGGCTTTATTTTGCTAACAACGGGAACTCCTTTAAACTTTAACCAAAAACCAGTTCATGACAAAGATTTATAACCTTTTTGTAACTGAAAATCAATGAAAATTTCGAGAAGTTGCTCTTTTTCATTTACGCTTAATGTTAATTCTGAAGTTGTTGACTCTTCAAAGGGAATGCAAATCCAGTTATTTTCATTATTATTATGACAAAGCTGCAGAAATGAAGCAAACAATAATAGGCAAACCTTGAAACCCGCCATTACGGAAAAGTTTTGGCAAACCCCTTGAAATATTTTGTGAACCCCCTGGGGGTTCGTGAACCACAGGTTGGGAAACGATGATTTAGTTGTACAGATATTCTTACAAAATTGTATTAAAGTTAATGAAATTGAATTGGATATTATACACCTCAACTCATATTTGCTCTCTCATCTAGAACATGTTTCATAGGAGATATCCTCCATTTTTAGTGAAAAATTGAATTTTGAGATGCTATTGAAAGTCTTGTATAATCTCTCCCTTTAATGTTGGACAGATGAACCTCACAATGAAATAATTATTCCCAGGAATTTCAAAATTCATTTCTTTGTCTCCATGTATTTCATGTACATCTTTTCAGCAATTTTGACCACTCTTCAATACTGTGATTTTCTGTACACATATGTGGAGCTACTGCTGATTTTCCAATTTCTCCATTTGAAGGATCACCTTAGAAATATAAAATATGGAGAAATAAAAAATTGGAAGTATCTGCTCATGTATGGATAAAAAAATCACAGAATTTGAGAAGAGGTGAAACTTGCTGAGGCAACTGGAAAGAACAATAGATTTCGCAGTATGGGAGAAGAAAAATAGAGACAAAATAATGAAGTTTGAAGTTCCCAGGGAGAAGGATTTGATTATGACATTTGTCTCTACACCACGATAGAGAGAAAAATAGAAGACTTACCATGATCATCTCAACAGTTGGTTTTTTGCTGAACATGGTGGAAATGTCCTTTGAAACATGTTCCAGGTAAGAGAGTAAACTATGAGGTGATGTGTATAATATCCACTTAAATTTCTTTGATGAAATATTTCATATTGTTATTTCTTATCAATTTTGAGAATAAAATGTATTAACTGTTCTCGGGCGACAATTTTTTTTTTTTGGCCAAGGACAAAAGGTAAATTTTGAAAATTATTAATTTCATACAATGTTAATAAATGCTACTTAAATTGTGCATTTACATATAAAAACAACATATACCTTGCTTTTTATTGATATTCATCACTGATGTGCTTCAAAACGACGTTTTATTATTTTACGTATATAATGTCACTGCAAAAATGGCATAAGTCTCACTGACCTGTTTAACTGTAAACTTTTGATCACTCTGTATTAGTAAGTTATTGTATGAAAAGTTCCTTCACAAAATACTCATAATAATAATAGCAATATGAGTAAATAATACCAGTAATAATAATAATAATAATAATAATAATGTAAATAGGTGAATAAGTGGCAAGTTGACCAAGAGGACAAACCGAAGAAAAAAACTGAAACAACTTGGACAGATGATAGAAAACAAGCTCATAGCAAAATAATGAAAGAAATTTGGGCTCAAAGGAAACACCTCTAAGTACTTTGCGTAGTCCTACATGGCTCATCTGCAATAAAAAAAATGTAAATAGTGCATGTAGATAAGAAAAAGTTTTTCATAACTGTTACGGGTCTATTGATGGTTTCTTACTTTTCTATGAATAATGTAAAGAGATATTGGAGAGTTTGTTTTGTTCCTAAAAATTCTCTTCTGTATGATAAATTTGGAAACATACATCTGGATGTAGAGCACGTTTTGACACACAAGTTTCACATAAATACATTTTTTTTTCTTCTCACTTTTTGTTCTGCATACAACACAGGGATTTACCCAAGAACCTTTTGGAGTTCTTCCCATGAAATGCGATAAGCCATCTAATCTTTGCAGTGTTTGACCTTGTGATGTGTGACCCTTATCAGACTTACTGGGGTTTTACGGGTACTCATGAGTTCAGAAATCAGAGATGTGACAAGTGCTTTTCTGTATTTTTTGTGTATCCATTTAGGTTCAATGGTGTACAACAAATATGAATTTACAATAGACACCTCCAAGATCCAAAAAAAAAAAAAAATCCTATACCATTTATGAGTGGTCTACAAAACTGGAGCTGTGCAATCTAATTATCTGTCCTATCAACTCCACCCATGTGCTTGGTGTAGTCCAGGACTAAATTTGGTTTCATTGTTGCAGGTTGATTAGGATACTTTGAAGGTACTGTTGTCATTTCATTTTTGTCCCCTTTATGATATGTACTCAGAAGAGATACAGTTCTTTTATCTCCCCATGTGAGAGCTAGTTTTTCTTCTTTTATAAAACTAATTACATTCCCCTTCTTTATCTTTTTTATTTTATTTGACTTTAGGGAATCTGGTATATTTTTCCTATTGCTCAGGACTGTACCTATTGTGACCATATTCATCTTCCATAATACATCTGCTAATTTCTGTCAGTATAAATATGGAAACCTGAGGTGGATTTGTAAGATCTGTTAGGAGGCGTGAGGTCAGGTCCTCGACAACTTGGGTGATTTTGAGGAGATCAGATTCTGATTGAGTTTTTCCCATATAGGGCTGGAAATTATACAGGTATCCATTGGAACTGTCTGAGAGGGAAAACACTTTCATTCCAAATTTTGCTGGTTTATTTGGTATTTGGGTTGTAGACTTTGAATTTCACTCTATCCTTGAAGCTGATTGTGCTTTCATTGGCAGGTATGGAAGGTCCTGGTGAGTAGAAGAGAGAATACTTGGACCTTATTTTTTCCAAAACACCCTATATCAATTCCTCTGTAGCTAACTTTTTGTTACCTTCAGCATGGGCAAAATGTTGAATCCAAAACAAGAGGAGAAATTCGTCTCCTGGGAAAACATTACCAAAAAAAGGGAAAATTGTCTACCCACTTCTGGAAAAGTAGTCCTTGATATCAAGGGTGGGGTGAAGCCCTATGTTGATCACCATGCCGAGAAACACTTTTATATTGGAAAGTTTTGGGGGAGACCATGATGCAATTCTAGTTGTTTTAATCAAGGGTGTTGAATTTTGTTTGTTTGTTTCCCCTTGAATGCAAGTTTTCTTTGTTATTATGTCAAAAATTTCATTGTCAAAAAAAAAAGTGAAAATATTCCACTGGATTGGTATCCTGATAAAAGTGAGATGTTAATACTGGCCCCTGCTGAATTTTATATATTGGAATATTAGAAGTTGGACCAGGATCTAAATTACTCACCTCTACCCAGCTAGGTGTACAATTGTCAGAGGTTTCACTTATGTTACTCTCGCATTCACTTTCACTACTTGATGATATTTTGTAAGAATCCCCTTTACTGTTACTAAATTACAATTCTGAAACTCATTTTACTGAAAAAAAAAACCAGGATAAATATGTTATTAATGAACCACCGTAATATGTAATGACGTGGTACCCAAGAACTCCACTGCTTACCTCACAAGAAAATATTTCTAACTGAATTAAAAATGGAATTCCCCACTCAGAATGGTAGAAAAAACATTCTCCTGGCATCTCTTGAAAAATATGTGGAACTATGTGGACCAGAACTGACGGCAAAGTAGGATGTATTTTTGCTACCCATGGGTTTCCACCCACGAGGGAATAGATAGGCTGACCATATATGGGTTTTTGCCCACGAAGGGTTAAAGTGTTGATATTTACAACTTCAGAATGTGTTGGATGTTTTAAAATGTAATATATGAAGAATCATGATAAATTCATATTTTGTATTTCACTGATTTTGTATAGATAATTAATTCATTACTTATATTTCACAGGATTGCAAATCATTCCGTGTGGGCAACTCTTGCTGTGAATTCATTTGCCTAGATGACACCTTACCAAAAACATCGTCCGATGGAATTGGTCCAGATAGTAACACTGATTTAGGATTGAGGCTCATTGCAAGTGCTGTGACTGCAATTTTATCTCTATCCCTTCTTTTCTTTCTTATTCATCGTCTTAGACAGCGGAAAATAAGAGGTAATAGCTATGTTTTAGTATTATCTGCCATATTTGTGAGAAATTGAATCTCACTTAAAGTAAGTTGCAAGAGTACAGTAAAAACCTAATTTAACAAGTTTTGATATTAATAATTAATAAAAACTGAGTCCTATATCACCTCATATTTTGTGTCCTTCAAGAACAGAACTGCGGTTTCTGGAGGCATCCTTCCTATCCTCAGCCATGACCAAAGCTGTTGCCATCTGGTGTTGATTTGATGAACTTTTGAGATATAAACTTGTTCGCTGGGAATTTCAAAATTCATGGATCTCTATTTGTTATTCTGAATGTATATCTTTTCCTAAACTATCAAATCAAAGGATTTTTCCAAGTGTTTTAAAAGTTTAACTTCTTTTTCAATTTTACGACTCAGTTTTTATTAATTATTAACGGCGCAGAGATCAGTCTGCAGGAGAGGAGGCCGTTGGACGTCAGTTGTGAACGTGATACAGCATTGAGAATGTCACAAATGCAGTGAATAAACCCGGGTCTGCAAGGGAGTTAAGAAGTATGAGGTGAGTCAAAAACAACTCAACATAAATTAAAAAACCTCATAATGTTATTTCCCCTAATTAATTTATGAAGTTTTGATATATCCTGAATTCGGACGTAACATATAGGAAATTGCGCCCCCGATGAAAGTAGAATATCAATTTCAGTTGAATTTTTATTTTAAAAGTTAAAATAAATATATAGTCTATTTTATGACAACCTGCATTGAGCATTTCTGCAGTATGATTTATTACCAGTAGTCAAATACTTAATAATCCTCAGTGGATAATGACATCTTTGTTTTAGGTTTGTAAAACTTTTTTCCAAGAATTTTGCAGAACTGAAAGGAAAACAGGTGTTCAATCCAGTTGTCTGAATGCTGCTTCCACTTCACAGAAATGTTTTTAGCCTGTTTAAAAATGACACGACAATTTGCTTTTGAGTGTAATGATAGTGTAGCAAAACTGCAGAAATGGATAGTATTCAGACTTATAAATAAAGTGATATCTTGTATAGAGAGACAGAGTTTAATCTGCTGTAGGGTTGCCTACTGGAGAAACAAAAAAATCAGGACATTATCTTCTTCTTCTTCACTTCATGGGCTAGGCAAATTGCCTGTTCCACCTCACAGTTGTTCTGTCCATCTTTTCACTGGCCTTCCTACATTTCTTGAACCTCATGGCTTGTAATCTTATTACATTCATTCTGTCTACATGTCTAAACTATTTATCTCTATATTCTATGATTTTATCATTCAGTTGATATATATTTAACTATGTTCTTATATCTTCATTCTTTATCCGATCCAATCTTGTGCAGCCTTTTGTTCTTCTAAGGAAGTTCATTTCTACGCTTTGTATTCTACTTTGTAATTTTTTGGTCATTACTCAAGTTTCACTCCCATAAAGTAATGCAGGAACTGCCAATGTTTTATAAAACTACAATCTAGTATCTCTTCGTGTTTTGTTCTTTAATGCTTTTTTGTATAGTTCCATATATCATTTGAAATTTCCGACAGTTTCAAATGTATGTCTCTTTATCCAGTTTTTGTGTCGATAGTAAAATTACAACCCAAATAATTAAAATTGTTACTTGTTCCAGAGGTTTATTGTCTATTATGATTTTTGATCTTATATGTTCATTTCCCCAAAATGCCATTATTTTTGTTTTTTCTTTTGATACTTTATAAATTATATTCTTGGCATAACTGATTTAATTGATGTAAAGAGTACTACAAATTATTTTAATTTTCTTGAATAATAACCCCATCATCAGCATACATTAAAACGTTTAATTTTTTAAAATGGATTCTTATACATATGTTAACATTTCTTTTCCAATTTTGGATGTCATTAATATATAAATTAAAACGAGTAGGTGATAAACTGCATCCTTGTCTTACACCTCTATTTATTAAAATAGCTTTGGTCTTTAATGTGCCTATATTTATTATAACTTGAGATTTTACATACAAACTTTTTATCACATAAATTAATTTTGTGGGGTAGCCATGTATTTCCATAATTTTCCATAACTTATCTCTGTCAACACGATCGAAAACACTTCAAAATCAATAAAAGCAACATGCATCTATAGGTTATGTTCTCTCCTTTTTTCAAATATTTGCTGTAATATGATTAAATTATCAATGCATATAGGAGAAAAATTTGCATCTGGATCGCAACTTGCCTTGGTAGCTCATTGGTAGAACATTTGGCCTGGAAAGCCAAAGATCCTAGGTTCGAGTCTCGGTTAGGCAAAAATTTTTCTCTTCAAATATAATACATTATCCATTTGTTGTTGATCGTCCCATTCTAAAACCACTTTGTTGTTCTTCTAGTATTACTTCTGCTATTATTTTAAGTATTTTATTTATAACCCTTGCATAGATTTTATAAATTGATTTAAGTAGGCTAATTCTTCTATGATTTTTACATTCTCTTCTATCTCCTTTTTTAAACTACGATATGACTTCAGTTATATTCCAACTTTCTGGTATTCTATAGTTTGCCCAACATTCATTATATAAATGCAATATTCTCCAATGCAAAAATGTTCTGCCATATTTTAAAAGCTCCATATTTATCTGTTCAGGACCAGCTGCTTTTCTATTTTTGGTTTCTTTTAAGGATTCTTGAAGTTCATCAAATGTAATCTTATCTGTTTGAAATTCTCTCCTTTTTCATTATCTGAATATAGTTATTGTTTTTTTATCTTCTTTTTCATTTTTGCAGTATTCTTTTGACATTATCTACAAGCAACGAAACCATTTAATTCGGCTGGGGGGGGGGGGAAGAAGAAGAGTTATCCAGGAGCACTGCTTCTTACTTCACATGTTGATGACCCTGGATGACAGAACATCGGTCGTAACCTTAGTGGTTACATCTTCAGTAGTTACACGACCGATATTCTGTCATCTAGGAACACTGCTTCTTATTCCATATGTTGGTGACCCTGGATGACAGAATATCTGTTGTGTAACTACTGAAGATGTAACCACTAAGGTTAAGAAACCAGTCTACAGCAAACTCCCAATTATCTGTGTTAATTGGGACTGAGATATGCATGGAAAATCGAAAAACACGGATAACCCAATTAAGTTATTCGGCGCTGTGGAAGTTGATCTAAAATGTATTTACCCACTTTAACACTACTTAAATGCAACAAATATTCATAAAATGTTATATTAAATGTATTTAGGTGAGAGTCGTAATTATCATTACTTTATTTTACTTGGAAATATGAAAAAAAAAGTGATCTCCGGATCATGACAACTCTGGTTACGAGTTATTCAAAATGGCTGCCATAACCAACGACAATTACACTAGTAACCACTGATATCCACACTAGTAACCACCGATGACCATACTAGTAACCAGCGATAAACCCACTGCCACATCATATCCATGGTTTCAATCTGTAACAACAAACTTTGACTGACTCCACAATAGAAATTTCCGAAATTGTATTGTATTCTCAGAATGTTGGTTGGTACCGTTAAATGCATCAGGGGAGAGGGTTGTGAGTGAAGGTTACTCTATTGTGCAAGTTTCTAAGCGCAGTTCATAGTAGCATGTTTAAAAATAAAGAATTTTTTCATAACAATACAAAATACAGTATTTTTAAAAAATACAGTAAAAAGGAGTCATGCCTGGATAAATCGTAAACCGGATAATACATGCACGGATAATCGGAAGTTTGCTGTAATTAGAAGATAGAATATGAAATGAGGTGGAAAGAATTTTATTGTAATTTTTTAATTAAACCTCATAGTAATATTTCCTATAATAGTTCAACCTCTAATTTTGTTTACAATTCCCTATTATGACAAAAAAAAATTGGAATCTGGTATGTAGTAAGTGTGTTTATGCTGTTATAGAGAGTATAAAGCTATGCAGGAGCAACATTACATTCTATAGGGTGTAAATCATGTAGAAAAAGATATATTGAGATTAAAAAAAAATACAATACATTTTAATTATATTATTTTTGGTCTGATCATCTTACCTCAATATTAATGTTGATTTGTTCTTGAACATGTTTCAAAACAATTGTTTTATCGTCAGCTTGTCCAGACTGGTTTTATTTATGTTGCATTATGTTGCACAACCTGGATGTCGATGTCAGCTCCATCCTTTGGTTGGCCAAAGAACCTCCAAACAAGGTCACGCTCCATTGGTATATCAAAATTCATAACTCTGTTTTTGTTCTTCTGAATATAAATTTTTTCCTAAATAATCAGCTCTTTTGTATTTTCTAACTGTTTTAATAATTTAGTGTCTGAATTTATATTATGTTTTTCAGACCAAACATGAGCAGCAACTGCAGATTTTTCTATTTCCCCATTTTTAACATTTCTTATGCGTTCTTTGGTTCTAATTTTTTGGTTTCTTTTTGTTTTTCCTATTTATATCTTTTCACAACCCATGCATTCAATTTGATATATTTCTGACTTTTTTATTTTTATCAGTTTTTTTATTTTTGTTGGTTTTTATTAGTTTATTTAAACTGTAGTTATTTTTCGGTGCTAATTTAATATTAAACTTCTCAAATATCTTTTGGAATTTATTATGTACCCAAGGGTGATATGTGAATTTCCTATATTTTTTCATAGGTGGATCTATTTTTTTCAAGAGTACTTCTGTTTATCATTTTTTGTTTTTTATACTTTTCTATCCTTTTATTTACCATTTTTTTCATCAAACCCTTTTTCTCTTGCCATGAGAAAAAACACATAATCAAAATAGCAAGAGAAAACGGGTTTGATGAAAAAATGGTTCATAAAAGGATAGAAAAGTATAAAAAAAAATTATAAACAGAAGTACTCTTGAAAAAGAAGAACCACCTATGAAAAAATATAGGAAATTCACATGTCACCCTTGAGTACATACTAATTTAGTTTATATTGTGCTTATAACCTCTCGCAGCGTTATTTACTGAGGTAAGTGAGATAGTGGACCTACAAATAACAAAATAGTAAGTCATCTTTTTGGAATTTCACCGTGACCGAACTCAGCAGCTTAACTCCAAACACAAGTATGTAGTATGTAGCAGGCTTGAAATGAAAGTGTAAATAAGAATTTAGTTACTATTAGGACTTGAGATGGGGCAGGATGCAGGTGGATGATGTTCCGGTTCTTTTTTTAAATGCCTTGAATCCGTCCTATTACTTTTGGAATAGAGAGATACCATTCGAGTTATTTTTAACTAATTCACTTGCACTATCAAACCTGTAGGTTCATGGCTGTGCATACATAAAGTCTCCATACATCCCTATCCTGAGCTTTTTGTTTTCCAATCATCCCCTGTATAATTTACTTTCCTCAAAACATGGTTAATGTTATTCTCTGACCTCATTGGCCAACCTACTGGGTGCTTTCCCTCTGATTTTCCTACGAGTTTTCATGCCCATCTTTCATTCCTCATTTGTGCCACATGTCCTGTACATTAAAGTCTATGAGACTTAACTGTTCTTATTATATCTGGTTTCATAAAGATCACGTAGTTCACTGTTATGTAGTCTTTTTTGTTCGCCTGTCTGTCCATGTCTCTTTTGTCCAAAAATTTTCCAAATAGCTATTCTCAGATATTCTTAATCTTTTCTCCTCTTTTCTTACTACTAATAAAGTTTCCTGCTTCACAATTTATCTGATTGTCTGTTCTTTTTACTCACTCTCGGTACACTTAGATTTTCTTCTTGTCTTCCCTCTTGAAATCATTTCACTAGTTCACTATCTGATCTTGACTGGTTCCTCCGACCCTCGTAATTGCTTATATATATGTATATACATATATACACACTAGCATACCCGGCAGATGTCCTGCCCGAACGTTCAATTCTCATGTCATGGGCGGACGATAAAAATATGTTACTTTTTTTTACCATAAAATTCAGCAATTAGGTCATAATTAGATATTATTAAATACGTTCGTAAGAAAACCTCTTACAGCCTTCTGTTGTGGCTCAAGATAGTGTGAATGATGACGTCACATAGTTATGTCGGAACATAACGATAATGCAGATGACAACGCATCTGACATAAAAAAAATTATAACCCAATCGCCGCGCCACCTACCAAGTCCAATTGTGAATCAAAACCATTCAGGGACCCACTCAAACACACAGAAAAAAAAAACCATCCAAATCGGTCCACTTGATATACAGGAGTTTTTAATTTTGGATTTCAAGTAAACCTCCACTTCTAAATTGTACCCTCCTTTGCAGATAAGTTAAGAACCGTCATATAACAATTATATTAGAGTGAAAAAAAAAAGATAAATTGATGAGAGTGAGTCAAAACAGTTTTTTTTTTTGTCGACATTCCATGAGAAAAATTTCTTCCCCCGTAGAGACTAGAACCAGCGTAAGTCCCCTAGTTCTGCGCCAAGACTTCTTGCCTTAACCACTCGGCTATGGCGCGAGACTCTTGGTATCAATGAAAGACAAAAATGGTTATTGTGAGTTATCTGTAAGAGATAAGGAACTCTTGGTATCAATGAAAGACAAAAATGGTTTTTGTGAGTTATCCATAAGAGATAAACATATGCTGTTACAGACTTTTTTGTAGAGCTTTTTGAGATATTCAATTCTGTGTACATTAATTTTGTGTATTTCTTATGGTTTAGGCAGCGTAAGCCATTTAAGCGTCCAAAGAGCTACTTTTTTCACGTTTTCCACTACAAAGGGCGATTTTTAAGCATGTAGGAGTTACAACTCTCTTGTAGCCTATGTTCATCCTGGGAATCTCCTGAACATTTTGCAAAAAAACCCCATCACAATCGGATCAACGGTATGGCCACACATAAAGTACAAACAAACATACAAACAAACAAACAAACATTAATTTTTATATATAAGATATGCAAGGGTAGAGAACATTCTTGGCACTGAGTCGAAGTCTCCAGAACAAAGTTCTCTGCAGACTCTCATTCATGAGTTGACAGCTCACAAATTCTTCCCTACCATATCAAGGCAAAATCCCAATTCATGCTGGCATCTGTGAAATTCAAAAGGCAGTCCAACAATGCATCACATTAAGAAACATATGTGATATAAATTATATAAAAAGTAAATTAATTTGTAATGCTTTATTATTTGAAAATTTTAGAATAAAACACTAGAAAATTATAAAATATTTTAGGCCTGTATCAGGTTTATATTTATTATGCAATTAACATTGTCCATCACATGAATCAATGAAATGCTGCTTTGTCAACTGTTGGAAGTCACACGCTAGTTACTTTCAGCTTATAGAATCTAAAAAAAAATTATCTGCTTGGATCATTTCTCAGCAACCGAAATATGTATACATAAATTAAAATTCAAACTGCAAAACTATAATGCTTACTAAATCTAATGTGCTAACATAACCTTCTCGTTAACTCATTTTGTATCATTTGCTGTTTTCCATGGACGAAATTACTGCTACTATTTTTCTTGTATTTATTAGGATGTGCTTATTAATTTTCCCATCGCTTCATTATGTTTTTTTAATATATTTTCATCCAAGTTTTCCTCCTTACAACAGCTTCTGCAGAGGGATGGCTAAGTAACGAGCATGTTTTTCTATCATCATTAGCAGTGCCTATTAATATTTTTATTTGCTTATTCACATAATTAAATTCAACCTAGTATGAAATACAATTATGTTTGTTGCAAAGATTGACATTATTTTATGAATTTGTTGTGAAATTCTGGCCTAAGCATGAAACCTCATTTTCAATTCTTGTAAAGCAAATAACTAATGTTGTTGCAGGTCGACAGAATCGTCAGTTGAGTGAAGATGAACGAAGTCTTGGTAGTATTGGTTACATAGCTGGGAGCTTGGCCTACTTACCAGGCAGTATGGGATACCTGGGAGCAGGTAGCCAGGATCATCATATAGAATTTCATTATGAGGAACCTCCTGCACATTATCCATTATGGAAACCCCCAGGCAATTATTTTCCTCGTGGTGAAGCTCCACCTCCTTACGAAGAAGCTGTAGCTGCTGCACGTGCAGAAGCAGCTTTGGCTGCTGCTGTAGCTTCATCGAATAATGTTAGTGGCGGTGGGGGGAGTGGAAGTGCTACATTGATGAACACTGGTACTGGACATAGGACTATTCCTATCAATTTGGCTACTAGTGGAAGTTTCCGCATTGAACCTACAAGTTCTACTCTGGGAAGGGAACACCGTTCGGCAGAAGCAACAGAACCTTCTAGATCGAGATCAGCTGACATTGTTTTAGAATCTATACCACCAGTCGAATCCAGACGTTCTTCAAGGATAATGGACATACCTTCGCCTCTGCCAATGACAGCAGAGGAAGAAGGAGCTGTTGCTGCGATTCGTTCTGATGCATTTTATGAAGATGTTCTCATTGGTCCTCCTTCTTCTTTGTCACCAGTTGAATGTTTCAATCCCAGTGTAACTGCCGTCCCTGGTAAGAGTAAAACTTGTGTAAATATTCCACCACCGGAAGTTCCAAATGGCGATACTAACCCATCCTTGCAATCTGTGTCCGTCTCAGAAGGTGCTGTGGCTAAACAAGACACCACAAGACTTAGCAATCCAAAACTCAATGATCTGAATAAGAATTCATTAGACAGTTCTGCGTGTAGTTGCTCTTATCAATGTCTCCCCCCTCCTCTTCCTCCCGATGATAATGATGATTATCGAAGCGAATGTGAGAACTGTAAAAGTACACATGGATCAAGATATTATTTGGATCAAGAGCCAAACATTACCTCGCCACAGGAAACTATGACACTTCATCGGCGACCTCAGGATTATGATACTGAGGAACAGGGATATTATCGAACATCACTTACACTGCCAACGCACACAAGACGTCTCAGGTTAGTGCATAATTATTTTCATTATCATTAATAATTCACATCGGCCGCAGTGGACTAGTGGTTATGCTCCTTGCCTCTGGTCCCGAGGGTCGCAGGTTCAAACCTGGCCGGGGCCGATGGATTTTTAGGACAGAAAAATCCATGGAGCAAGTGCTCCAGGAGGGACTTTAGCCGTGGGTCCCGAGTCTGAAGATTTTCAGGCTCGTAAAAAATCCTTAAGCCTGAATGAAAAGGCATCTAAGCAAAATTTACCAAATTTTTCCGTCCTAGTACTATCTTGGTTTCCTAGATGTCAGTATGAGGCGGAACGCTGACCACGGACCACTCAAAAGTGACATCTATACGAAAACAAGTGTAACTAAATTAGTATGGTTCAAATTCTTCCCTGTAGGAGGAGAGTGCCTAAATCTCTGTAAAGAGAAAACATGGGCTTACAATACAATATTAATAATTCATTTATCTTAAAAATACAAGAGTATGGATTACAAAGAAATAGAACTATTAATAGTTTTTGTAAATAACTAGGCTATTGTAGTGCAAATGTCTTCTTGATTATGTATGTTACAAAGGGCCATAGGTTACAAATTGTTTTGATTATCTTTTTGCGATATTTACCAACATAATCTGTTACTACATCCAACATCATTAAGTCATGTGATTTTTGAACACATGATTTCAGCAATTAATATTCAGATAACTACATTGTTAACTTGACTGTATCAGTTTATATTAATTATGTCATTAGGTAAACTTGCATTACATTACAAATGTTAACTTAAATTTTGGATCCTCTATCTTGGTGGAATCCAAGAGGACAAAGATAGCTACTGAGACAACAGCAAATGCACATCGTGCACCATTCTATTTATTATTAATGTTTATATCACATTTTTTAGATTACTTACATCTCCACATCTAATTATTTTTAAAAATATTTCACATACTTTCTGTATGTGTGTTTATATGTGTCATCATGTTTGGTGCTACAGCCCATTACAGGCCTTGATTGCCCCTTTTTTGCGCCTCCATTCAGTCCAGCTTGCTTAGTTTGAGGATTTTCAACAATGTAAGTTTTTATGGGGTGAGTTTATCAGCCTCTCGCTCAACCCCCAACTTGGAGGACCAGGGTGTCTCTTTTTGTCTGCCGTACCAGTACCTAAGCTATTGCCGGCAGAGCTCTTAGAAGGATATATATATATATATATATATATATATATATACACAGTATTACCCCTCTTTTACACTTTTCAAGGGACCGGATGGAAAGTGGTGTAAACTATGGGAAATGAGGAGGAGCTAAAAAATGTTAACCCCTATATTCTGCAACCATTATAAAATATGCAAAATAAATATTGGCTGAATAATGTAATGCTTCTTTTAATTTAAAATAAAATTCTTTACACCTCACCTCATATTCTGTATTTTATTTATTTAGAAGAATGAGGTGAGGTGTAAAATTAAATTAAACCTCATAGTGATATTCCTATAATAGTTCAATGTAAACATAAAATTACTTGACAATTTTATTATTAATTTAACACTTCTCATTGAAGGATAAATTATATTTGAAGAGAAAAATTTTTGCCAAGTGCACTTGGCCCGGAAAGCCAAGGTCCCGGGTTCGAGTCTCAGTCTAGGCGAAAATTTTTCTCTTCAAATATAAAATTACTTTCTTTTACTTTCTCTATTTCAAAAATAAATAACAAGGAGAGGTGCAGCAAGCAGCACTATGATTCTTTATTGAGACATTAAATTAATTTTCTTTTGCAGTACACATTTTGAATTTCAGAAATGTTTGAAAGGTCTGAGCCAGCTTTGTTGGCTCCATGAACATGCTCTGCCCTTTATTGATTGTACAAAAGCCAGCTTCATGACTTTCCTTTGCTCTTTATCAATTGTTTAGAAGCCAGCTTCCTTGGCTCAATAAAGTTGTTCTGCCATATATCGATTGTACAAAAGTGAGATAATCAAATATGTTAGATTTTTAATGCTGAAGATTGACATGATGTGACATAAATAGTGGGAAAATAAAATTGCAGAAAAGTATAATCAGGGTTTTTAATACATTATGAATATAGGGAAACTGAAGAAACCTTTAAAGAATGTTGTAAAAGGTGGGAAAATGTTAAATGTGGGAACATAGAAGCTAGGTAATACTGTATATATATATATATATATATATATATATATATGCATGCATGCACACTTTCCTCAGGTTGCTAACTACATCCTGGAACAAGATTTTTTTTTTTTTTATTTTAAGTTATGGTATCAAGATATCTATGCTACAATTCCCAATAACTATATCAGTTATCCATAGTTTAAACCTTGAAAGGCCATTAATAAATTATAGGTTCTTTGAACTTTTATAGGAACAAACCGCTATGAGGTTCAATTTAAATCTTAATTTAAATATTATAAGGTTGTTCTTAAATAAAGTTAATCCGGAATCATCTTACCTCATAAATTGTTGTGTTCTATTTGAACTTGTTTCGATATGCCATTCATACTATCATCAGCTTTTTCAGACTGATTGTAAGCATGGTGTATAGAAACATGTTCAAATAGAACACAACAATTTATAAGGTAAAATGATTCCAGATTTACTTGAAAGGCTATTTTTTCCACACAGGGTTACACTTTTGAGATTGATCCTAGATTATTTTATATTAAATTAATGTTGGGAAGTAAACATTATGAGGTATAATCATTAAAATTCATCGGAGAACATATTGTTTAAACAATATGTTCTCCGATGAATTTTAATATTTTGAGTCTGTTTATCTTACCTCAGTATTAATGTTGATTTGTTCTTGAACATGTTTTGTGGATATCAATCATCATCAGCATATTGCCCAGACTGGTTGGATTTATGTTGTAACCCTGGATGTCGATGACAGCTCCCTCCTGTGGTTGGCCATATCAAATTAGCACTGAAAAATAACCACAGCTTAAATAAACTAATTAAAATCAACAAAAATGAAAAAAAACTGATAAAAATAAAAAATCAGGAATATATCAAATTGAATGTACGCATTGTGAAAAGATATATATATAGGAAAACAAAAAGAAACCTACAAATTAGAACCAAAGGACACATAAGAAATATTAAAAATGGGGAAATAGAAAAATCTGCAGTTGCTGCTCATGTTTGGTCTGAAAACATAATATAAATTCGGACACTAAATTATTAAAACAGTTAGAAAATACAAAAGAGCTATTTGGGAAAAATCTTTATTCAGAAAAGCAAAAACAGAGTTATGAATTTCGAAATAATGACGGAACATGACCTCGTTTGGAGGTTCTTTGGCGAACCACAGGAGGGAGCTGACATTGACATCCAGGGTTTACAACATAAATCCAACCAGCCTGGGCAATATGCTGAAGATGATTGATATCCAATCGAAACATGTTCAAGAACAAATCAACATTAATATTGAGGTAAGATAAACGGACTCAAAATAATATAATTAAAAGAACCTCAAAATATTACTTCCTAAAATAAAATATTTTGAGATTGATCCTAGATTAATATTTAATTTTAGGAAGTTATATTTTGAGGTTATTTTAATTATATTATTTTTGGTCTGGACATCTTACCTCAATATTAATGTTGATTTGTTCTTGGACATGTTTCAAAACAATTCTGTTTTATCGTCAGCTTTCCCAGACGGGAAAGCTGACGATAAAACAGAATTGTTTTGAAGCATGTCCAAGAACAAATCAACATTAATATTGAGGTAAGATATCCAGACCAAAAATAATATAATTGATCCTAGATTATTTCTTAGTTTAAACTTGAATTGACTTTTTCCAAATTGGTTTAACTCTTAAATGGAGATTACAGTTAAACCCTCAATATGGAAAGTTTAAACATAGTTTTAGTTGAATCATGTTACATTTTCTTCATTTGTTATCAATTTAAAAATAAGATACAATACAAACTACTGGAAGATATATTGAAATTCTAACGAAATTGATGAAGATTTCCAAGCAGTAGTAAGATCAGTGGTGTGTAAGAATATTAGGACAATAATAAATAAAAGAAAATGAAATAAATTAATGGGGTTTCATACAATTACAAAAATTAAGTAAATTATATATCAGTGCAATTGCTATTACAATTAAAAGAGGTGGGTGAAAAGTTTTAATTTAATTGAATTTTTTAAAAAAAAGTGACTTTTGAGTGCAAACAAAAGTGCCTGAGCATTTCCGTGATGTCACAATTCAGAAAATGCAATTCCATCTATATGCAAGATATATATAAGATATGCGAGATACCCATATACATTGTATGTTTTGCTTGGGTTTTATGATACAATTTCTGTAATTAATGCAAAAACATTGTTCTACATGATTAATGTGGAGCCTGCAGAATGAGGAAAACGTAAGTGTAATTTAAAATGTACACCCAGTGATGGGCAAGTGTCCCATAAGTTTTATTGAATTCTATCTACATAAAAAATTGATGTGATTTTGCATATGCTGTATCACACTGATTTATCTTAATATTGCTATCAAACTGCTGTATTCAATGAATATTTTTAAATATATAAATAATATTGTTACAGTGGAAGTTAAGCCCAGCCGTAACGTAGCGTAAAAAGAATCTTTATGTTTTAAGAGATCTTTGGCCCGAGCGGTTGGTCTTGGTTTTGGGTGGGAGAACCTCACATATAAACACATTAAACCAAATATTAACACTATTTATTTAAATAAAACAAAACATAAAGAAATATTAAAACCAAAAACATAAAACAACTTATTAAAACCAGCTAAAAGCGCCATATTGAAAAGCGCCGAAAAGACTAAAAACTTGATAAAACTCAAAGAGTGAGAAAACAATCAACTTTGGTTATTATTCTAAGTTATTTGACCCTTAGGTCTTCTTAATTTCATGCAATCAATAAAATTATTCTAAGTTCTCTGGACCATTTGGTCCTTTAATTAAATTTATGTTTGAAAATGACCATTTAAAAAACCATGAACTTTTTAGAGAGATAATAGTATAGAAAAAATACATCTTACCCATGTAGAGCTGCCGCTGCCACCTGGAGGACCCGTAGGCCCTTCAGCCCATTCTGACTTTTTCTACCAAAAACCCCGCTTTTTATATCATTATCTCTACCTTTCACCATTCCCAAAAACTAATGGAAACCCTATTTTCTTACCCAATCTTTTGTAATATTCCTAGTTCTATCAGGGCCATATTATATAAGATGTTTTCAACTACTTATCCTAATGTGTTTGGGTTATATAAGTTTTCGTAAGAGTGTCCCATTAGGTTGAAACTAACAAAGTTATTTGTGATATTATATAAGATTTCGTAAGTGTGTCCTCATAGACTGAAAAATATATTGATGTGAAATCATTCCTAAGCTATTTTATTATAATTTTTACCCTAGTTTTTTATTTATAAAACACTTACGTGTATTTTGATTGAGACTTCAATCAGCATATTAAGGGTGATTATTTATTAAGTTATGTAGATAGGAAATAACACTATGAGGTTTTTTAATATTGTTTATTTTTTATTATTTCACTCACCTCATACTTCATAATTCATAGCAGACCCAGGGTTTCTTCACATATTTTGTGACATTTTCAATGCTGTGTCATGTTCACAACTTGTGACACAGCATTGAAAATGTCACAAAATATGTGAAGAAACCCTGGGTCTGCTATGAATTATGAAGTATGAGGTGAGTGAAATAATAAAAAATAAACAATGATTTGTATTCACGTAGACTTTCACGGCCGGAGTTGCTATGATGATCTTGAAGAAGATTTTCGGGCTGTAGGTTGTCTCAAGACAACCCTTGAGGATGCCAGACGTAGTCTCTGGCGAAACGTCGGGGAACTACAAGCCTCACGACCTCAGCCTACAGCCCGAAAATCTTCTTCAAGATCATCAAAACAATGATTATTTATTCCCTATCTTTTGGTATAATAAAGAAGTATCTTGTGTATATGCTTCATCTGTTTTTATAGAATTTTATTATTATGGCAGTTAGGCCCTGGTGTAGGTGTAACAAATATCCAGAATAAAACTGCTTGGTACAAAGTTACCCAAAATACAAGGATATTGTTGTACTACCATAAAAGAATTGTCTGGATTTTAAAGTCCTTAATCCTTTTAGTGCTAAGCATATATTTGTAATATATTTAGATATAATGTGTTTATTTTTTATGAAGTGTTTCATAGTGGATTCATATCAATTTCCTCTTTTTGAGAATACAATAACAATTTTTATGCAATTTCTGTGTAGATGTTCATCCAAATAGTCATGACCAGTAAGCTACAGCAGATATATGTGGTGGATCAAGAATTAAATGAGGTCTGTCTAGTAGATTTGACGAATGAGAATTTTTTGAATAATTTAGTATTTAGATTTTGATGTTCCAGTCATGGACAAATTTATTTTTGAAAAGAAAAATTAACGTCTGAATTGGGAATCGAACCCTGGACCTCTGACCCTGTACATTGGTTTGCAATCCACTACACCATTCTAGACACACATCCAAATAGTCATGACCAGTAAGCTACAGCAGATATATGTGGTGGATCAAGAATTAAATGAGGTCTGTCTAGTAGATTTGACGAATGAGAATTTTTTGAATAATTTAGTATTTAGATTTTGATGTTCCAGTCATGGACAAATTTATTTTTGAAAAGAAAAATTAACGTCTGAATTGGGAATTGAACCCTGGACCTCTGACCCTGTACATTGGTTTGCAGCCCACTACACCATTCTAGACACAATACAAACACCAACAATGTAATGAAAACCTCATAATGTAAAAATTCCCAAATTTATTATATTAATGTAATGAATATTCTCGTTAAAAATATTTTGAATAGAAGTCGTCTGATGGTGTTCTTAATAAGCTCTAGCTATTTGCCTTCGGATGTAAGAGAATCGTATAAGTGGAAATGTTGGTATTTATTACCGTATCTCAAATGGTGTAGTGGGCTGCACACCGACATATAGAATCGGAGGTATCTGGGTTTGATTTCAGGGGGACCCACTTTCATAGAGAATAGGTAGACTGCTCTATAGTTGGAGGGAAAAGTCTAAAATTTGTTATAATAGAGTTTTCAATGGTTTGTATATTGATAGATCAACACCATTGCATGGGACACCAGCGTCTTCTCTTCATGGAGCAAGAGAGAACTGGTTCAGCAGCATGCCTGCCTCCTCAACGTCTTCGACTTCTTCGGAAGAGGAATAAAATATACTCCTGAGGTAAAATGTGTTGTGACTGATGGATATGGTCTACCATTTTGCACAAACAGATTAGTGTTCTGCATTACAATTTATCTTTTAAAAAGTATGTATGTATGTACGTATGTGTAAATAGGTTGAGTGATTTAGAGCATTTAAATATCGGAATATTCTTTTTTTTAAAGTTCTCCCTCTTTTTTCATGAACTTACATTGTTAACACTTAATTGAATACCGGTAGTACATTTTATTTGTGTAAGGTATTTAAAAGTAAATTATTTCATACTATGTCTCATTTCAGTACTTCACAATTTTATAAAAAAAATATAAAAATGGAATATTACAGTAGGGATGCAACATTTGCCAACATATGAAAAAATATGGCAAGCTTATTTGAGTAAAATTTTATCACCTCACCTCATATTCTTCTTCTTCTTAGACCAGTTTCGGGACTTTCTTCGGTTCCATCCTGCTGGTGGTGGCTCTTCAAGACGACATGAGAATGGTCGTGAAAATACTGAGGATGGAACCGAAGGAGGTCCCAAAATGGTTTAAGGAGAAGAAGATGATGAGATGAGGTGATAAAATTTTACTTAATTAAATAATACCTCACAGTTATATTTTAGAAAGAAAAATTAATGCTCGAAGCCTGGATCTCTGACTCTATGCTAAAATTATGTAATATTCTGGAAAGTGTTACTTTAAAATATAACATCAAATACCTCATAGTGTTAATTCTAAAAAGTCTAATTAATTAATACTATACATATAAACAAGCAAGGTTAATTATTGGACACAAGTAATAACTTCATATCATCACATATTTAATTTTAAGGCTAAACAATTATAAGTAATTTCGTATTACAAAAATGTATTTTAACAGTTATGACACAATTTGTATTTATGAAACAAATTAACTCAAGAGGTAGAATATGAGACTCATATTTGGGAGGTCCCAGGTTGAAAATCTGGTACCCACCTACCTGACTGAAGTTTCTTCCTGGTTTTCCTTAGTCATCAAGGCAAATGCTGGATTGGAATTTCATTACTGGATCCACTTCGTCATAATCATCATTTCATAGTATGATTAAAACGTATATCATGATGTGACATTGGTGTTAAAACATCTATAATAAAAATAAAATTGCATTTCATTTTGTCGGTACTGACTGAAATTACCATCAATTTTTTTCATTGGTACAAGTAGTAATAATGCAAATGGTTGTTTACACATTTATGCAATGATTAATTTTTGTTGGCATATATTTTTGAATATATTAGTTTTTTGCACGATAGTGCATTTTGTTGTACTTACAGCAATGGCGACCATGATTGAAAGTTCAACTTCCGACATTTTAGGGTTGCCAACCTAAATAACTATACTGTGGGGCAGTATTTTGGAGTGGCTGTTAAATGTCACTAGGGTTTCACTTTGATTTTACTGTAAATTGTTACTTGCCCTTCCTCGGTAGCTAGTCGGTTCCTGTTTCAGGGTGAGCGCTGAGACTCCTATCTATAACGGGTTCGGAAGGAGAATTGCGTGGGAACAGACAATCACTAATTATTTGAATTATTTTATTTAATTAATCTCTGCCAATTTACATGCACGTTACACAGTAAAATTAAAACTTTTCTATCCCAGGCCTTCGATATTTCGCTAATGAGATAGTGCATCTCCTTGCTTCAACCCATTCTGGATTTCAAAAGTGTCTGAAAACTGTTTGCCTACACGCACCCTACTCTTTGTGCCATTTAGACACATTCGTATAAGTCTAACTAACTTTTTAGGAATTCCGAACTCCAGCAGGATACTATATAACTTCTCCCTCTTAATTGAATCATATGCTTTTTTGAAGTCTACATATAGTTGATGTACAGTACCATTATATTCCCATTTCTTTTCTAAAATCTGTCTACCAATAGTTGTACTTAATGCAGTTTTTATCGTGTTTTAAAATATGTATTCGGAATTTCTCCATCATCCACAGTTTTTTTATTTCAATTTCAATTAATAGATTTAAATAATTATTTTTTAATAAACATTTTTTGTCAATTTGTCCATTGTAAAAAGTGAGCGATGATCACGGGGAACACTTCCAACAGGAGATTTCAGCTATGGAAACAGATATCAAGGCAAATGGAATCCTAATATGCTGGCTGATTGTTGGACCATCAAGAGGGTTGCTCCACAGGCGAAATATAGCAGAAAATTATCATTTCTTATTTTCTAGGTGAGTCCGAATGTTCGAATATTGTGTAGTTACGAATGTAGAAAATATTAAAGTGTTTGAAATTATAAATGCCTGTCTCTCGGAAATCTCGCGTGATGGAGAAAAACCGATATCATATTTGAATTCAGGAGAAAAAATACTATCAGATTCACATATTTTTCTTTCTGAGACAAAAAAAAGTTTCTTTTTTGTTGCTCAGTGTAATTTGTAAACTTTTTTTTACATTTTTTCTTCGAATTACTGTAGATTGTCATTTGTACTATATAGAATCTTCAAGTGTTTTCACTATCTCTTGGTTTTTAAACATTCCTTCGCTTCTGTAAAAAACCACTTCCCAACCTCGCATCGTAATATGTTATTATTTGTATGTTATCTTAATACAGTCCTAACATTCCATATGAGCAAGGACATTATGAGCAAAATTAGGAGTGTCATTTTGTATCAGTTGTTGAATAGGTTGTTTACAGTACATGTTAATATCAATTTATTACAAATAATGAAGTTTGACGTAATATGAAATAAAATTGTGCACAATGGAATGATTTTTTTTTCAGTATTCATTTATTTATTTATTTACTAGCGTACCCGGCATGTTGTCCTGCCCGAACGTTCAATTCTCATGTCATGGGCGGACGAAAAAAATGTTACTTTTTTACCATAAAATTCAGATTTTAGGACATAATTAGATATTATTAAATAATTGAATGCAGGCATGTACTAACTACTACTTACTTCCAATGGAACAACAGCTACTATGAACAGACCGACGGAGTAGCCATGGGCAGTCCTCTAAGCCCAGTAGTAGCGAATTTTTTCATGGAGAAATTCGAAACAGAAGCACTAAAAACAGCTCCCAAGTCTCCAGAACATTGGTTTCGCTATGTTGATGACACATTCGTAGTATGGAGACATGGCAGTGAAGAATTGGAACGTTTCCTTCAACACCTTAACAGCAGACAACACACAAAATACAGTTCACTATGGAAAAAGAAGATAATGGAAGACTTCCTTTCCTGGATGTTCAAATAATAAGGACTGGCAATGGGGAAATTCAACATACAGTTTACAGAAAACCTACACACACAGACCGATATCTGCACAAAGACTCTAACCACCATCCAAGACAAAAGCGAGGTGTCATTAAGACACTGTTCGACAGAGCGACTAAGTTATGCCAACCACAACACCTTAAACAAGAACAACACCATCTGTTCAATTGTTTCCAGAAAAATGGCTACACATCCAAGGAAATAAGACAAACCATACATCCACGAAGACAGCACGTCAGAATGGATAACACACCCTCAACCAGCATAGCCTACTTACCATATGTACAAAGAGTCACAGATCGTATCGGAAAACTCCTACGAAAATACAACATAAGAACAGTTTACAGACCTACAAGAAAAATAGAAGACTGCCTTCGCTCAGCTAAGGATCCTCGGCCACCTCTCTCCACTTGCGGCGTATATCGACTTCCTTGTTCGTGTGGTAAACCATACATAGGGACCACAAAAAGAAGTATAGCCACCCGTTTATCAGAACACAAAAGAAACTGCAGACAAGGAGAAATGGATAAATCGGCTGTAGCAGAACATGCCATTATGAATGGACACCAGATTCTATTCGATGATACACAAGTTTTAGCCACAACTTCCTATTATTTCCCTAGATTATATCGAGAGGCTATAGAAATACACAAGCATAAGGAAAATATTAACAGAAAAGAGGAAGGTATTAAACTGTCTAAGGCCTGGTACTACGTACACTAGAAAATAAATGCATCAACACTAGGGACAACAAGGAGACGACCATTAGCCAATCAGCAAGAGCCACGCCCGCTCACCCTGCTCCCACCACTAGTATCAATACAACACCCGCAGCGTTCACTCTAAGTAGATCTTCCGACCAGGAAACACGCCTAGAAGCACTCGCCACTGAAGATGCCCTCCGCAGTTGAGGGCGAAACGTCTGGTATCAACACCAACTATGGACCACGGCCACAGAACCCGGAATCACTCAACATTATTATTAAATAAGTTCGCAAGAAAACCTCTTACAGCCTTCTGTTGTGGCTCAAGAAGTGTGAATGATGACGTCACATAGTCATGAACATGAGAATTGTGCCCTCCTTTGCAGATAAGCTAAGAACCGTCATATAACAATTATATTAGAGTGAAAAAAAAAGATAAATTGATGAGAGTGAGTAAAAACAGTTTTTTTTTTTCCCCCAGATAGAGTTCATTTCTGACCCATACTAGCCGACATTCCATAAGAAAAATTTTTCCCCCCGTAGAGACTCGAACCAGCGTAAGTCCCATAGTTCTGCGCCAAGACTTCTTGCCTTAACCACTTGGCTACGGCACGAGACTCTTGGTATCAATGAAAGACAAAAATGGTTATTGTGACTTATCCGTAAGAGATAATCATATGCTGTTGCGGACTTTTTTGTAGAGCTTTTTGAGATATTCAATTCTGTGTACATTAATTTTGTGTATTTCGTATGGTTTAGGCAGCATAAGCCATTTAAGCATCCAAAGAGCTACTTTTTTCACGTTTTCCACTACAAAGGGCGATTTTTAAGGGTGTAGGAGTTGAGTATCACAACTCTCTTATAGCCTATGTTCATCCCGGGAATCTGCTAAACATTTTGCAAAAAACCTCATCACAATCGGATCAACGGTATGGCCGCGCATAAAGTACAAACAAACAAATATACAAACAAATAAACATTAATTTTTATATATAAGATTTTACCTGATGGAGTTAAGACCGTAAGATCTTCTCTTCCACTTCACCAGGGTTAAATTATACATACAATTGAAAGTTTTACAAATTTGTTTCAAAATTTGAAACATATCAACTCAATTTATTAAATTAATATTGAGAAGCTAAAGCTATTACTATGATAGAAATAAGTAAATTAATAAACGCAATTAAATTATTGTAAATCAATGGTAAAGAGAAAAATTTTTGCCTGAACCGGAAATCGAACCCCGAACCTTTAGCTTTCCGTGCTAATGCTCAGACTACTGAGCTAATCCAGGCTTCATTCCCATCCAAGCAGAAATCCTTCCTTTACCTCACTCTACTGGTCCTACATTCAATTGCAATGAATCATCATTCACAAATACACAATGAATGGCTTCCACCTGAAGAAGACATGAAGGGACTCCACACAGCTGTAGCATTATTTATTAAATTAATATTGAGAAGCTAAAGCTATTACTATGATAGAAATAAGTAAATTAATAAACACAATTAAATTATTGTAAATCAATGGTAAAGAGTAATTTATAATTTAATTGTGTTTATTAATTTACTTAATTCTATCATAGTAATAGCTTTAGCTTCTCAATATTAATTTAATAAATAATGCTATAGCTGTGTGGAGTCCCTTCATGTCTTCTTCAGGTGGAAGCCATTCATTGTGTATTTACGAATGATGATTCATTGCAATTGAATGTAGGACCAGTAGAGTAAAGGTAAAGGAAGGATTTCTGCTTGGATGGGAATGAAGCCTGGATTAGCTCAGTGGTCTGAGCATTAGCATGGAAAGCTAAAGGTTCGGGGTTCGATTCCCGGTTCAGGCAAAAATTTTTCTCTTTACCATTGATATCAACTCAAATATAAACCTCATTTTCAATCCTTATAATGTAAATAACTATATGTGGTCATGTGATAAATTGAAGTGAATCAATTCTAAACATTGCACCTAATCAGACAAATATTTGAGATGTGGAAAGTTTCTTTCACAATTCTGAAGAAGACTTAAAATCATTTTTGGAATAAAATCTAAAACATTTTCAGAATAAAATCTAACTCAGTTTATGTTATAATTCTAGGAAAAAAAACAACAAATATACATTTAATTGATTTTAAGTTTAGGTTGTTGAGATCTTTAGTTCATTGGATATAATAATTTAAAATATGATGAAATGTGTATAATCAGACACAGAAATCTTCTGTATCTGACCTACATAGACATAATGCTGCAGCCTTAGATAGAGTGAGGGACAGATGAAACATAAACAGTGTTAAACTTCAAATGAAGCATAATGTACTTATGCGTTACTTTGAATTGAACTTTTACAGGAAAAAATCACTATGAGATTTAATTTAAGATTAAATTAAAATGCTTCATACATCACCTCATATCCAGTCTTCTAATTAGACTGCAGTTTCAAAGCCTTGGCAGCTTCAACTTCAGTAATTTCTCGTTGACTGAAGATGAAGCTGCCAAGGCTTTGAAACTGCAGTCTAGTTAGAAGACTGGATATGAGGTGAGATATGAAACATTTAAATTTATTCATACGTTACTTTATTAAATATTATTACCATGACGTTGTAAAATTTTATAAATACATTATAATAATGTTGTAAATACTGTATAAAATATCCCAATAATTCAGGAGCTTGTTGGAAAAACAACCGTTAAAAGCCTTTGCTTTGAGAAAAGAAATACAGTTTTTGTGTTAATAAAGTATTATTAATTTTGAATGTAACTATTCTTTACAAGGGGCACGCCGTAGCGTAGTGGTTAAGGCACTGCGCTACAAGTCGGAAGGTCGAGGGTTCGAGTCCCGGTGGGGTCAGGATTTTTAAACTGACCCAAACCTTCTGGCGGCACTATGGCCCTGGGGTCGACTCAGCCTCTAACTGAAATGAGTACCAGACGCTTGTTCTGGGGTAAAGGCGGCCGTCACGCAGGGCTGACAACCCGGCTGACATCAAGTGCCGATTGTCAAGAAAAAGTGGGAGCCTTAACCTCCTACAACCCCAAGGGCCTCTTGAGGCCTGTAGTGGGATCACTTTACCTTTAACTATTCTTTACAATACTTAATATTCTTCCATTATATTTTAATGATTTTCAGATAATATTGTTAACAAACATTTTTGTAGAATTTCAAATAAAAAATAATTATAATTTTAAAATAATTAGGAAGTTACATTATGAGGTTTAATTTAATATTTGAGTTTGTATTGTCCCGCGCCATAGCCGAGCGGTTAAGGTAGGAAGCCTTGGCGTAGAGCTATGGGACTTGCGCTGGTTCGAGTCTCGATGGGGGAAGAAATTTTCTCATGGTATTTCGGCCAGTATGGGACCGGTGCCCACCCAGCATCGTGAGGCAATTGGGTAGCTACAATAAGTAGCGGCTCCAGGTTGAGGAACCAGCTATAACGGCTGGGGGACTCGACATGCTAACCACATGTCACCCCTACACTGGCTGTTGATCATCTACCTCTGTGATTGACACATGTGGATGTGAAGGGCCAGCAGCCGGCTGGTAAAAGGGCAACCGCTGAAAAAGTGGAAAGACCCTCAATCGGAATCAATCGGAGTTTGTATTCTTTAACATTCTTACCTCATATGTGTATTCTGTTGAACGATCGTTTCAAAGCTATTGCTCCATCTTCAGCTTGTTCACAAACTGTTTGTGAACAAGCTGAAGATGGAGCAATAGCTTTGAAACGATAATCAAACAGAATAAACATATGAGGTAAGAATGTTAAAGAATACAAACTCAAATAATAATTATAGTTGTTCAGAAGTCAGAACAGAAGAGTATGCTAACATAAAGATCGGTAGTTTTAAAATAGAACAAGTTGAACAATTATATTTGAAGAGAAAATTTACATCTAAACTGAGATTTGAATCCAAGTCTCTGGTTTTCCATACCATTGCTCTAATCCAATAAGCTATTTAGGCATCTCAATTTAAATGGAATGTTGAACTTATTAACAATGAATTTCATATGATTTCATATAGGGAATGTCGAGATTAAAAGAAAAGTGTATATAATATGGGATTGCATAATAAATGAGCCCATATTATGTAGGCTTCACTGTACTTGAAAACTTAAGAGATTATATTTGAAGAGAAAAATATATCCTTAAGTGAGAAGTGTTAAATTAATAATAAAAACATCGCTTAAGAGATTGTTTTATTCTCCTGATTTTTTCATGTTTTTATCTTTTTTTAAAGTTAATATCAGATCTGAAATAAAAACATTAATTATAATATTGATCAAAGAAAGCTGCATCTTTCTTTATATTACAGATAGTACTATATCTAAGTTGTTGTATCTAATGGTTTATTTTAGGAAGTAATGATTTGAGGTTTTTTTTAATCAAGTTTTTTTGAGTCTAGAAACATCTTACCTCATGGGAAAAAATTGATGAGCTATACACAGAAATAAAATATAAAGGCCGCAAGGAAGCAGTAACAAAATTCAGACTGATGTCAGGACACGACTGCCTGGCTCACCACCTCCACAGAATACACGTTTTCCAATCCGACAGATGTGTCATATGCAAAGACCTGGACCTGATCATGGACAAACACCACCTTCTAGTCTGTCCAGCTTTAAATCCAACTGCACAACACTCTAAGGACCTTGTTCGCTTGTGCTGGGAAGCCAGAGATAAAATGACTGAAGCGTCAAATCTCGCCATTAGAAAACAACAACAACATCTTACCTCAATTTAATGTTGATTTGTTCTCAAACATGTTTCGATATAATCTTCTATATCATCTTCAGCTTGCCCAGACTGATGAGTTTTATGTTGTGGACCCTGGATGTTGATATCAGCTCCCTCTTCCGGCTGGCTGAAGAACCTCCAAACTAAGTCACATTCAGCAGGAATTTCGAAATTCATAACTCTATTTTTGTTCTTCTGAATGTGAATTTTTTCCCAAATGGAAAAAGAACAAAAATAGAATTATGAATTCCAAAATTCCTGCTGAATGTGACCTAGTTTGGAGGTTCTTCAGCCAGCTGGAAGAGGGAGCTGATATCGACATCCAGGGTTCACAACATAAAACTCATCAGTCTGGGCAAACTGAAGATGATATAGAAGATTATATCTGAATATGTTTGAGAACAAATCAACATTAAATTGAGGTTAGATGTTTCTAGACTCAAGAAACTTGATTAGCTTAAAAAAAATTAAATATAAGATTTAAAATTTTTGCAAATGTTACATTAGTTACCATGGAATTCACCTGAAAGTATCTCCTAAAATGCGGGTATCATGCTCAATAAATTATCAGAAAAGATAATAGGAGGGAAAAGTTTTTAAATTTTGCATTCCATATCAATGCTTTTTATAGTCTTGAGGTTTATTATGAATTTATTCTTTTTTTAAGCGTTGTAAAGAGTCCATTTAAGTTAATATAGGCCGAAACAGGAGATTCTTCTGAACCTTGAAGTGATGATGATGATGATATATTGTAGCTTCAGTAAAAATATATGCATTACAACCACCACCATAGTTTTTAACATGTTTTGAGTAAAGTATTGCTTTTCAAATTCATTCCATACACTATTCCTTTAAGCCCCATTCTTTTCATTTTGATGTGTAGTTATTGTATAACTAAATTATCATAAAAATAGGGCATAGATTTTGATGTACTAAAAGTACATTGTATTTGTTGACAGTTTGTTTGTGAAACTAAGACAAAAGCCAGTCAGAATCTTACTTCTCATCACTCAATATTATGATCTTTACTTTTCTTCTTTCTTCTTCGGCTTTCCCCCACTTATAGGTTTGCCATCTTCAGTTTCCATTATCTCTATCATTCCAATCTCCCTCTTCCAAATTCCTATCATATATTATAGTTCTGATGTAGGTTTTCCATTTCCATCTTGGTCTGCCACGTTTATTTCTTCCAGGGGGGTGACCACTGGTATATATTTTTGGCCATCTTTCATTTTCCATTCTTTGTACATGGCCATACCATTTAAGCGTTTGATTTTCAGTCCTCTTAACAACAGATGTGGTGACATTCATTTCTTTCCAAAGGAATTCATTTCTTATTTTATCCTGTCTTGTTTTTTGGAGGCTTCTTCTAAAATAATCAAATTCAACTGTTCTAATTTTGTATTCTCGTAGACTTTCACGGCCAGAGTTGCTATGATGATCTTGATGAAGATTTTTGGGCTGTAGGCCGTGGTCGTGAGGCTTGTAGTTCCCCTACGTTTCACCAGAGACTGCGTCTGGCGAAACGTCGGGGAACTACAAGCCTCACGACCATGGCCTACAGCCTGAAAATCTTCATCAAAATGTTCTAATTTTATTCTTTTGTAATTCCTTCAAAGACCAAGTTTCACTTCCATATGACAAAATATTCTGTATTATGCTCTTATAAATTTTCATTTTATTTTCCTTTGTAATATTTTTGTTCCAAATTATTCCATGTAATGTCTTAGTTGCATTTTTTGCCATTGCAATTTTAGTCTGTACATCTCTCACAGGTACATGAACTTGTAATTATTGACCCAAGATATTTAAAAAAATGCACATTTTTTTATTTTCCCTGTTTCGAGTATGAGGTCATCCACATCCTTTCCCAAACACATATATTCTGTTTTCTGTAAATTTATATTCGGTCCCCATTTTTTATATTCTTCCTTGAGTTTATTTATCATATATTTCATATCGTCTTCATCCCCTGCAAAAATTATTTGATCATCTGCAAACAGCAATGAATGCAGTACTTTTCCTCCTATAGG
Source organism: Diploptera punctata (assembly GCA_030220185.1). Classification (NCBI taxonomy): domain Eukaryota; kingdom Metazoa; phylum Arthropoda; class Insecta; order Blattodea; family Blaberidae; genus Diploptera; species Diploptera punctata. The sequence goes on along the minus strand of JASPKZ010007430.1, from coordinate 122,921 downwards.
AATACCCATTTACTTTTAGCACATAAACATCCTTGCTCTAGTAATAAAAATCTTTATTGTCCCCCTTTACAATATTTAAGTATGTTAATAATTGTGAATATTATTAATTTCTGCCTTTGGACCTAAGATTTGCAGTTTGATCTTAGCCAATGTAAGTGAAATTTTCAGGGTAGGGAAATTTAAGACTCAGTTTCCTTTGGGAAGGAAGTTAAAAGTCCTATACCCAGAGGTATGTAGCACATCAAACAACTCTCAGATATGAGCGACAAATTTCTGAAAAAAAAAGTTACCATAACTTGAAGCTTTAATTATGAATATAGTAGAAGAAGATTTGCATATATATATATATTTTTTTTTTTGCTGAATATGTAAGAATCCTCTTTTTAGGTCATTAGGCTCTTAGTAGAAACAGACAACCCAGTAAACTCACAAATTGAAAATTTATTTGCGGAAGTATTATATTATTTATTTTATACTACATCTCATTTCAGTACTTTACTCATTTTATAAAAAAGACAGGAAAATGGAACATTTCAGAAACATGTACTGTAATTTTATTTTCGAAAGAAAAATTAAACTCTCGGACTAGGATTTGAACCCTGGAATTTTCCAGAATTGGACATAGTTTTATTTTAGAAAGAACAATTAATGTTCGAACCGGGATTTGAAACCTGGAATTTTCCAGAATTGGACATAGTTTTATTTTAGAAAGAGAAATAATGCTCGGACCGGGATTTTGAACTCCAGAATTTTCCAGAATTTATTTTAGAAAGAAGAGTATGTCCAATTCTGGAAAATTCCAGGGTTCAAATCCTGGTCCGAGCGTTCATTTTTCTTTCTAAAATAAAACTATGTCCAATTCTGGAAAATGTTAATTTAAAATATAACAAAAAAAAAGTACTGTAATATTCACATAAATGGATGCAACTTTCATTAACATTAGAATAAATCATGACAAATTTAATTAAATTTTTTGCATGATAGTGCATTTTGTCGTATTTGCAGCAATGGCGACCATGATTGAAAGTTCAATTTCCTAAATTTCGGGGTTGCCAACCTACATAACTATACTGTAATAAAATATTTAACTTTTACAGGAATTAATCACTATGAGGTTTAATTTATGGTAAAATCAAACACAAATCTTCTAAGTAGATCGTGACTTCAAGACCATAACGGTCTCATCTTCAGTACTATCTTGGCGACTGATGTTATGTCGATCGGAAGAAACTCATCTTCCTCCCTCTGTTGGTGGGCCGATGGACCTGATCCGAAGAAACTCTTCTTCTTCCCTCTGTTGGTGGACTGATAGACCTGATCCAGAGGTTCATCGGTTCACCAATATAGGGATGAAGAAGAAGAGTGTCTTCTGATTGACATAACATCAGTCGCCAAGATAGTACTGAAGATGAGACCATTATGATCTCGAAATCGCCCTGAAGATGAGACCGTTATGATCTCGAAATCGCGATCTACTTAGAAGATTATGTGAGGAGAGATAGGAAACATTTGATTTTACCATGTAATAAAATAACTATACTGTAATATTACATATTACAAACACGCATGTGGGAAGTAAAACCACTGTTATTTATGTATACAGTACTACATAAAATGTATATACAAAAAATATCCAAAAGGTAGTGTTAATATATATTATACGAAACAAATCACTGCATTTTAAATGAACTGAACTTTATTTGAAACAATATAAAACAATAAATACGTACTTGCTGCCATTATATGACTAGATTGGTGTCACAGCCTCCTGTTGTTTCAACTAATAAACATTGCCCACACTGTTAATGTTAGTCAATTGTTTATAATGAATGCAATATTTCCAACAAAGATGTTATTTTTTACTTTTATTTATTATTTTGAAAACACCATCATGCAAAAAATAATGTACAACACATGTTTGTGAAGTGTTTTACAGAATCTCGGAAATTAAATTTAACATTTTCCTCAATTTTGTAAAAACCACTTCCCAACCTCGCATCATAATATACTATTATAAGTAGACCTGATGCATGATAACTCAGCACTTATGGATGGTTATTGTGGGAGAGAGATAGATGTATAGCGAGAGAGATATATTCTGCACTTGCACACACAAATTTCTGTAGAATGTATTATTTTTAAAAAAATTAGCCTTTTCTGCTTTGTGTGTTATGAAATAGTTTTTAAGAAAGTGATTCTGCATTTTCGACTTTTTAATTTTAATTTATTTAAATCAAAATGTTCTATGACAATACGATTTTAAGTTTTTATGTTATATTGTCGGTCATATGGTAATTATTGTTACAGCGGATGGTAGAGCTGCTTGTCACCTATCGTGAATTGAGAGCAGAGTTATCATGTGTGAGGTCCATATTTGCAAGGGAAATCAGTAGAAATAACATTGACATGAAATCAGTACTTATTTCATTTATAAGGCTAAATAAAAATAAATAGTTCCAAGTTACAATAATATATTTTTAATAGTGACACAATTTACATTTTATTTTATCAACTGGCAGTACCGATTGAAATGACCCTAATTTATTACATTATTGCAAGTAATAATACCAATAGTCTGACTAACATTCACAAATTTACATTTATTCAATGATTATGGTAATTTTTGTTGGTACATATATTTTGGATAGTTATTTTTATTTGTATTTTTATTTTGAAATAGTCTTAATACCTCAACATTCCATACAGGCATTATGAGCAATTTTAGAGGAGTCGTTTTGTATCACTTTTTAATAGGTATGTACACTAAAACTAAACTTCATGGCATGATAGACCTAGAAGGCCCTTGGCCTACCAGCTGATAACTGACCTCACATCCACATCTGATAATGTTAATCACAGATGTAGACAATCCTCTAGCCAGTGTAAGGGTGACATGGCCAGTATGTCAGGTCTCCCAACCGTTACAGCTGGTTCTCTCAACTTGGATTCACTACTTATTGTAGCTATCCAATTTTTTCACGATGCTGGGTAGGCACCGGTTCCTTATTGGCCAAAATTCCATGAGAAAATTTATTTCGAACTAGCGCAAGTCCTGTTTAGCTCTGTATTTTTATTTTGATATAGACTTAATAACCTTAACATTCCATACAAGCATTGTGGGTATTTTTAGGGGAGTCATTTTGTATCACTTTTATAGGTATGTACACTACATGTTAATATTTATTTATTAAAATTAATGAAATTTGACATACTATGAAATAAAATTATGGTACATATGTTGCAAATATTGTAATTGTTTTAAAAATTCATTTCAAAGTTCTAGCTGAAGCATATAAATATCTCAACTCATTTGAGAAACCTTATTTTCAATCCCTACAATGTAAATAACTATTAGTAATCATGGTTTTACATTATCTTAATTAATAGAAAAAAAAATCTGTTAAAATTTTTGTGAAAAATAACTTTCCATGCTTATGATATTCACACACTGTTCTTGATTCTGTATCACAGTTATGTTGAATATAAACAAGTAGATGTTACTTATACTGGAGCACACATAGAAGACAGAGTTGTGCAGTAAATGTTATTTATATAGTACCATATTATTTCTCTATCTATAATGGCATACTCCAATGTTGAGCCATAGCCTCTCCTTTGTTAGGAATTACTAGACAAAGTTAATTTAGTTATGCTTATTTGCTCATAGATGTCATGAATGGCATGCGGTCAACATACCGATATCTAGCAGACAACTAGATAAGTATTATTCATTTCATACATCTCAATAATGGATAAATGATATTTGAAGAGAAAAATTACACGCTCAGTCTGGGGCTTGAACCCAGGACCTTTGGCTTTTTAGGCCAATTCTCAACCGACTGAGCTACCTGAACAAGTTTCAATCTAAACACAAATTTTTCTCTTATATACACTGTTAATTCCTGTGTACCAAATGCTATGAAATCTTTGTTTGTATCTTGCAAATGGCAGCTTCTTTATTAAGAAGACATTTATTTGGGAATTTTACATTACATTATAAAGCCTGTATGGCTTCTTTCGATGCTTTTATTATTCATTTCATACATCTCAATGATGGATAAATCATATTTGAGGAGAAAAATTATACGCTCAGACTGGAGCTTGAACCCAGGACCTTTGGATATTACTAGTATGTTGAGATCAGATTTTGCTTAGAGGCCTTTTTATTCAGGCTCTAGGATCTTTTACGAGCCTGAAAAATTTCAGACTTGGGACCAAATCCTTCCTGGAGGACTTGCTCCTTGGATTTTTCCATTCTATAAAAGATCCATTGACCTGGGTTGGGTTTGAACCCATGACACTGGGACCAGAGGCAAGGAGCGGCCAACACCATATTGTTTAATGGTTATAAATTTATTTGTGGCAGCTCCAAGGCACAAGTGTTGTTTGATTTTTGCTTTCCTGAATTTGCATCTCAGTCACTCCATGTGGGGTTTGTGGTGGATGAATCAGAATTAGGACAGGGGTTTTCTCTGGGTTTCCCCTGTTTTCCCCTATCAAAAACTTATTTCCACCACTTCTCCATATTCATGTCAACTATTACTTCAATTTCATTTCATCTGCCACTGTGATGGGGAGACAGGCCTGATCCTTGTAGGGGCCTATATCACAGACCTTCAGTATTATTGGGGCTTCATTTGATATCATTCCTCAACATGGAATTATACTGGACATGACTAGAGGGTTTAATTTTAAATTTTGTTTGTAATATTATAATTTTTTATTTATAAGTCAACTGCATAAAAATGAATAATATGATACCTAGGTTGTCCACATGTACCATTTTGAACTGGACATAGGCTATTTTTTTAATATTTCCTGGCTGAATAGTTGCTTTAATAAAAATGTGTATTTCAACCTGTTTTTAAGAACTATAATATATTTTTCCACTTTATGATTCAGTTGGGGAAAATGTTTTTTATATCTTACCTCATAAAATTACGTTTTCATGTTACCAGTTTCAAAAGTAAATTTTACTTTTGAAATCTGTATCGCGAAAACACGTAATTTTATGAGGTGAGATATAAAACATTTTCTCCAACTCATTCATAAGTTGTAAATACCTCATAGTGTTACCTCCCACTTTGATTATATTTTTCCATATTGGTCGATTAAATATGTATTATTTATTATAGGTAATGTCATGAGTGATTTCCAAATTATCAACAAATTCACGAGTCACAAAGTGAATTTATCTAGAGGATATGGAAATCAAGAGTGGCATTTGTTAGGACTATTTAATTAATAAAATTAAGATCTTTACTAAAATCATTATTTAAATATAGTTATCGGTATATTAAAATATTTATGTATTTGATGTAAATGGCGATGTTTGAAAACAAATCAGAAATGTGCGGTTATGTTTCATTTAAATTAAATTATTCTGAGTCTGTGATATCTTACCTCAATATTAATGTTGAGATAAAATATCACAGACTCAAAATAATTTAATTAAAAGAACCGCGAAATATTACTTCCTAAAATAAAACATTATGTTTCATTTGTTTATTCACTGCAACTAGATTATATTATTTGTTGCCAAATAGGATCGCAAGAATGCACCCTAATAGAGAAAAAATGAAACACATCAAATTGTATATTATAATCAACATTATAGGTTATTAATTTATTTTTTTAGTAAACAACTCAGTAAAATCATTATTTAAAAACAATTATTAAACACACAATTATCAAATGTGTAGTTCGAAAGGATCTGTTCATTATTTGCTATATTCAATGTATTTGTTGGAGAGTCAGTCACTGCAAAATAATGTTGTGACCTGTGACAGATTATTTAAAAGGAAGAGCTTTCTTCATTGTAGTAAAGAGAATTCGATAAAGAGTGACGTGAAACATGACTGTCGTTGGCTGTAAAACAAAATTCATTGAGACATGATTGGTCATTGATTCCCATTTGGGGCATGAGTTAAATAGTCACCATAATATGCAGTACGATCAGTATAGCACTGGGCAGCAGACATAGGGATTTCACTATACACTGCTGATACACTCGTGGCGGGGAACGGACAGCTTAGGATCGCAGTGATACAAGCACACACATTTTCGTAACTATTTTATAAATTGTTGTACTTCAGTGATGGAATATTACTACTATCATAATGCTGATAAAACGGTCCAAATCTGTATACCTAAAATATTGTATGAATTCTGTCACTGAATATAAAGATTAGTTCATTGCAATGAACATAATTTGAGAATAGTTCTTTAACAGTTAATAAGTTAATAAAAACAGTTAAGTCTCGTAGACTGCAATAGGCAGGACTTGTTGCATGAATGGGGAATGAAAGATATGCATGGAAGCTTCTTGTAGGAAAACCAGAGAGAAAACGCCCAGTTGGTAGACCGAGAATGAGGTGGGAGAATAACATTAACTATGATTTCAGGGAAGTAGATCATACAGGGGATGATTGGAAAACATTAGCTCAGGATAGGGGAGTATGGAGAGCTTATGTCTGCATGGCCATGAACTTATGGGTTCGATAGTGCCAGTGAGTTAGTTAGTTTTGTTAATAAGTTGAAAATGTTTCAGTAAAGAATATCCTTTTTTTTTTCATCAAAATATGATCAGCATAATGATAACAAATACATGCATATTATTAATTAACTTTTTTAGGAATTAACACGATGAGGTATTATTTATTTAAGTAAAATATTATCACTTCACCTCATATTTGTCTTCTTCTTAGACTAGTTTGAAAACCTTCTTGGGTTCCATCATCAGTATTTTCAACAATATATAACAACGTTGTGAAAATACTGATGATGGAACCGAAGAAGGTTTTGAAACTAGTTTAAGAAGAAGAATGTGAGATGAGGTAACAATATTTTACTTAAGTAAAAAAAAAATATTCTGAACATATGATGAAACACTGGTAAATTATCTGTTACATGGGAATTCAAACCGTATGGGGATGCTTAATATCATAGTGTTTTTTTGCAGATTGATACAAAAACTGTGTTTAAATTGAATAGATCTTTGATACAGAATGAAGAACAGTGTTATAAATTATGTATCTTCTACGTTGTGTAATTATATCTTGTATTTTTATTCTAATATAATTTTGGTATCTCTTTAATTTTTCTTTGTATATTAATTAATTTTTAGTGTTTAACCCTGTTGATATTATGTTGCATATGTAAATCATCACTATAGTGTATCCAAAATAAGCCCTGCTCTTAACATAAAATATATATCACTCTATGCAGTATTTGTTACTGAATTGTTGCTTTAACATACTTTTTTTTTTTTAATACAGTAGGAAGTAACATTAAGAGGTTTAATATTTAATTTTAGGAAGTTATATTTTGAGGTTATTTTAATTATATTATTATATTATTATAAAAATAATTGAACATGTTTCAAAACAATTCTGTTTTGAAACATGTTCAAGAACAAATCAACATTAGTATTGAGGTAAGATGTCCAGACTAAAAATAATAATATAATTAACAATTCTGTTTTGAAACATGTTCAAGAACAAATCAACATTAGTATTGAGGTAAGATGTCCAGACTAAAAATAATAATATAATTAAGAGGTTTGTTTAATAATTAAGACATTTTGTCTTACATTCTTACCTCTTATGGTTGTTTTTGTCGGACATATGTTTCAATGCTTCTGAGCCCCATCTGCAATCTGTAATCGCTGACGATGAGGCTCAGAAGCCTTGAAACATATGTTCAACAAATATAACCATAAGAGGTAAGAATGTACAGACAAAATGTCTTAATTATGAAACTTTTTTTTTATATTTTGTTGTTTTGATGACTATATTAAAAAAATTAAGTTATCCAATTTTTTTCTTTTATAAATAACTACTTGTGTATGCAAATAATAAATATTAATCATTGTGGATTCTTTCTTTCATTCCTATACTGATGAATGGTGTACTTCAATTAATGTTTATTTAAAGGGTGGATATTATTTTGGATAGAGTGTAGTAAAATATTAAAATATAATGTATTATTCAATTAACTTATATTTTTGTTTTGTAATTTCATATAGATCTGCAATTTATTTTTATTGAAATTGATTATTAAATGGTTTCCTAAAATATGCTTTTTGTATTTGAGTTTTTAAAATTTAATTAATATAGTAGGCCTATATTGGAATTCCTTTGTTATATTATCATTGAATTGTTTTTTTTAGTACCATACATATATCGCACCCCTGCGAGATGAGTGATACAAGTCAGAAACATTTAATTGTTCAAGAGAGTAGAAATAAGATTTGTGAAATTTTAAAATAGAACTTAACTGAAGTGTTAAAATGAAAATCAATTTTTAGCCAACAACAATTGATTGTCTATTATATTAAGAAGCACAATTTGGTTTTCATATTATGCAGGACACTTAAAAACTACCCCTGTTATGACTTATGCTTATTTCTTGTGTTAAGTTACTTAATTTTTTTTTTCTACTTGATACACTTTAATATCTAATAATGAAAAACACAGGCCTGCAAATTTAATTTTTTTTTCTGCGCCACAGGGTTTAACAGGTCTCTAAACCTAATTTTGGTGTGCTGAATTCAAATATGTTAACAGCTTTTTCATATCATGTAAGGTTTTTTTGCCATATTGAAATTAATTATTTATTCCTTTTGCGTTATATGTAATAGCCATATCCTTTAAGTTGGTGTAAAAACTACAGATGCTTGATACTCAATATTGTGCAGTTAAAACAGTTTAAAATAAATAAACTACTAATATACCTTTTGATCTCTATTTTCTCCTTCGCCTAGCAAGGAATGAATGGTGAGTTGATTGGCATTTATGTTTCTGCCGAGGACTTTCTCTTACCAACCAAATACCAAAAATAGTAGGCAATCTTGGAAACATCCCATTGACCCTGGTACCTCGTTTCCATCTCTTTTATGTCTTGATGAATCTCTCATCATGTTCTTCACTTAGTGCTCCTAAATTCTCTGGAAAATGTTGAAGATTAATTAGACTGAAGGAAGTGTAACTTCAAGCTCATATTACATCCCAGTGCCCTGAAATTTTTGAGCATGGTTTTTACAGTTTTCCCATATTGATTATCTTTAACATTACCCAGAAATAAGAATCAAATGAATTGTGAATTCTTCTTACCTCATACATCTATTTTTTTTTAAATACAGAACTGCAGTATCAGAAAAACATCTTTTCCATTTTCAGCTGTTTTCACGACTGTCAATTTTTTCTTTTGCTGGTAATATTTTAGACTGCCATCTGGTGTACTTTTGAAGAACTCTGTAATCAAACTTTTCTCAAACTTAATTCCAAAGGTTTAGATAAATGTTTCAAAAGTTTTGCTTCTTTTTCAATTCTATAATTTTCTAATAAACTACGTGCTGCTATAGCTGATTTTTCAGTTTCACCATTTTTATGTTTCTAGAGTGTTCTTTTTTGCAAGTGTCTAAGTTTCTTTTTGTTTTTCCTATATATACTTTATTGCAATCTTTGCAGTTAATTTGATAAATTCCAGATTTTTTATTGTCTGGGGTGTTAACTTTTTTATTAGTTAATAGAAGATTACCCAGGATGAATTTGTTAATTGGAGCCAATGTTATATTAATATAAGTTGTTTTTCTTTTTGGCCAATTAGTATCTTTTCAGTGTATTTCCATGGTTCTAGAGTTCAATTTGCACGAAAAGCACGGAAATTTCGTGTACCCTCCTTGTTGCCCCAATAAAAATCACACACCTTAAGATCACAGCAATGTACCACTTGTGTTCATTATATACTTTTTTTTCTAGAATAGTACACATTTTTTTCTTTTCATGTGCGTTGACTGAACTATTGGAACAGAAGCATAATTTATTCCTATTATGCAGAAGAATGCCCTTTAGACTTATTTTTCTACAATCAATAAATATATGCCAATCTGCCAGTTCATGAACTGTTCCTAAAGGACCATTCAAGCCAGAGATGTAACAACAGTGCACTACTACCCCCACTACAAAATACTTGTTTTAAATTCTTCTTCATAGTGTCTATAACAATAAAAAGTTGTACTAGGAGCTAAAAGATTGTCTTCTTTAAATCTCGAACCTAGAAGTTCACTTTTTTCTTTTGTAAGATCCAAATCACATACCAAATCATTTAATTTTGATTAATTGATAGGATATGGATTGTTGTCTTTTGATTCTATGGACAAATTGAAATCATCTTCTGTGCTTGGAAGTGGAAGGAGTGCTGGTACTACTCTCTTGTAATGTTGTTGGTGGTATTGGAATTGTAATATCTGGCCAATGTGCTGGCAGCTTATTAGTTCTGCAGTTTTTTTTTCTGGAAACTATGTAATTTAACCAGGAGAGGGTTGTAGGATGAACGTACCCTCAATTAAACACAATGGTATATTAGTATGAATAAAATCAGTGGTTATATTATAAAAATGTAACACATTTTAGGTGTTTACATATTTTAATACAGTATGTATAGGCTATACTACTTACAAGTGGTGGACCATGTGCTCTCATTTTCGTGTTAAAAATATAATTGTGCAAAATCTGTACATGATATGCAAAAGCTAGTAACAGTTCCGTTATTAGGGCTTATTTGCATTAAAATATCATGCTACAAAATCTTTGCAGGCCTGTGTAACTGTGTTTTATTCTGTTTTTATTTTAGTTTTAATACAGTTGGATATATGAACAGTAACAACAACTCTCACAAAAATAAAACAAAACATAAATGAAAAAAAAAACAAATTAAGTATCATATTTACTTGAGTAATTTCCCATTTTTTTCAAGATTTAGGGGTGAAAATTCGAAGGGGGAAATTGTGCGATGACAATGCAAATATGAATATGCTTTCACAATTTAGAACACTATCAATTAGACATTTACGGTAATTCCATCATGATCATTGAACATAAATCAAAAAAGACATTTTGAGAAATTGAAAGAATAAGTTGTATGTAATGTTTTCTATTTTCAGACACTCAAAACAGTACAAAAGATAATGGTACAGTAGATCACAATGAATGTGTATTTTACTCCATTTTATTTGGCGTTATCACTTGTAACTAAAAATATGCAAAATGTAGCTGTTATACTTTCTTCCCATAGTTGAGTTTAAAGACACTGGTGCTGTGACGGAATAAGACTCATACCAATGCACAATGATACCTAACTCTATCCAGACTGATGACAACAGATGTGCGGGTGACAGAGACTGCAGGTACCGTTAGGTCTTTGTAGAGGGAGATGGATTCAACCTTGGGTTTTTCATGAATTCCTTTGTGTTATACTTGAAATCTTCATCTGTGTGTCCAAAGTTGTAATTGAAAAAATTTGGCCTAGGTAATGGATTTAAAAAGAATATATATGAAAAACCTAGGGAAGAAATTACGTGAGGGGATCAATTATGCAAGTAAATACGGTATTGAAATGAAAAAAAAAAATTAAGAAGACAGTTATTTAAAAATAATATTATTTTGCGAGATGTGATTTGAATGAATTAAGTCCAAACAATAATTGTCTTTCTTTTTTCCTTCAATTGATATTCTTTTTTAATGCTTTCCTCTTTTCTCCGATTTAAGAAATCAATTTTATTTTTTATTTTTTTGCAAAACAGTTCTTATCAGTCTATCATTGATGCCCAACATATTTTTAAAAATTATTTACAAACTTTTTTAAAATTCTAATTGAAAGTTGAATGCATTATTTAATTTCCTGTGACTTTTTATGCGTATATACCTATATTTCGGTTGTATACTTTCTGTGTTCCCAGCAATAAATGTCGTTGTAAGTCACCAAAAGCACAATATTTGTTAAAAATTCTTTCGTTTGGACTTCGGTGAACTTGTTTGAGCAAGAAAGTCTGCACATATTGGCACATGATGGAAGCATTTCTCGCTTTAACTACTTTTGTCGATTTGAAAAATGATTGATATTCTTTTCCCATATTTCTGAACCGCTTTGCTGTCTCTTTCTTCCTTATTGCTATTCTAATTTTTCTCTTACCACATTTCTTAGGCAAATTTTCAGCTGAAGAGAGATTTTCTGACAAATATTCTTCAGAATCAGATGATGATTCACTATTTGAGGTAGATGAAAAGTTAGGATCAGTTATTGAATCATCACGAGTTGAAATCGTCATTGTCATTGTTACTCTTGTTTCCTTAGTATACTGTTGGATATCTGGTGAAGCTGAAGATTCAATAGCTTGTAGGATTTCAGTAGCCCATAGAATTTCACTAGACCACTAATTTCGGTGTTTTTGCTTCAACCTCACTGGATCTTTGAATTTTAGTATTCTCTATACTAGGCTAGGAAACTGACACAAGGTTCTCAATATTTTCCTATATTAATTTTATATCACACCTAAGTCCAAGCATAACATTTTTGCTGCGGTCGAGAAGAAGATTATATGTTATCTACAGCAAAACTAATACCGATTTATTAACTGTAGACAATTAATTGTGGACATAAAATAATCATGGAGAAAACTTATATACCATATCTTTAGTCTCCCTGTTTCACCCAGTTTTGCTAGTAGTTATAAGCTGTAAAAACTTATTTTCAGGATGTCAACCTTCTTTGTCATTTAGTTATTTCAATGTGTTATAAGTCAAATTAATACATAACTCTGTCCTGTAAAAAGCTATTAAAACTGATATTTAGTATTATGATACATACAATTATTATTGTCACAACTAAAATTCAAAACAAAACAAAATCAATAACACAATAAGAAAAGTGGCATATCTCATAGTAAACTTTATTGATTGACTTACCTCAAACATGAATGGTGTCATTAATACAAATATGTCTATTTTTTGTATTAAATTAAGACAGGACACAACATGAAAAAGTCACAACTAATGAAAAGCCAATTTATCCTAAACAATGCATAAACCAACAATCATTGGCGGTAGACACAACTACAATGTGATAGCCTTCTTGATTTGTAAACAATTAGCAGGAAAACACATAACAACACTAGCACCCTCATGGAAAAATCATCAGAGTTTAACGTGAATAATTTTTTCTGTTTAAAACCGATGTATTTGGAATATAATATGCACATCATATGAAATTTAAAAAAAAATTGAGTTCTGTCGCTCTTCTCGTGGGGGTGCAATTAATGATTTTTTTAAAATGAAAATATGTTCTCATATATAAATCAAGGACTGAGAAACTCAATCATTTCCACAAATGAAAGCATTTTAAACATATTCCTTATCAGTAGGGCCAGGAATGTCATTTATTTGTAAAGTTTTTCCATTTTCTGTAATTAATTGACATTTACCTTAACACAATATTAATATAATTAAAAAATAACCACCAATTAATACATGCACATTAAGCTTGAAGGTAATATTCAAAATAAACCAATATAAATTTAGATTCGTTTTAATTGATTGTAACATCTATTGAATTCCTGTGGTGGGGAATTCCAATTATGGGAAGTGAAAATAGTATATGATGTGAACTGATGCTTGAAATATATTAAGCAAGAGGTTATGATGTGATTGTGTTTTCATGAATCACTAACATTGAACTTTATTAAACTAAATTTTATGTTTAATATATTTGAGTATTTTGAATTTTTTCCATGTTAAAGTTTGTTAAAGCTGATTATATTTGACATGAAAATGCATATTTTAGATTAAATTTTTTTTTTCATCAGTTTTTCAACTGGATATTCAATTAATTTTAATTTTTGTCACTACTACTTTAAATGTAACTTCTCATCTCAAGTATAGGTTTAATGTGTCGTCTAATTCAATCAATATTTCTTCTTCTTCTTCTTCCTTCCAAGTATTAGGCCAAGGCCTGTTACGATCCTATAGAAAATTTTCCCTCCAGCGTTTCATAGGATGGCCCAGTGATCTTCGTCCTCTTGGTATATATCAATCAATATTTACTGTATTTAAATTAATATTGGGAAGTAAACATTATGAGGTTATATCATTAATAATGAGTGGAGAACATATTTTTAATGACTTACCTCATATCATTTCAAATTTCTTTGATACCGGCGGTTTCAGACTATTTTGTCCCTCTTCAGTGGAAGTCATGACTGAAGATGGACGAGATATTGTCTGAAACCGCCGGTATCAAAGAAATTTGAAATTATATGAGGTGAGTCGTTAAAAATATGTTCTCCACTCACTATTAATAAATATTTACTGTATTTGTGTGTGCATAAACTCTACTTTGTATTTGAATATCGAGACATAAAAACTGAGATAGGGCTTATACTTGATACACAGTAATAAGGCACGTTCTTAATGAAAAATAAGTTTTATTACCTGATTTCTTACATTAGATGAATTACTAATCAATCTCATTAATCACTAGTATTTGATGTGACCCAATCTTCATACTTTCTATAAACTTTCATTCAACAACAGTAAATACATAAAACCTGTTAGACCAGGAAATAATTTGGGGAGGAAAGTTTTGCACTACCTGCATTACTTAGTTGTTAAGTATGAAATGTTAGTACCGTTGGGCAGCAAAAAAAAATTGTGTGTTGGCATGTTTAACAGAATGTCCAGAGAAAGTTTTTTTTATTTAAAAACCTAGAGAAATTTTGACATGGGTTTATGTACAGCTGGGGCCTATATGCTCAAAAGTATGGTATTATCACATTTATTATTTTATTATTATTATTATTATTATTATTATTATTATTATTCATTAGTGATAGTATATTAAATATAGAATTTTTAGTGCATATTAATTGGCATATTTTAAAGTTTTTAAAGACATACTTGCTGCATATTTAGCAGGTTTTTTAAGGACATAAAAACTTTCTGGCCCTACTCATCAGTTATAATTGTGTTAAATTATTCATATTTGTTTTAATAAACCTGATAAATAAACTTATAAAGGGCCGGTTTCATAACAGATGTTAAAAGTGCATTTGCTTGTTTATAATATGCTAACATTTTGACATGTTATAATATTTTGGTTTCATCAACAATTTTATACAAAATGTTAGTTGACATCTTGCTAAATCTGGCAGGTTTGCAAAGCCTAACAAATTATGATGGCAGTGGCACATCAGCACACTCTGATGTGAGTTTTTTCAAAATAAATAACATCAATGTGCTTGTGAACATAATACCAGTCCAATTTCTTTTTCATGTTTCTCAAAATTCTAATGAATTTCCAAAAAAAGTACCTCTTTGCTAAGTAATAGGTAATAGGTAATTTTGACACCAAACTATTGTTTGCTTTGAGTTCTGTATACAGCAGATAGATGTGATCTATTTTTAATTTATGTTTTTTGCACGATAGTGCATTTTGTCATACTTACAGCAGTGGCGACCATGATTGAAAGTTCAACTTCCTATATTTTGGGGCTGCCAACATTTGCAACTTCCACATTCAAAAGAAAATATGCAGATGAGAAACAACCCTCTAGAATTTTTCATTTGACAGAAGACATCAAGAAATCTGAAACTCCCCCATATATTTTAAAACAAATGTCCCTGGAAATAATAAATCTAAGATACCCTGCTCCTGAATGGATACATATTTTTACAGATGGCTCCAGTCTACCAAATGACGGTGGCACTGGTGCTGGTGCAGTATGTCCACTTTTTTCCTTTTATCGTAAACTAAACACAAATTCAACAAACTTTGATGGCAAAATTCTAGCAATTTTCTTAAGTTTACAAAATCTTTTATATCACATCCAAAAATTTACAATAGTTGTAATTCTGTGTGACTCCAAAGCAACCATTCTCGCTATAACACGGGACACAACACCCAAAAGCATCAAAATTATCGAATGTCACAAAATGATAAAACAGTTATCCCGTCTACATAAAGAAGTTGTACTTCAATGGATTCCGGCCCATTGTGGAGTGACAGGCAATGAAATAGCCATTTTCTGGCCAAGAAGGGTAGCAAAATTGTTTCAAACCCAACTTCTACTCCAGTTTCCTTTCACTCTATCAAAAGAATTATCTCAAATAAATATATCAATAAACTTAGAGAAGAATACACCACCAAAACATCTGGAAAGGAATGGGAAAATCTACAAGCTTATGACATTACTACATTACAAAGAAAATCTGCAGTAGCAACATTCAGACTGCTAACGGGACATGACTGCCTGAATAAAACACCTACACAGACTTGGCATAACAGATTCACCTAAATGCCCTTTTTGCAATTTAAATGAAGATATGGAAAGAAACCATCTCCTCCATTGTCCAGCTTTTGTAGAAGAGACCAGCCTTTCTGCTAAATATTAGAGTGCAAGAGAGCGAATGATTTCATTATCAAGTGCTCAACATTAGATACCAACCAACCAACCAACATAAATAACTATACTGTAATAAAGTAACTATACTATAATATTACATATTACAAACCATGTGTGGGAAATAAAACCACTGCCCTCTATGTATACTATATACAATGTATATACAAAAAATATCCAAAGGTAGTGTTAATATACATTATACGAAACAAATCACTGCATTTTAAATGAACTGAACTTTATTTGAAACAATATAAAACAATAAATACGTACTTGCGGCCATTTTATCAATAATAATGGTCTCATGGCCTCCTGTAGTTTCAACTAATAAATATTGCCCACACTGTTAACATTAGTCAATTGTTTATAATGAACACAAATATTTTACTATTATTTATTTTGAAAACACCATCGTGCAAAAAATAATGTACAATGCACGTTTGTGAAGTGTTTTACAGAATCTTTGAAATTAGAAACCTTGCTATTACTCGGTTTTTAAACATTTTCCCCGTTTCTGTAAAAACCACTCCCCAACCTCGCATCATAATATAATAATTTCGTATGATATGTGGATATGAGTATATGTTCGTATTTTTGTAAGGCATGATGATAAAAGAAGTTTAAATTCAGTACACTTTTCAAAAATGTAACGGGCCTTGATGTTAATGTCCTCATCAAATTATACTTGATATTTTTTTCTCATACAATTAATTGTTTATTTAATTTATTTGGTGCTTAATTTAGTGATTATAAATTATACATGTCAATTTTGTTAGCTTGAGATTAAGAAATTCTACTACCCGACCGGGGTTTGAACTTGGGTCTGAGAATCAACAGGCAGACAAACTACTGTTTGAGCTAACACAAGTTCTTTGGTTGTGTGAATATTCAATATTATGTGATCATATGATATGTAATGTTATACAATTATATTTTTGGAAACTGCATTATACCCTGTTTGCTCTTAAAGTGACCCTCGTCAAAACAAAACCATGTGACCTGCTTGCTTTTCATTGGTTATGGACACCGACGTATGTTGTAGAAGCAATATCCTTCTGGCATTCGCGCCACAATTATTGTCACTTTGGACAGGGAGATGGCACAGCAACAGATGACTCAATTCTTTCTGCCATTTTGTTTCATGAGAATTGACTGAAGCATGACTCAAATGCATCACCCATATGAAATAAACTATTTTAAGTTGTAATTATTGATTAGGTATATTTTAGAATATTTTGTATGTTTTGAATACTATTATTTTCATTCACGAAGAATAACAAGTATATTCAGAGCACATATTTTAAATTTAATGAAGGGAACTACTTTTTCGCATACTTATTGCTTCTACAACGTACATCGGTGTCCATAATCAATGAAAAGCGAGCAGATCACATGGATTTGTTTTGACAAGGATCACTTTAAGAGCGAACAGGATGTAAGAAATGTTTCTCTCCAATGAGGTGTATTAAAAATCGTAGCCATTATTTTTGTTCCTCACTACTATATATTGTCCTAACATCCCATGTTCCTGGAAGAAGTCCCTATGTTTATAACCTAACATAAATCCACTGAAGTACTTACTTCCTAGAAATTTGAATGGGGACTATTTTATTTCCAGAAAATTTTACTACATAACAAAAAGCTATGCGACCTTTATGGAAAACCAGATATAATAAAAACAGTTAAGTCTTGTAGACAGTGATGGTTAGGACATGTGACACAAATGGGGAATGAAATAGGTACATGGAAACTTGTGTAGGGACAACAGAGGGGAAGTGCTCACTAGAATGAGGTCAGAGGATAACATTAACCATGATTCGAGACAGGTGAATTACACAGATAATAATTGAAAAAAAAAACACGTAACTACAGGATAGGGATGTATGGAGAGCTTATGTCTGCATGGACATGAACCTCTGGGTTTGATAGTGCCAGTGAGTTAGTGGGTTAACAATACTTTTGTTAGTAGTATAATTATCCATATAGATCAAATGTGCTTCAGATACATTATTTATGGCAGCCATTGTTAAACGTTTAACACAAAGGAAAGAGGATGTTAATTTAGCATGCAGTATAATGGAATTTTTATTCACATACATGTTAAAACAATATAACAATCTGTTAAAACTTAACAATCATTGGTGAAACCGGGCCTTAAAATATTTTTACTGAAGAATGTTTGTCATAAATAAAAAATAATAATTTTATGACATTTTTAGAAAACTAGAGTATTTTGTTTGACTTCCATTTTAAAAATTGGCCTATTTATTTGGAGTTATATTTATCTTAGTTTATCAGACAACTTTGTAAGTTATTGTACATGTTATTAAGACTATGAACTTTGAAATTCCTGTGATGATCTCTGACATATAAATGGAGTGATTATGGCATATAGTGTTATCCTAATATAGAGAAGTTAAACATTTTATATTATGAAAAATAAACCCCTAAATGTAAATCTTTTGCTCAATTGTCAGAGACCCAACTCAATCTCAATATATTTACAGCTGTGAATATTTTGTTCTTGGTGTTAATTCATCTTCTAAAGGCAATGCCTTGTCAGTGAAATCCTCCTTCTCCTCTTTCAGCTGTTCAAGTGTTTGTTATAATGAATTATTTGGCTATTGTAGTGCAAATGACTACATATCCATGTTGCAATGGGCCACAAGTTATAAACTATATTGAATGTCTTCCATTACATCTTTGATTATGTCTCATGCTTTTTTCTTTATATTGCAATTTCTACTAACATCAATTGGCATTACATCAAGAGATTGTATTATTAAGTCACATGATTTTTGAAACACAGTTTTCAGCAATTAACATTTAGACTATTAATGTTTTTATTATAAATTTAACATTTCTTTTTGATATGAGGGGGGCATGCCGTAGCGTAGTGGTTAAGGCACTGAGCTACAAGCCAGAGGGTCGAGGGTTCAAGTCCCGTTGGGGTCAGGATTTTTAAACTGACCCAAACCCTCTGGCGGCACTATGGCCCTGGGGTCGACTCAGCCTCTAACGGAAATGAGTACCAGACACTTGTTCTGGGGTAAAGGCGGCCGTCATGCAGGGCTGACAACCCGGCTGACATCAAGTGCCGATTGTCTAGAAAAAGTGGGAGCCTTAACCTCCTACTACCCCAAGGGCCTCCTGAGGCCTGTTGTGGGATCACTTTACTTTACTATTGATATGAGGTGAGTCAAGCATATGACATTACTACATTACAAAGAAAATCTGCAGTAGCAATATTCAGACTGCTAACGGGACATGGCTGCCTGATAAACACCTACACAGACTTGGCATACCAGATTCACCTAAATGCCCTTTTGGCAATTTAAATGAAGATATGGAAAGAAACCATCCCCTCCGTTGTCCAGCTTTTGTAGAAGAGACCAGCCTTTCTGCTAAATATTGGAGTGCAAGAGAGCGAATGATTTCATTATCAAGTGCTCAACATTAGATACCAACCAATCAACCAACATTTCTTATTGAAGGTCAAATTATATTTGAAGAGAAAAATATATGCCTGGACTGAGTTTGAACCCAGGACCTTTAGATTTATATGTTAATGCTCTGCCATTGAGATATCCAAGGCTTCTAATCTAAATGCAAATTTTTCTCTTACACATTCCAATTTCTGAGAGTGCCAAATGCTTGCAAACCGTTGTTTGACATGTGAATGGCAGCTTCTTATTTATTGAATCTCCAAATATTTTGAAACCCTATTTCGCCACAAACGCATGTTAGGGTTGTAGCTTACTATAACAATATTATACTATACATTGTAAAAACATAAATATTATCTTATGGTTTTGAATGAGTGTTATGAATTACATAAATCATCTATAAGTGTCTTAGAAAATACTACACATTGTTATGAATGTTTGTTATGAAGTTCATAAAATATTTATAATAATTTTGGTTCTTAAAAATCACTTCACACATTGAGGCAGAAGCCTCATCATCATTTAAAAGTAAGTTGAATTGTTGTCTTTCGAATATAGGAAAATTAAATAAAATATGTTTTACAGATTATATTGATTCTTGACACATACAATTATGATCACTGTCTAGGTTAATATTAAATCTCCTAAAATAACTTCCAAATTTTCCATGGCCAGTCATAAATTGTGTTAAAATGAAATTTGGGATAAAATGTTTTGCATTTAGCCTGTGGTGTACAGTAGGAAGTCCCATGTCATAGCCGAGTGGTTAAGGCAGGAATCCTTGGCGCAGAGCTACGGGACTTGCGCTGGTTCAAGTCTCCATGGGGAAGAAATTTTCTCATGGTATTTCGGCCAGTATGGGACCGGTGCCCACCCAGCATCGTGATGCATTTGGGTAGCTACAATAAGTAGCGGCTCCAGGTTGAGAAAACCAGCTATAACAGCTGGGGGACTTGACATGCTGACCACATGTCACCCCTACACTGGCTGATTATCATCTACCTCAGTGATTGACTCATGTGGATGTGAGGCCAGCAGCCGGATGATAAGCTAAGGGCCTTGTAGGCCTGTTGTGCCAGGAGTTTTTTTTAGTACAGTAGGAAAGAAGAGCTCTTTAGTCAAAGCACCATTTGCACTCCTTATCCAATGTTCATTCCAATCAGTGATGATATAGTCCAACATTTTCTTTATGTTTAGGTTGGAGCCTTGGATAGCTCAGTGACAGAGCATCAACATATAAAACTGAAGGTCTTGGGTTCAAACCCTGGTCTAGGCATATATTTTTCTCTTCAAATATAATTTGACTTTCAATGAGAAATGTTAAATTTATAATAAAAACATCGAAAGAAGCTGTACTGGCTTTATAAAGTAATGTTAAATTCCCATTAAAAGTCTTCTTAAATAAGACGCTTTCATTTGTGTTTCAAGCAATGGTTCACAAGCCTTTGGGTCTCTTGGGAATTGAAATGTATAAGAGAAAAATTTATGTTTAGATTGGAGGCCTTGGATAGCTCAGTGGCAGAGCATTAACATATAAAACCTAAAGGTCCTGGGTTCAAACACTGGTCTGGCTATATATTTTTCTCTTCAAATATAATTCATACTACTAGTTAGGTTATGGAATGAAAGTTACCTTAAGATAGATCATTAGATTAGGTCTTTAAATTAGCTATAGTTATATATGTTATTATGCATTACAGAGAGTCTTGACTTCCCAACTCCTTTCAAAAAAGTCAAACTGAAAATATATAAAACTATTATTCTACCAGTTATATTATATGGATGCGAAACATGGACTATTACTTTAAGGCAGGAAAGGAGATTACGAGTATTTGAGAATAAAGTTCTTAGGAAAATTTTTGGCCAAAGAGAGATGAACAGACAGGTGAATGGAGAAGACTGAATAACAGTGAGTTACATGGTCTTTATAGGAAGCCAGATATAATGAGAACAGTTAAGTCTCGTAGACTGCGATGGGCAGGACATGTGGCATGAATAGGGAATGAAAGACGTGCATGGAAGATTCTTGTAGGAAAACCAGAGGGAAAACGCCCAGGTGCTAGACCAAGAATGAGGTGGGAGAATAACATTAACTATGATTTGAGGGAAGTAGATTATACAGGGGATGATTGGAAAACATTGGCTCTGGATAGGGATATATGGAGAGCTTATGTCTGTGCGGCCATGAATCTATGGGTTCGATAGTGCCAGTGAGTTAGTTAGTTAGTTTATATTATGTTACAAAAATGTACTTGTCTCTGACTGAATCCGATACCCTGGTAGAATTCAAGGTGAACCGATAACTGAGCAAGCATAGCTGGCAGATACAAACATTTTTCTCAGTTGACAATCTTGTTTTAACCACATTTTCTTGCCATCTTTCTGCAATCTGCAATGTTTATATCACATTTTTTAGGTTATTTCTATCTCCACTTCTAATTAATTTTTCACTATTTTTCGTACTTTCTTTTGATCAAAAGCTTTATATACAGGGTGTTACAAAAAACACCGACAATGGAGGTGAGGTAGTGTATTGTGATATGTTGATTATTTTTAATAAGGTACCAATGTCCAGATATGCGTTTTCACATTATGAGTAGCTAACTTCTCAAGAGTTCCATTAGATGGTTTCAGGACTCAATACTTGACAATACAGTCACATCAATTTTCAAAATATCCACCTCCCATCTCATTACAGAGCATACATAGGCGGTGGTTGTTAGTGATTGGCACATTCATTCAAATACATCTGTCCTTGTTTGAATTATTTCTGCAGCAGCGTGGATTCGGGCTATAAGATCTATACGTGACTGTACTGGAGTCTGATAAACAGACTGTTTCATGTCGCCCCACAAAAAATAGTCGAGAGGGTTAAGATCAGGTGATCTTGGAGGCCATGGGACTGGTCCCCTCTGCCAATCCATCGATCTGGATACGTGGTATCCAAATATCTTCTCATATTGGTATTGAAGTGAGCTGGAGCTCCATTGTGTTACAGCCTCATTCCATTGTGAAGCAACAACAGCACTTCTTCAAGTAGTGTCAGTAAAATTGTATGGTATCGAGTTTAATTTATGTGAGTGTTGACCCTATATCAAGTAATGAGTCTTCAAATCCTTCAAACTAACACTGATTTTGAGATATAATTAATTACTTATAGCGTGAAAATGCATAATTTCTGGACACTGGTACTTTATTAAAAAATGATTGATATGTCTCAATATACTACCTCATCTACGTTGTCAGTGTTTTTTTGCAACAGTCTGTATAGATTCCTCAGATTGCTAACCATAAAACAAAATGTCCTTTTCTTGCTGGTTTTTTTAAAAACTGCAGTAAATAGTCATTTGTGCTACAATCCCCAATTATTATACTTAAAATGTAAATTTATGTTATACTATCTGGCGCTCAATAATGAATAACATATGTCAAATGGAAGTATGTTCATGCAACGTAATGCAATTTAATCATTGATTTTACGCATATATAATAAGATTGTATACTCTCAAAATTGATAACAAGTAACAATATGAGGTTATTTTTCAAAAGATTGAATCAATAATGTACACTTCAACTCATATTTTGTTTTTTCTTGGAACATGTTTTGGCAGACATTTCAGACAGAAACTGACTGCTGTGTTGATGAATAGAAGTCTTGTATATTCTCTCTCTCTCTCTCTCTCTCTCTCTGATGGTGGATAGATTAATCTCACAATTAAATCCTTTTCCCCAGGAAATAAAAAAATTAATTACTTTGTCTCTATTTTTCTGAATGTTAAAAAAAGTCCCTTAATGGTATACTGTTGTGAATTGGGGGAAAAAAACTCATAAAAATATCTCTGATCCTAATTACTTGTTTTATTAAATTTTTTGTGTTAATTAAGGGCATGTTCAGATTTAAAAATATTAATATATTTTTAGATTTATTAAACCATTCAATTTAAATTAATTTTTAAATAATTGAAGTTTGTCATCATATCCATGGTTTTCTCATCTTCTGTAATAAATAAGAAACTGAAATTTTAACTTTCGTACAAATAGTCATGCTATATAAAAATATGCACTACTGTTTTAATATAATAAATTTGGGAATTTTAACATTATAAGGTTTTCTTAATAAGAATCAAATGCATTGTGGATTCTTCTTACCTCATATATCTATGTTTTTTTTTAAATGCAGCACCGCAGAATTGGAGAAACATCATCTCCATCATCAGCTATTTTCATGACTGTCAATTTTTTCTTTTGCCGGTAATTATCCAAACTGCCATCTGGTGTACTTTTGAAGGAGTAATTTTCTATCTGGTGTATTTTTGAAGAACTTTGTAATCAAGCTTGGTTTGTCCAGAATCTCGAAGTTCATGGTTCTAGTATTGTTTTTTTTTTTTTAAATATATGTCTTTTCCCAAACTGTTAATTCCAAAGGTTTAGATAGATGTTTCAAAAGTTTTGCTTTTTCAATTCTATGATTCTCTAATAAACTATGTGCTACTACAGCTGATTTTTCAATTTCTCCATTTTTTATGTTTCTGTGTTTAAAAAAACATAGATATATGAGGTAAGAAGAATTCATGATTCATTTGATTCTTAATGTGCACTACTAGTTTTATTGTTGTACATGTAATATTTTGAATACAGAATATTATTAAATTTTAACTTTGAAAAATTATGTGCATTTTTTTTAATATGAAGTACTGCTGTAAATATGTTTCGAGGAGTACTTTACTGAATCTGATAAAAGAATCTCATCATATAGCAAGCAAAGTGTCCTGTAAATTTTGTAGCTCTACCTCGAATAGTTCTTGAGAAAAGTGTACCAATATGGTGATTTTTCAGAAATTGTTATGAATAAAGTCTGAATAGTTGAAGATATTTAAAAATATGTGCATAATTTCAAAGTAAAACATACCCTTAATATTAATTAAAAAAAAATAGTAATGATATAAGGTAATCAGAATTAGATTTATATTTTGATTTGAGATAATTTTACCACTCTTCACAACCAAATATCAAAGTAATGTTAGATTGATCAAACTTATGTCTCATGTCTTATGTCTCTAGAACCATTATAGATAATATAATTAAATATTTATAGTGTATATATTCATATCTTGTAAATTCACTGATCTACTTTCGTCAATATATACTCTTAATCTAGAGCAAGATATATATTTTTTTAAATTTTAAAATAAACACACACACACACACACACACACACACACACACATGTATATACTATATAATATATATATATACACACACACACACACACATACACATGATGTGTCTTAAGTTACTATCCATTTCGATGAAAACTATTTTTTTTCTTTGCATACACTGTTAGCTTAGTAAAACATGTGTAGCATGGAAGAACGGGTTGCCATTGTTTGTGCATGGGTATGCAGATTGTCATATGAAGACGTTGGAGCTGAATTTACAAATAGATTCTGTAAACTAGCCCCAACAAAGGCACATATTCATCTGCTTATGAACAAATTTAAGCATACTGACTGTGTGTGATGAGGCTCACGTCATGGATGATTATACTAATCAGCAGAAACAGTACAGCAGGTTTAAATTGCCAGTGATGCTCCGAATGCATCAACTCGATGCCTCAGTAGGAAGTTGAATTCCCCTTGCAACACAATGTGGAAAATTCAACAAAAATGCCCTTATCACGTATGCTTGATTTACAGAATCATATCACAGAAGCAACAGGCTTTTTTATGGTTTAAAGGTGTACATTTCGTTTTACAGCTGAGAGATGGAGTATGTGTTTTCACCTAGTGGCAGTCATGTAGAAAGGCATTATAATATGTTAAAACTTCACAATAACATTGATTTTTCAATCATTGCCTTCCTTCATTGAAATGGTTAGTGACTTTTGAGACATCCTGTATGTAAAATCACTGATTTTCACCGTTTTTAGCTCAGAATCCACCTTGAAGGATACTTAGCTTTATGCTACCCATAAGTTAATACATTCTAATCACTGATGAAAACTTAAATACTCTGACATGTTATTAAAAAACAAAATTACTCTAATTGAACACATGCTAAAATTTACTCAGTGAACTAATGTGATGATGGGATAAGCTGATGTATGTTGGATTCAAATGAATCTGAGTGTGCCCTGATAGGGGAGGAAAAAACAATCTATGATATACTCATTAATTATATTGAAGTCTATCATTAAAAGTTATGTTGAATTATAAGAAAATAAAAATGAAAAGAAAGTAACAAATCAGAAGTAGATTTATTGTAGTTCTAACTTGCAGTATAACATTTTTGTGAGCTCTTTATCAAATTGAGGGACTTCATGACCCACCAAATCCTCCCCCCTCCTCAGGACCCACCAGTAGATTGGGACCCATAGATTGAGAATGCTGCCTTAAATAGTTCCAGAGAAAATGGGATATTAGTTTGGTTAATTTAACATTAATATCTGTAACTTTCTACTGTTGGATTTTAATAAGTTTGTTTATAAAGTAAATAAAAATGCAGGCTTGCCAAGTTTGAATTTTAGGAAAAGCTCATGTAAGTATCTGTAGAAGCTGACAAAGGATACAAAAAGCAATCCATCCATAGTAATTCTGCCCGAGGGCAGGTCCTTCACTGCAATCATAGCATTTTCATGCTATGCTTGCAGATTTACTAGGGAATTGTAGGTGTGGTAGCTTCCCATTGCTTTCCACACCGGTGAAGGATGATGATGATGATAATGATAAGGGTGATGATGGTGATGATGGCCATATGATTTCGGGGACCCAAAAGACAATGTTTAACTTAATTGCTATTTAGCCTTATGGGCAAGTGGTCAGCATTTCTGACTACTATTCATGAGGCCCTGGGTTCGATTCCTGGTTAAACCATAGGAATTTTTCCTTAAAGGGAATCATTCCTGTGGTTGCCCATGGTCTGGAATTTAGGTTAAGTTTAGGTTAAGAGCTCTCCTGGTGCTTCATTATCATTTATCACCCATCATATCGGGGTAACGTAACTCCGCTTTCCAGGTGCCCCAGCTTCAGAAGTGGGTTACAATTAAGCCAATGCCAGGAGAGAACACCAGAAATGTCAAAATGACAACCTGGGACATTGAATTAAAATGTAGTGACTTTAATCAATTTACTTGTGAAATTTACTTTTATTGTAATTGTCAGTAACATTCTTAGTTTTTTTTTGTTCATAATATAATTCATCTTGCTATTATAAGAGAAGGGAGTGTTCTCTCTTAGGTTACATTAAAAATGTTTGGAAAGCACAAATTGGATTCTCTTTTCTAGTGTACGCTATCAGTAATTACGTATGTGGATCATTTCAACCAATGCCAACTGAACATTTGGATACAATAGTTTCTACTGTTATCCAAAACAAGGAAGGAAGGCAGTGTATTATTCTGAAAAAGATTGATATTTTATTTCTAAAAAAAAATTACGTGTATGACGCACTGATAAGCATAAAAGAATGCTATGTCAACCATAAAAGCTTATACTTGGCAGGCCTGAAATTGTATGGAAATTTAAGATGAAAATATCAATATTTTCTTTGACAAATTTCAAAAGAGGGAAGATATTTGAATTTAAGAATTCCCTAACAGTCATAACTCAGAGATAGTAGATTTTAGCAATTAAAAAATAAATTTTATAGTAATAATAAATTATTTAACTTTTTTTAGTTTTTTATGAAAGTAATCATAACCACTTAAAAATTACCAGAATGTTTTTCTTACTAATACTTTTTTTTTTGGTATTTATTTTGATACTTTTTTATGTATCTATTTTTTTTTTTCAAGCACAGTCTCTTATTGCAGAACTTGCACATTACAGTATTTGAATCACTAATGTAAAACTGCTCACTTTTATAATTTTTCACTTGTTTAATTGTAAGTTTATCCTTACCCATCTTGGCAGTCAACTTTAAAAAAAAACACTTTACTATCCGCTAGGGATTACTTCTTCTATTTGATTCATTCATTCATTCTTCATTACATGTTTTCAGCAGTAGCTGATGTCAAGATTCCATTGCATAGTTACACTACTTGATGAGTTGATGGTGATTTTTCCTATGTAGACTATATACAAACTCTGTTTATGTGACCACTAACACAAGAAATCACACTCTCTCACCTCCAGCTCTAGAAATTGGAGATAATGGTATCTTGTGAGCTCAGGAAAGTAATTAAAAAACTTTCACAGAAATATATGTTTTTTTGCACATTATTTAAAAATTTTGCATTTCATCGTAAATTCATAAAATACAGCAATGTGTTTAAGTGAGTTTGATTGCATTTTAATACATTTCACATTTATTTCAATTGTGAAAAGCTACTATCTCTACTCATACCTTTTCTCAACCACAAGCTGTGACTAAATTACAATGTGATTTGTATTTGTATGCTCAATCAGTTATGGAATATGATTCCATAACAAGCTGTTTAATATATTTATATATGTTGTTATGTTATAAAGTATTTCTTTTAAAAAATATATTGTATCTAACACAAAACTGATAGGAAGTCACACTATAAGGTATTTTATCTAAGAAATTTAATTGATTCCCTTTACCTCACCTCATATTAGCTCTCTCTCTCTCTCTCTCTCTCTCTCTCTCTCTCTCTCTCTCTCTCTTGGATCAGTTTTGAAGAATTTCATCCTCAGTCAACAATGACTGTTGAGAAATCCATTGGAAGTTCTGAACATATCCTCCCTCTAGTGCTGGAAGGACAAACCTTATGATCAAATCCTTTTCCCTGGGAATTTTGGAATTCATTAACTTGTCTCTATTTTTCTGCATGTGGATTTTTTCCCAAACTGTGAGTTCTGTTGATCTTTCCAGTTTGTTTCAGCAATTTTGATCTCTCCTCAATGTGTGAACAGAAAATCATAGAATTGAGAAGTAAAAATTGCTAAAACAACTGGAAAGATAAATAGAACATACAGTTTGAAAGAGAGAAGATCTACATTCAGAAAGATACAGCAAACTCCCGATTACCCATGCGTGTATTATCTGGTTTTCTGATTATCCAGGCATGACTCTTTTTACTGTATTTTCTAAAAATGAAGATAAATACTGTACTGTATTTTGTATTGTTATGAAAAAATTCTTTATTTTTAAACGTGCTACTGTGAACTGCGCCTAGAAACTAGCACAATGGAGTAACTTTCACTCACAACCCCCTCCCCTGACATGTTTAAAGACACCATCAACATTCTGAGAATACAATACAATTTCGGAAATTTCCGTTGTGTGAGTCAGTGAAAGTTTGTTGTTACAGATTGAAACCATGGACATGTTGTGGCAGTGGGTTTATCGCTGGTTAGTAGTGTCGTCATTCGTGGTTACTAGTGTGGTTATTGCTGGTTATTTGTGTCATCGCTGGTTATAAGTGTGATTATCGGTGGTTACTAATGTAGTTACTGCTAGTTACGATGGCCATTTTGAATAACTGTTGTTACTAGAGTGGGCATGACAGGAAATAGTCCCCCCCTTTTTTTCATATTTACAAGTAAAATAAATTAATGATAATTATGACTCTCATATAAATACATATAATATAACATTTTATGAATATTTGTTGCTTTTAATTAGTGTTAAAGTGGGTAAATAAATTTCTGATCAACTTCCACGGCACCGAATAACTTAATTGGATGATCCACGTTTTTCGATTTTCTGTGCATATCTCGGTCCCAATTAACACGGTTAATCGGGAGTTTGCTGTAGAGACAAAATGGTGAAATTGAGAAATCAGAAATTACAGCTCTTAGTTGCTAGAGAATCATTAAAAATGTTGATACATTTGGCAAAACCCTTGGAATTAACAGTTTGAGTAAAAGATATACATTCAGAAGAACAAATTTAGATTGATGAATTTTGAAATTCCCGGCAAGCAAAATTTAATCTCAAAGTTCATCAAATCAACATTATATGGCAGTTTAGAAGATAACGGTGAAGGAAAAAATTCAAGGAACGACCGTTTCTGAAATCGCAGTCCTATGCTGTGAAGAACACAGAGTGTATGAGATGATATGATGTATGACTCATTTCAATTTTATTAATTAGAGACAAGTTATTCAATTTTGAAATTTCTGGGGGAAAAGATTTGATTGTGAAGTTTGTCTGCTCAAGGTCAGAGGGAAGGTATGTGCAGAGGTCCAAGTGGACATCTTAACTGTCAGTTATTGACTGAGGTGAAGGTGAATTCTTTGAAACCGGTCCAAGAGGGATAGAGAGCTGATATGAGGTGTAAGGAACTGATTCAATTTCTTATGATGTGTTGTGTTTATTTATGTGTGTTACAACTATACAAACCATATATTTTTTACTTTTAACTTAATTTTTTGTCATTAATCTATAAAATGGTTAGGATTCAATAGAATTTGAAAGTTAAAACAATAGGAATTCCAACTTATTTTAATGATTTGTGAATATAATTGTGAAATGTTGAATGTGTAGTTCTGCTGTATCTTGGAAATCAATTTCTGGACAAATGTAACACATGGTTATATAAGTATATATATAAATATTGCCGAATGTACAATATTGTAATATGTATTATAGTTAGCTTTTTATTTACATTTAGAAATATTAAAGCAATTTATTTTACAGATAATTCAGTTACCACTATCATTTTATATTTAAAGTAAACATATATATTAATTTATGTAAATCATTAAAATGTGTTTATGTAATTAAATGCATAGCCTATTCATTAATTTATTGTATGTATGAAGTTTCACATTCCTTTTTTATATGTTCTTGTTTTGAATAAATTTCATTGTTTACAAAGCCTAATAAGAAAATAACCATGCAGCATTGTATAATGGGTGTGACAAGTTTTATGATAACACATTGAAAGAAGGACATTTTCTGCATAAGGTCACTTTTTTAACAGGTTTTAATTGTATACAACATCTTTCTATGCCCAATATTAAATTTTAATTTTCTTCATTTCTATCCTTCCAGTCACCATCCCTGTCCTTCATCAAATTCATATATCCCTCTTCTTAGGTCTCCTCCTTATTTTCCTCCAGTTTGGAATTCACTCCAAACTCCTACCTGTCAATTTATCTTCATTCATCCTCTTCACGTGTCCAAATTTCAAAAGGAAGATCACACCTGATTCAATTTTTGAAATGTTGAGACGAGTTGCCATTGTAATTGTTTATTTCCCACAAATTGTATAGTTGTTTTGTTACAGTTCATTTTTTCTCGTATAATACTATTTCTGATGTGCAAATCTTAAAATCTTAAAAAAAATCAATTTCTGTAGATTGCAAATTTGACTTTAATTTGGCATTTGTAGTCCACGTTTCTGCTCCATAGATAATTAAACTTCTTACTATTGATTTATAAATATGGCTTTTAGTTTCTTTTGAATATCAGTTTATTCCACAAAATTCCATTCAACAATGCTATTGCAGATCGACCTTTAACTATTCTTTTTATTATTTTCAAATCATTATTTCCATCTTCATTTATTTACTCCCAAATATTTATGTTTGTTGCAAATATTAATGGTAACTTTGGAATCTTCTAATACCAAACTATCTCCACTATCACCAATTACCATAAGGTCACTTCAACTGAGAAATATTGCTGGTATAATAATGCTGATAAATAATCTTTTTGTTTCTTAGCACTACAATCCTTTCATTTTGACCTTGGCTTCCTTTAAGACAAATACCCATTCTTGTCTATCCAATGCCTTACTTTTCCACCTCTCAACTCCCATCCACCTCAAGTCCACCAACATTATCCATTCATCACAATCTCGGTCTTCTTCTCTTTCTCCTTTCCTCTGGTTTCTCATTCAAAATGTTTTTGACTATCCTTGTGTTTACCATTCTCAAAACATGACCTAACCATTCCAATCTAAGTACTTTCACAGTAGCTAATTAATTAAACAATCTTTATAACTCATGGTTCATTTTAATTCTCCAAAGTTGTTTTTCACATGTTGGTCTATAAATCTTTCTTAAAATCTTCTGCTCTTAATCTATGTCTACCTAAAATAATGTATGGTTTATATTCAGTCAAATCAGCCTATTTTATTAATTAAAACTGATTTTTTTTGTCATTGTTTGCCTCATTCACAAACATCCCCCACCACAATTTCCTATTGTCTGTTTATTCCAAGTGGCTTATATCCTTGTGAGATCATGATGCACCTGGTCTTTCCAACAGTTTGATCAACCCAGTGGTCTTTTATGTTGCAGATTTTTTTTGTTGGTGTTCTATTCTTTTGATATACATATGTGATTGAGCCATCATATGTCCATATTTCAGCTGCTTACACCAATGTTGGTAAGGTTAGGCACATGGTTTTGTAGCAGTTAAGCTTTATTGTTCTATTTGAGAGCTTAGACCAACTGATTTCACATTGCTATCTTCTGTGGCTCTTATTGGCAATATCAGAGCCATCTGTTGTTGAGAAGACACATTAGGACTTAATGTCTTCCGTGCAACAAAGAACATTTTGTGATTCGATCACATTTTTTGCACAAAATAATTGCCATGACTCATGCCTCAGCCCTTGTATTATTTTGGTCATTTATTGTTGCAAATTCTTATTTATATTTTATTCAAGTTCCATTAGCAAAAAAAAAAGGCAAAGTGATCCCACTACAGTCCTTAGGAGACCCATGGGGTAATAGAGATTAAGGCTCCACCTTTTTAGACGAACAGCACAATATGTCGGTCAAATTTTCCCTACACGATACACACCTTTAATCTAGATAATAAATCTTAGTACTCATTCCAATTACAGGCTGAGTCAATCCAGGGTCTGGTGCTACCAGGAAGTTTAGGCCAATTTAGAAGTCATCATGCTATCAGGATTCGAACTCGTGGCCTTCTGGCTTGTGTAAACTGCTTTGACCAAATACACTAAGGCATGCCCTTAAATTGCATTAGTGCCCCATAGAAATAGTCAAGTATGTATATTTGGAGAAAAAATTAGTGCAGATGGCAGTCATGATGCTAAAATTAATGAGAGAATAAATACGGGTAAATATGCAATATTCAAATTAAATGGTGTTTCATGGGATGAGAGTATACGTTCTAAAAGAAAAGCATTTTTAATACAATAATAGGGAGTACAATGACATACGGTGCAGAAACATGGGAATTAAAATCTAGAATAGTAAGTAAATTAAATTCCGCAGAAATGGATTTTTGAAAGCGTTGAGCTGGAATTTCTAGAAGAGATAAAATAAACAGTATAATTAAACAAAAGCTTAATGTTCAAACTTCAATTATGAATTTCACGAAAACAAAATGATATTGTCATGTAAAAAGAATGACGAAAGACAGATCCCCAAGAAGAATACTAGAATGGATGCCACACTTGATAGAAGAAGAAGAAGAAGACGTCCAAAAATAACGTGGATGGTGATTTGAGCAGCTTGAGGGGAAAAAAAAAAAGGATTGGACGATGGATATTGGGATGACAGTAGATTAATTGGGCACAGGAAGCCAAAAATTATAAATTTAAGAGAGTAACAGGAATTATAAATAATATTTTCAAGCCAAATACAGTACAACAACACACGAACTAGAATTTATAAAACACTGGCCAGACCCATATGTTACGGCAGTGAGGCCTGGACAATTCGCAGTGTAGATGATCAAAGACTGCGGCAGAAATGAAATTTATGAGACACTGCAGGTTACTCAAGAACAGACCATAAAATGAATTATAAGATTCTCAAAGAATTACAAACAGAATCAGTCATGGAATATGTACAAAAATACAGAAACAACTGGAAATCTCACGTAATAAGAATGAGCAGAACAAGTAAGAAAAGTAAAGTGATCCCACAACAGGCCCGGAGGCCCTTCGGGTAGTAGGAGGTTAAGGCTCCCACATTTTCTAGACAATCGGCACTTTATGTCAGCCGGGTTCTCAGCCCTGCGTGACGGCCGCCTTTACCCCCAGAACAAGCGTCTGGTACTCATTTCCGTTAGAGGCTGAGTCGACCCCAGGACCATAGTGCCGCCAGGGGGTTTGGGTCAGTTTAAAAATCCTGACCCCAACGGGACTTGAACCCTCGACCCTCCGGCTTGTAGCTCAATGCCTTAATCACTACGCTACGGCGTGCCCCAGCAGAACAACAATACCACGTCAAATCTTAAATTACCAGCCACCAGGCAAGAGATATTTGGGCAGACCCTTAAAATGTTGGATTGAGACCGTAACAGACCACTAGGTCTATCACATGAAAGGAAGAAGAAGAAGGAAGGTGATGTGAAATATGAAACCTGCTAAAATAAATTAATTATTATAATCTTATATTGTTTTGCTATTTTTCTTGTTATGTAGTTTTAACATTTTTCATGAGTTCTTGTTCAATTACTCATAGACTAATATAGGCCTATCTTTAGTATTATTTATTAGAATGCTACAAGCCTACAGAGGTCGGATAGAAAGTGATGGAGGGCCGTATCTGACCCACTAGCCGTAGTTTGGGTGATCCTGTCTTTAATGATAAAAATAATTTAATTTGCATGTTATTATAATGGAATAAATGTATTTTGCTTATCCTGTAAATTAGGAAAGTGGAGATGACCCATTTTCATATGTGAATTAATTTATATTAGAATTCATCAGAAAAGAGCTTTTAAATAATCCCCTCCCATTTTTAACATGGTTTCCTCCCTCCTATTTTAGAAAAAATCTAACATTTAAATCATGTGAGATGGAAATAGCGCCTTTTATGCAACAACAATAATAATAATAATAATAATAAATAATTATTATTATTATTGTACTACTATGCAGTTTAAATATTGTATTAGAATCTCTGCCTTTTTAACGGAGCCAGTTCATACGAACAATTGCCAATAGCGCTTCGCATGTTATATCGTAGGTTTATTATTATTTTTTTGCTGATATAGGTATTATAGTGGCCGAAACCAGTGATATAAAGTTATAAACAATCTAAGTATGCATAACAACTAAAGCATGGACGAGTGACGAAAAAAAAAGTATAGTGATACCGATACGTAAGTAAGCCTTTTGCATTCACAGCCTCAGTTCGAAAACCTGTGTCACAGTTGACTGAATTTTCCCTCCCAGAGAGTAACATTCTACTTAAAAAAACGAGAGGAAATAAAGTCTTTATAATCCTTGAAAATGAATCGACTTTCTGAATTGTGCAGTTTTTTGTCAATTGTGTGTGGACTCTTATAGGTTAAGTGTGCAGTTCTTAAAAGTCGTCAGCAGTGTTGTCCTGATCATGGCGTGTTTTACTAGACTTTTAACTTTTAAATTCGCAATGTGCCGGTATTCTATATTATTATTAATGGTTTAATTAATTTAATATTTTCAATAAAACGATAGAAAAACAAGCAAGTAGAAATTAGTGTCGGATTACAAATAACCGTAATAACTTGATTATATATATTCTGTTTTTACTGCGGTTCAATACACTTAAATAAATGACACGAAAAATTAGTGTTTTGTTAATTTAAGGGTTTAACTTACATTTTTATAATCTGGACCATGTAGTGCAGACGATTCTTCATGGGAATATGCGTTCTTCAGGGCGACTGAAAATGAATTTCTCGGTAAGTTTTAAATGTTATAGATGTTATGATAAAATTATTAACTAAATTCACTAAGCCCTTCATTAGTTCATACCTCCGTTATCAAGTTTCCTAAGATCCTTCCTAATGGTTGTGACTCATTCGAACTATATCACCTGCCTACTTCAATAACATAACAAAATCAGGACAATGATATAAATCGTGGAGTTTCTCATTAAACTTAATTGATTATCCATTCTCATCACTTAGGCAGTGTTTCTCAACCTTAGGGTCCCGACCCATTGATAGTTCTGAGAGACTTTTTCAGTGGATCGTGAAGTCCAAGTCATAATTGGCACATATATATATATATATATATATATATATATATATATATATAGTTATGGTATACATCAGCTTGTATCCAACCATTACATTAGTTTGGTGATAAATTTTAACATGCTCAAATAGAATTAAGTAAGGTAGCACTCCAACTTAAAATGCCTTGTGGGACCGAATATAAGATGGATAGGTGAATGGAGAGAATTACATAAGGGGAGCTATCAATAATATACGTTCTTTATGGGAAAACTGTTGTAGTAATAATAATAATTCTCGTAGATTGCTATTGGTAGGCCACGGGGAATGAAAGAAGGGCATGGAAACTTATTGTAGGAAAAACAGCTATGGATGAGGTGGGATAATAACATTAAGCATGATTTGAAGGAATTAAATTTTAGAAAGAATGATTGAAAAATATCAACTGAGAATGTAATGAATGAAAAGCTCGTATAGAGTGTCATAGGCAAAATTTCAATAATTGGTTTATTAAAAGCCAAAAGGACAGAATATGTTGAACAGAAGGGGATGTAGAGTGCAAAGTTTACATTGCCATAATAATAATAATAATAATAATAATAATAATAATAATAATAATAATAATAATAATAAAAAAAAACAAAAAGAAAGACGGACTGTTATAGAATGTGATAAGCGATCTGAGGGATATTCTTGGTAAAAAAAGCATTATAATTAGACATAAACTTATCAAAAAATCGTGTTATAAAACATTTACATCTTGCAAAGATACCAATAAATGATAATTAAAAACAGAATTGGCAACTTATAATTCTGTTACCAGCCATTCATACTGCTTCATTAGGTATCGCCGTCTCCAATTTCATTATCAAAACAAACAAAGAACCCTAATATACAAATCGCACACAACCAAGATGTTAAACCTAAGGTTACTAATCAAATCTAACAAAATATAACTCGAGATATCTATAGCAATAAACAAAAAAATATGATCTAGGATGTAGCAGCAAACTATATCAGATGCCACCAGTAGGGAGGGGGGGAAAGTTCATCATGAGGTGTAATCATAATTGTGAAAGATAGATAACTCAGTATAGGTGAATTCCATAGCAACTCACGCAACAATTGTAATAAAATAAGATATTCAAATTTTTTAGCCTCCAGATAGGACAATATTTTTTTTTCTTCAAAGCAATTATACACATTATATAGATTTCAATCTTTTTAACAGAAAAAATAGAGTTTATATCTTTAATAACTAGAAAACGAATACAATTCATTAACAAACAAATGTTATATACAGTATTGGCAAGTGCTCGGGTGCAGTTTAGTAACAGAAATAATACATATAGAATATATACATTAGAAAGTTTTAGTTAAAGGGAGAGAAAAAAACAAAATGTATAAATTCAGGAGAAAGGTCCAAGACCTAAATTCTGGCATATAAAAATTTAAAAAAATACAAGAAGAAATAAAATAAACAAAGGCATACAGAATAGATTAATAACAGACTGAAGAAGGTAATTAAAGGTATTAGGAAGTAATGTAAAACAAAACAAATTTAGGAGACAATTTCAAAATTTTAAATATACTCTGACACACAAGAATTAATACAAAGGAGAATGTTACAAGCAAAACATTATGTAATAGATACATTCCAAACTGAATAAAGTAATTAAATACGTTAGGTAGCGATATAATGCAATACAAAATTTAAAAGAAACTGTCTACCGCTGTGGTCTCGAGGTAGCGTGCTGCCTTGTCACGCAGTGGTCCCGGGTTCGATCCCCGGTCGGGACAGTTTTTCTGGATGAGGTTTTTCCTCACCTGTAAAGCAAATGTCAGGAATTAAGGGCTCTCCTGGCGCAGCACTATCATCATCCATCATATCACCGGAGCAACGTAACCCCGCCTTCCAGGCGCTCTAACCTCAGAAGGGGGTTACAAATACGCCATTGCCAGGAGAGAACACCAGAAATGTCTGACAAAAACTGGGGACATTACAAAAATTAAGAGAAACTTTCTTCTTATTATTATAATTTATAGGATTTTCATCCTGTTTATTTCCAAATTCTCTCCTCGGAGGAAGACGTATTGGATGTGCATTCACTGTGTGTCTTGGCTAGTCTTCCTCTTGTTCTTCTCCCCTCCATTGGTTTATCTTCTTTAGCTCTTTTTGCAGGTCGGTTGTATTCCATTTTTTCTATATGACCGTTCCAATATTTTCGTTTTTCTGTAATAAATTTGGTTATGTCTTGAATATGACATTTGTCCCTAATTTCTGTGTTGTGTATCTTATCAAATAATGTTTTCCTCTGGATAGTTCTTAAGATCTTCATTTCACATGTGCTTTTATTTGTTTAGTTTTTGTTGTATCAGCCCTAGTTTCTGCTCCATATACGATAACTGATCGAACTATCGTTTTGTATATGCGGATTTTGCTTTCTATTGACATATGTTTGTTGCGCCAAATTAAATTCATATATGCTGATATCTGTGCTGCTTTGTCAGCCTGTTTCTTTACTTCTTTTATTATTTTTTTTAGTGTTTGTTATTAATACACCTAAATAATTGAATTCTGATACTTGTTCTATAATTTTTCTTTACACTTCTAATTTCCATCTTACTGGTTCTTTTCATATTGTCAAGCATTTAGTCTTAATCCTATTAATTTTCACATTTTTCTGGCATTTATATTAAATTGATGTAAATATCTTTGTAAATTATATTCAGATTCTGAAAGGAGAACGACATCATCTGCACAACATATCGAGTGAAATCTAGTGTTTCCCATTTTATAACCCAAACGTGGTGGTAGAAACTTTTAAAATATAAAAATCACTCAAACGTACACAAATAATTAATACAGTGGAGAATGATATAAACAAAATAATATATAAGTTATTAGATTAATACCAAACCGAAAACGTAATTAAATACACAATAGAAATAATAATATAAACAAAAAAAAAAAGGTTACTACTTATTTACTATTTTAAAATTAAAATGTACCGTTTTATATTGGCAACTGACGTAACTGTAGAATTACATCTTGTTTTACAGAGTAAAAGTAAAATAATAATGCCGGTATATGTGATGTTTACAATTTTATTTCAACAAGAAATGTGAATGTAGTATATACACCGTGTACATAAAATAATATAGCAGTTTGACATCGTTATATTATCATAAGTAATGCCACGAGTGATTTCCAAATTATCGATAAATTCACGACTCACGAAGTGAGGAGTGAATTTATCTAGAGAATTTGGAAATCAAGAGTGGCATTTGTTAGGACTATTTAACGAATAAAATTAAGCTGTTTACTCACAAATAATTATTTAACTATAGTTATTTTAAAATATTTATATATTTAATGTAAACGGCGATGTTTGAAAACAAATGAGAAACGATAGGTACGCTTTTACTGCTTCTTTTGTTTATCACTGCAACCAGATCATACTATTTATTGCCAAAGGAACGCAATATTGTAAGGAGGAGCTTTCTTTAATATGATAATTATAACACTGATAAATATTTCGTGAAACACGACTCTGATTGGTTGTAAAACAGAAATCATTGGAACGTGATTGGTCATTGACTCCCATTTGGGGCATGAGTTAAATAGTCACTCAAATGAGGCGTTGAAATTTGCTTTTAAGCTCAAATGAAAGCGGAAGGAAGATATTTTTAGTTGTATGCGTGCGTAGATAGTTTTCCTTTGTTTTTGTTTCCTTGACAGCCATAATAACAAAGACGGCGAAATACATGAAGATAAATTTGGAAATATAACTGGTGGTATTGTGATAGAAAATGAGGCTAAATGCATGTCACCTTTAAAAGATTTGAATGATTTTTGTGAAATGCAAACTTACGTTTAAACGGTGGCTCGTGTAACATTTTTGTTTTAAAATTAGACTCTATTTATGGAGTTCAATGTAATTTTTATGTCTAATTCAAAGTTTTTGAATTGGGTTTCATATGTTAATATTCACATAGAAATGTTCTGCAAGTTAAAAATATATATTTTATCTAGCATATAGTATAGTATTTCAACTCTGAAAGAGCGCTAATGATCGTTGATAATTAAGAATTCAAAAATATAACTAAAATAAACTCGAATGAACCCTTTTCACTGGGGATGACTAGTGCTGACCCCGTGGCTATAGCGTCATAAAAATTACCAAAGAAAACAGATTTTGTCTGCACAGGACCACATGACAGAGGGTTTAAGTAAATAATTCTTAATATTGAATTTCTGTCAATTTTTTATTAAAGATGTTTGACAAACAAATTTCTTGGCAAAATGAGCAGACACGCAACACAAGAAGCAGTGATTGATCACCCTGTCAACGCAACTCATTTGATCGACACTTCAATAAGAACGATGCAACGCTCACTAACGATAAACCACCATTTTAGATATTAGCTATGTCCAGTCTGCCATCAAACCCTTTTCACGTTGTTTCATAATACATCACGCTGGTTTTAAAACGTGTCAAGCATCACGATGAATAGAAAGATGTACGATAAACGAAAACTCATTTTTTTAGTTCATTCTCGCAGACAAAGGAGCCATATGTAAAAAAAAGTTATATTAGAGCCGACTTATAAAAAAGTCGGCCACGCAGAAATTACATAAACTAAGCGAATTCCTCAGCAAGTCGAATTCATGGTTTTATTTAGCTGGTTTACGGAAAATATCTTTCTTTTGGTAATAAATAATAATATGTACTAAGTTTCATCGCGATAAAACAAAACTTGCGTCTGGCATAGTGTTGAAATTGTTCCTACTAACATTTTAGCTTAACCCTGACTCTTAATAGTCCGATTTTGTTGGTTAAACTCGACCATAATTTTTAAATTGATTGCTATATTATGGTGAATTTGGTTAAAAATTGTGTGTATGCAGTGATTTCACTCGTTTGTGGCCACTAGCGTGGACACTGCGTGGGCAGCGCGAGATGACTCAATGCTAGCAGTCACTTTTCCCGCTATCGGCCGCAGGTCGAGTGAAACTCACTGTAGCTGTAATGATGCGTAAGCATCCATCGTGATTAAATAACATGCGAAGAATGGTAAACCGTTATAAAAACACTAATCAGATTAGAGTCACCAATATCTAATATATAAAAATCAATGTTTGTTTGTTCGTATTCTATGCGCGGCCATACCGTTGATCCGATTTTTATGGAGTTTTTTGCAAAATGTTTAGGAGATTCCCGGGATGAACATAGGCTATAAGAGAGTTGTGGTACTCAACCCCTTCACCCCTAAAAATCACCCTTTGTGGTGAAAATCGTGAAATGAAGTCCCTATTTTGACGCCTAAATGACTTATGCTGCCTAAACCATAACAAATACACCAAATTAATGTACACAGAATTGAATATCTCAAAAAAAAAACTCTACAAAACCGTCCGCGACAGCATATGTTTATCTTTTACGAATAACTCACAATAACCATTTTCGTCTTTCATTGATGCCAAGAAGATAGGGATAAGTAGATTCCCGGGAAAGCGTGCTCTGCCATACGTTCATCCGATTGTGATGGGGCTTTTTGAAAAATATTCACGAGATTCCGGGGATGAACATAGGCTATAAGAGAGTTGTAATACTCAACCACTTCACCCCTAAAAATCACCCTTTGTAGTGAAAAAACGTGAAATAAAGTCCCTATTTTTACTCTTAAACGGCTTTTGCTGCCTAAACCATAACAAATGAACCAAATTAATGTACACAGAATTGAATATTAAAACAAAAAACTCTACAAAAAAGTCCGCGACAGCATATGTTTATCTTTCACGGATAAATCACAATAACCATTTTTGTCTTTCATTGATGCCAAGAAGATCGGGATAAGCTGATTCCCTGGCAAGCATAGCAGCTCAAGGCTGGTGGTAAAACATTTATTTAGGAGTAGCAGCGCACGCCGAGTTATAAAAAACTTCTCAAACTATTCGATATTGCAGCTTCGGTGAATATATATGGTTAAAATTGCCAACATATTCAATGGAAGTTTCTCAAACTACAGTCCATGGATTTTAATTAGTCGGATCAAGGCCTTATTGGAGCGTCAATCCTCTTTTCCCTCTCAATGCAGGGTTGCATGATGCATTGCGAGACAATCTCAGCCCTCGCAACTGTAGAAGTGAAGCAAGATTAAGATACGGCAACAATACCCTTTGTAAATGCTTTGCAAAGGTATCAGTCTATGTGGCACTTTCATCGTTGTTAAATGTAATTAAGTGTTTACAACGTTCACTGTATTTATTTGTGATTTATTTCAAGTGTTACGAATGTACAGAGCGTTTGGAGCCCGGCCGGACCGCCCTGTGGCCTTCCGCCAGAGTCACACGCAAATGACCGGCAAGTCATTGGTAATTTTTGAAATTGGTTTTTGCGATCCGTTTATAATGATGACGTGGACCCACTTCTAACATTCTTCACAGATGAAGCGTGGTTTCATCTTCACGGTAACGTTTCTACTCAAAACAATATATACTGGTGTACCGAAAATCCCATATTATTCATTAAGTTCATCATGCTACGAAAGTTGGGGTTTGGTGCGCAGTGAGTGCGCGTAGGATTATCGATCCAATATTTTTCGACAACAGTTGATTCACACGTTTATGCAGCTTCCTTTTCCCCTCATGCTGTTCAAAACACCATCAATCCACGTTACTTTTTGGCTGTCTTCTTCTTCTTCTACCAAGTAATACATAGTCTAGTAACCTTCTTAGGAAGCTGTCTTCTGTCATTCGTTTTACATGACCATACCATTTAATTGTTTGTTTTTTATGAATACAAAATTGAAGTTTGAACATTAATCTTTTTTGCGCGATAGTGCGTTTTGTCGTACTTACCAGCAATGGCGACCATGATTGAAAGTTCAACTTCCCACATTTCGGGGTTGCCAACTTAAATAACTATACTGTAATATTACATTTACATCCACGTGCTAGAAGTAAAACCACTGCCCTCTATGTATACTACGTACAATGTTTATACAGAAAATATCCAAAAGGTAGTGTTAATATACATTATACGAAACAAATCACTGCATTTTAAATGAACTGAACTTTATTTGAAACAATTTAAAACAATAAATACGTACTTGTGGCCATGTTATCAATAATTGTTCTCAAGGCCTCCTTTGTTTCGACTAATAACACTGGTCAACAGTGATTTTGTTACATAAAAGATTTTGGGTGATTCTTATGTATTTTGATCTGCTGATTCCAAAAATGAAGTCAGACATTTTCCATCACCCACCATTTTTTTTGTAATTTTGAAAATAATTATTTTCCTATTTATTAGCATTTTTGGTATATAACATGATGATTAGAAGGATTATTTTACATTTATATTTAATTTCATTGTGCCAACAATGGACTTATAATGTTTTGCGATTGTTGCCTTGAATTCATAACTTACAACAATGACATTCTCCTACAAAACTGTGATTGTATGTTTTAAGTTCGCAGTTGAATAGAAGCTTTCTTAAAAGAAAGAAGCTAATTCTGTGCTCACTTCCGTAGTCAAGTGAATTGTGATAGAAGTGTATTGTAAAGACTAAGTAGTGTATTGTAAAGAGAAGAGTAAAATTGTATTTGTATAAGAAATATGTCTCGAAAGTGTGTTAACGATAGAAACAACATCTGTTTCGTGTGTGGTGAGCTCACTTTCAAAGCGCAGAAGCGAAAGTTTACTCCTCTAATAAGAAGAGCTTATCACTGTTATTTTAACAACAAAATAGACCAGAACAAGATATGGGCCCCGGAAATCTGTTGTACCAAATGTGTAACACTATTAACTGGCTGGTTGAAAGGATCCCGTCATATGCCTTTCGCAGTCCCAATGATACGGCGCGAACCTAAGGATCATTTGACAGACTGCTACTTCTGCTTGGCAAATATATCTGGAATAACTTCCAAGTCAAGACACACCGTTAAATATCCAATGTTAGATTCAGCAATTCGACCGGTACTTCATGGGCCAGGTTTACCCATACCAATTCCACCAGATCACATAACAATGATCGAAGAACTTTCTGATGTTCAGGATTTACAGAATAATTCAGATTTTGCGGAAGATGATGCTATAAATGAAACTCACTTCCTAACACAGGAGGATTTAAATGATTTAGTTCGGGATCTTGGTTTAAGTAAAGGCAAGGCAGAATTACTTGCTTCAAGATTGAAAGGATGGAAGCTACTGCAGGATGACACCAAAGTAACTTTTTTCCGCAATCGCG
Source organism: Diploptera punctata (assembly GCA_030220185.1). NCBI lineage: Eukaryota > Metazoa > Arthropoda > Insecta > Blattodea > Blaberidae > Diploptera > Diploptera punctata. The sequence goes on along the minus strand of JASPKZ010007430.1, from coordinate 79,142 downwards.
AAAAGGAATTTGAGGATTTCTTTTCTAAAGAGAAGGACCTAGTTTTCTGCAATGATGTTGAGAATTTGTTCCAGTCACTGGGTGTTGAGCATAAATCTGAGGATTGGCGTTTATTCATAGACTCCTCGAAAACAAGTTTGAAAGGAGTGTTACTACATAATGGAAACATATATCCATCCATTCCTTTAGCCCATGCAGTTAGTATGAAGGAAAATTACGAGAATATGAAGCTCTTACTATCCGCTATAATGTATGACAATTTTTCTTGGCAGATATGTGGGGATTTGAAAGTTATAGCCATCTTACTTGGGTTACAGCTTGGCTATACTAAATTTTGCTGCTTCTTGTGCAAGTGGAATAGCAGAGATAGAAATAATCATTATATTAAAAATAACTGCCCAAAGAGAGAGTCACTTAATCCAGGACATGAAAATGTTCTTCACCAACCACTTGTACGTTCTGAAAAAATCTTATTGCCTCCACTACATATTAAACTAGGCTTGATTAAAATTTTGTGAAAGCAATGGATCGTGATGGCAGTGCATTTCTCTTCCTCAAAAATAAATTTACAAGGATCAGTGAAGCTAAATTGAAAGAAGGGATATTTGTTGGCCCTCAAATAAAGGAACTGATGAAAGATACGCAGTTTCAGAACAAGTTAAATATGCAAGAAGCAGCTGCATGGCTATCTTTCAAAAATGTTGTCTCAAATTTTCTGGGGAACTTCAGGTCTGATAACTACAGAGAACTTGTCAATGAGATGATTGGAACTACAAGATAATGGAATGTAATATGTCTTTGAAAATTCACTTTCTGCAATCCCATCTTGATATCTTCCCTGAAAATCTAGGGGCTGTGAGCGACGAACACGGGGAGCGCTTCCATCGCGGAAATGGAAAGGCGCTATCAGGGTAAATGGTGTCCAAATATGTTAGCAGATTACTGCTGGACACTGAAGAGGGATATTCCTAAAGCGAAGTACAGCCGAAAATCCAATTCACATACATTTTGGGTGAGTAAATATAATTTGAGCTAAGATATAATAAATTGTAATGTATAGACACGAAAAATGTTTTTCATGTGATTACTCGAAAACCCTGGGTGATGGAAAAGTTCCGTAAAAAGATTTGAAATCAGCACAAAAAAGTAAGTGAGAAACACACATTTTCTCCCTTGTAACTTAAAAAACTTCAAAATTTGTTGGCCAGTGTAATTATTACCCACACTGTTAACGTTAGTCAATTGTTTATAATGGACGCAAATATTTCCAACAAATATGTTATTATTTTACTATTATTAATTATTTTGAAAACACCATCGCGCAAAAATTAATGTACAATGCACGTTTCTGAAGTGTTTTACAGAATCTCGGAAATTAAAAACCTCGCTGTCGCTCGGTTTTTAAACATTTTTCTTACATTCTGTAAAAAACACTTCCCAACCTCGTATCATAATATACTATTGTTTATTTACACTCCCGCTATGGTCTCGAGGTAGCGTGCTGCCTTGTGACGCAGCGGGCCCGGGTTCGATCCCCGGTCGGGGCAGTTTTTCTGGGTAAGGTTTTTATCGGGGTTTTTCCTCACCTGTAAGACAAAATGTCAGGAAAACTATAAGGCCTAAACGGTCCCCGAAATCATATGGCCATCATCATCCTTATCATCATCATCATCATTCACCGGTGTTGAAAGCAACGGGAAGTTACCACACCTACAATTCCCTAGTAAAGCTGCAAGCATGTCATGAAAATGTTATGATTACAGTGAAGGACCCGCCTTCGGGCAGAATTACTAAGGATAGATTATTTTATCTCTTCAGGAAATTCCAGCTGAACGCCTCGAAAAATCCATTTCTGAGAAATTTAATTTACTTATTTTTCTAGATCTTATTTCCCATGTTTCTGCACCGTATATCATTGTAACTCATTATGATTATTATGAATTGTTATTAAACAAATTGTTATTTGAGACAGTAGTCAATCATTTTACTTCACTCTATAATAGGGGTTAATTACCTGACTAGACTATCGGAGACAACAGACAAGCACTTGTGTCAGTCAACAATATTAGCGTGGTCCATGCAAACACAGTTCTCAATGTGTGCACAATATATTGAAGAAAGCATGTTGATCGCAGTTCCCATGGAAACACTCTTACGTTAATTCTTGTTTGAAGCAGTACTTCATGGGTGTTTGAAATACACCAGGGATTTTTTTCAAATATCCCAGGTTGTCATTTCGACATTTCTGGTGTTCTCTCCTGGCATGGCGTACTTGTAACCCACTTCTGAGGTTGGGGCGCCTGGAAGGCGGGGTTACGCTGCCCCGATGATATGAGAGTTGGTGATGATGCGTCAGGAGAGGCATACACCAGGGAGTTATTCGGTGTAGTCCATTAAAAAAACGTATATTTGATTAATTATGGATAATCTTGCTGCCGATAGCTGAAAACAATCGAAGGCGAGAGAAGTTGTCTCTATACTATGTATATGTATATATATATATATATATATATATATATATAAATAATTTAGGATGTCACATATCTTACAATGGGAAAATTATATACATGAAAAAAAATTCAAAGTATGTGTGGGACTATTAAAAGAACACTACAAACAAAAACAACAAAAGAGACAATGCTGAAGTTTTATAAGGCAATGGCAGTTTCCATTGTGACATATGGATCAGAGAATTGGGCCATGAATAGATCAGACAGAAACATCAGAGATGAAGTTCCTCAGATACGTTGTAAGATATACTATAAGAGACCACATTCGTAGGTGAAACAATTAGGCAAGAACTCAAAAGTGTTAATCTAAATGACAAATTACAAAACTATAAACAAAAATGGCATGAACATGTTTTAAGAATGGACTCTTCTAGGCTAACAAAACAAGCACTGTCGTACCAACCCCAAGGCTATAGAGATGTGGGACATCCTAGGAGACAATGAGGAGATGAATTCTGAGAGCAGAACAGGCCGACGGCCTACCATGAAGATGATATATATATATATATATATATAATTTCATAATCAGAAGATAGTATTTATAATATAGTTCACGTTTTTGTATGGACGGAAGAAGAAAACATAGGCATATTGTAAAATGCCTACTTTGCTGATATCAGCTTCCTGAATAACTTAACGCCTTCAGAAGCTGTGATTTGTATAGTTAATCTTAATAGATGTCCATAGGACGAAAAAAAAAATCTTGATTTTTTCTTGTTTACTGGCCACATTGCGTGTTCTAGGAAGATATTTAAATCCCTCTTCGTCATATTAGTAGATTTGATAGCAAACGCCTTGATGTTCGATACATTTGTATACTGATCTCTAAAGGAAGTCATATTTTGATTCATTTAAATTCAAATACTACCTAAGGTGATGTCAGATTGCATAATATGATGCACTAGACATGACTGTATTTTTTGTTTACATTGTACTTTTCTCTGTCGACCATATGTTGCGCTGCATGAAACAATATTACATTTTCCGGTGGTGAAAAATATTTTTATGTTCTGCTGTTCTATAGAAACCATTATGCTACGCAAGTGAAACGTTCATTTAGGATTACACATGAAAAGCAAGTTAGGAAGTCGATAGATTAATTATATAACTAGTTTGTCATAAGTGATTGTTCATCTCCACAGAAAATAAGTGGATGTTCAGCAGTCTCCGATGAACGCGTTGAGCATACAAGAGAGAATTTCCAATGTAGCTCTCAAAAGTTCTTACGCAGAGCTTCTCGTGAGTTATGAATGCAACACCAGACGGCGAAAACAGTTGCAATTGAATCCGTACAAATAGCAACTGCATCAGAAGCTTAAGGATCTGTAAAAGATGAAATATTTTGAACTTTTATACGAATAAATCACTATGAGGTTTAATTTAAGATAAATTGAAATGTTTCATACCTCTCCTTAAATAATTAATATTCTAAGTACGAGTAGATCGCGATTTCAGGGTCTTGGCAACCCCGTCCTCAGTACACTTATGCTGACTGATGTTATGTCGATCGGAAGAGAAGTATGAAACATTTAAATTTATCTTATATGAAATATTTTGTTTTGCATATCATTTTAAAGGGTAAGGAGAGAATGTTTATTTTACGGAGCATAATTTTTAGCGACGTGGCAACATTTCACAATAGTGGAGAAGTGAATCGTCATAATTGTCGAATCTATAGGACCAAGAATCCATACAGAATCATTGCATATGAAAAAAATTACCCATGCTGAATATTTTTGTGCACCATGTTACATTGCTAGCGTAACGGTCCGTTTTTCTGTATGATGATACTATCGATGGTACATCTTATTTTGTCTTGTTCGAACTTTAGTTAACGACACAACTGAATGGGGATTCAGATGATTATCTGTTGCAGCAAAATGGAGTATCGCCTCACAGTCATTATCGATTTCGCAACTATCTTAATCAGGTGCATCCAGTAAGTTGGGAGGACGAACAGGACCTCTTAACAATTCTCTTATGAGCATTTTTTTGGAGTTGTATAAAGATCAGTGTTTACGTCCCTCTTCTATGACGCAGCCTACACGAACTTAAAATGAAGTTTGAAGAAGCCGCATCTGACGTGTTGTTCAAAGTCTGGAAAGAGTTGGATGTTAGTCGCATTACACACGGTAGTTGCATAGAGGAACTGTAATGCAATGCCTCACAAAATATGTTAATGTCCAGTGCATGCACCTTCAGCTTAGGTATTACAATGTTTGAATAATAAGTTTATAAAAATGTGACTTTCTTTAGACATACTGTACTAATATTTGCGTGAAAATGGCCAAAGGGCTCCGATATAAGGACATACAAGAAAGATCAGAGTAGGCCTACTGTACATCACGATATCTGGTATTATCATATTATGAGTGTCTGGTTGCTGCTATGGATCCAACCGGTGTACTCCATGAATCCCGTGTAAAGCTCACAATCATAACAGCAAACAATACTACCGGCAAACCCATTTCCATATCCAAGTCGTGACCTCTGGGAAATGTAACTTCTGGTTATAGCGTACGGGAAAGTGTGGCAGCGGACTTCCCTTGCTATGGAAGTAACCCCAGACAGAAAAACACGTAGGTTCAGAGGCCTTAACATGGCAGCCCCACTCCTGAACTTGCTCAGTGATTAGTTGGAACTTCATTCTGATGACACTACACACACACTCGCAATCCGGATAATAAAGTATTTCAACTTAAAAGTGAATGCACTATAGTCACCACATCACGAATAACGGTATACCAAAACTTCAATATGCATTACTTAAGTACTCATTTTAAAGATAAGTCTAACAATGCATATACATAAGAGTAAATTTAAAATTTGAATTTAAATAATAGCTAATAGTTAATAATGTACAAAAACAGCACAATAAAAGAGCTAAGGTATGTGAGACTTGAAATAAATTTATGAAAAAAATTACAGTATAAATAATAATTCAATTTTCTATAGAATATTAATATATTATCTCATAATGTTCCTTTAGAAACTTTATAGGCATACTGGGTACGGGTAATATTATTAACTAGACCTATATAAGTAGTTCTGCTAGTTTTATGTATTTGCAGTTTACACACAGTAGTCTCAAACAGTGAATAAACTTTTATAGCAATATTATCAGTTTTATTTAAGTCACAAACGCGAGTATGTAGGATCCTCTGTACAGATAAAATAGAAATTGATTGAAATATCATGGCATATTAAAAAAATACAAAAATATAGCCATATATTTCCGAAATTTTATATTATATGATAAATTAATTTATGTACGTAGGGGTTTTCATAAACTATTGGTTCCGATGTGTCCGATTTTAATAGTATTTGCGATACAAGTGAGGTAAGCACTTGTTACTGATCGAGAAAAAGTTTGAAAAAAACGAGGCGCTTGCGCCGAGTTTTTTCAATATTCGAGATCTGTTACGTGCTTACCTCATGTGTATTGCATACTATTTTTTGGTCGATGTGACTAATTTTTATTAAATATAGTAATAAATGAATTAAAATATTGGTTGGATGTACATTACTTCTATTGACTTCTATGAGAAAGAACCATTTGGTGATCGTTGCTATGTAGCTTTTCATTTGTTTTATTACTCGTATAAGCAAGGATTGTTGACTGTGGAGACATTTTTATATATAGTACCGTGATAAGAATCTGTTTGATAATTTTATTATGGAAGCAGTCATGGTAGATGATAGAGAAATTGAAGAAACCTGGAGAGTGGGATGTTCTACATTAATTCCGGAAAAGTCTAAAGAAAGGTACGAGTTAGTCAACAAAACATTCAAGAAATGGTTAAATAAAAAAGGCGTGCAGATTAACGAGAAGAATTTGTTGGCATATTTTGTTCTGAGGAATGAGAAATTAAAGTCTGCAGGAAGTTTATGGTCAGAGTACTCAATGCTAATATAAAGTTAAATGATGGTATTGACATTTCCTCATTTTGTAAATTAATTGCTTTCTTGAAATAGAAGAACGTTGTTCATCGACCGAAAAAGTCCAGTGTTTTTAGCAGGGAAAAAATTAATATGTTTTAAATGAAGCTCCTGATGATGTGTTCTTAATGATGAAGCTAGTAATGATTTTTGGAATTGCTGGGGCCTGTCGGAGAGAAGAATTAGTTAAAATGATGATTGACGATGTCGAGGACAGGGGTGCAGTTATAATTACTAATATCGCAAATAGCAAGACGAACATTAGTAGATGTTTTACAGTTACTGAAATGGTTAATGCAGAAGTTGATTTTTTTAGGAATTGTAAGGAGATATGTTGCTTTGAGGCCAAACGAGTGTAGGTGCAGACGATGTTTTTGATATTTCGCAATGGGAAGTGCGTGTTCAGCCTGTAGGAATTAATACTATGGGTGGAGTTCCTTCAAAAATTACACATTATCTAAAACTAGAAAATGCCCGTTTTTTCACGGGCCATGCGTTCAGAACATCTGCTACTTTGTATGCAGATACTTACTTACTCACTGGCACTATCGAACCCGTAGGTTCATGGCCACGCGGACATAAGCTCTCCATACATCCATATCCTGAGCTAATGCTTTCCAATCATTCCCTGTATAATCTACTTCCCTCAAATCATAGTTAATATTATTCTCCCACCTCATTCTTGGTCTACCAACTGGGCGTTTTCCCTCTGGTTTTCCTACAAGAAGCTTCCAAGCACGTCTTTCATTCCCCATACGTGCAACATGTCTTGCCCATCGCAGTCTACGAGACTTAACTGTTCTTATTATATCTGGCTTCCTATAAAGACCATGCAGTTCATTGTCTTCTCCATTCACCTGTCTGTTCATCTCTCTTTGGTCCAAAATTTTTCCTAAGTACTTTATTCTCAAATACTTGTAATCTCCTTGCCTCCCTTAAAGTAAGAGTTCATGTTTCGCACTCATATAATATAACTGGTAGAATAATAGTTTTATATATTTTCAGTTTAACGTTTTTTGAAAGGAGTTGGGACATCGAGTCTCTGCAATGCATAAGCACGCATTTTTAGAATTGAGCCTATGTTTAATTTCTTTGTGCATCTCATTCCTATTTGTGATTATTGTTCCTAGGTATTTGAATTCAGCCACTTCCTCAAAAATTTCCCTTATTTGTCATTAGCTGTCCATTTCCATTATATAATGTATTTCTTCGTGTGACCATATATTTAGTTTTATTGATATTTACTTCCAGTCCTAATTTCTTAGTGTTACTCAATAGTGTGTGCGTGTTGTCCTTTAGTATCTCCTCGCTATCGGCCAATAGTACCACATCATCAGCATAAACTAACAGCATATTAATATCATTGAGTTGTAAGCCTCCCTCATTTTTTAAATATTTACTGGCATACTCTAGTACAAAATTAAATAGTAGAGGAGATAGTGCATCTCCTTGCTTGAACCAATTCTGGATTTCAAAAAGTGTCCGAAAACTGTTTGCCTACACGCACCCTACTCTTTGTGCCATTTAGACACATTCGTATAAGTCTAACTTTTTAGGAATTCCGAACACCAGCAGGACACTATACAACTTCTTCCTCTTAATTGAATCGTATGATTTTGTGAAGTCTATTTATAGTTGATGTACAGTACCATTATATTCCCATTTCTTTTCTAAAATCTGTCTTATACTAAAATATGATCTGTTGTAGACCTGTTTCTTCTAAATGCACATTGATGATCTCCTAGAATGTCATCAATATGTCATCAATAAGTCAACTTACTAATATATTTGTTAGAATTTTGTAGGAAGTTGAAAGTAATGAGATGCCCCTGTAGTTGTTGCAATCCGTTTTATCTCCTTTCTTATAAATTGGTACGATAATTGATTCTTTCCATTCATTTGGAAGAGCTTCTTTTTCCCAAATCATACTAAGCAACCAGCGTATCTTGTCCATCAATTTTTTCCCCCTGATTTTATCAGTTCTGCTGGGATCTCATCCGAACCTGATGCTTTATACATCTCCAGTTTTTCAATCGCCATTTCAACCTCTAATGCACTCGGTTCTGCGACTAGCATTTCTGCTGTCTGCAAATTATCCTCCTCAATATCCTGTTCTGTATGTACATTTAATAGCTGATTAAAGTAACTTTTCCATCTATTTAATATACTCCTGGAATCTGCAATCATATCCCCATTTTCATTCCGAATTATGTTTGTTCTAGCCTGAAACCCTTTCTTCTCTATACTAATTCCCTGATATAAATTCTCTAATGTTCCTATTTTTTGCGTTCATTTCATTAATCTTCTCTCTCAAATATTCCCTCTTTTTACTCTTTAGTAACTGGTGGTTACCGTCTAATACTACCCAATTGCTCTAGATTTACCTCATTTGGCTCGTGTAACCATTTCATTTTTTCTAGCTTTCTTTTCTTTACAATGTCGGCACATTCCTCTTCAAACCATTTCTTGTTTTGCCTCTTTTTTAAACAACCAATGCTTTCTGATGCTGACAATTTAATAGTATCTCTTATATCCTCCCATTCTTTATTTATATCAGTTTCTTCTTCGTTTGCCACATTGTCATCTGTAGATTCCAGTACTTCAAATCTATTAGCAATTTTGATTTGGTATTCTTGCCGCATTTCATCATTATCCAAGTTTTTTAATTCAAATTTTACAGAATCATCTTTAGCGTTTGTTCCTCTCATAAGCGATACCCGTTGTCTGATTTTCACCCTGATCAGATGATGATCTGAATTGCAGTCTGTCCCTCTAACTGATCTAACATCAATGATACTACTGTGCCAGCGTTTATCCACTAATACATGATCTATTTGGTTCCGAGTTTCTCCATCTGGCGACGTCCAGGTGTATTTATGAATATCTTTATGTTGAAAGTTGTGCTCTTAACAATGAGATTATTTGATGTGGCGAAGGTGACTAATCTAACCCCATTGTCGTTACTATCTTCATGAAGACTGAATTTGCCTATTGTTGGTTTGAATATATCTTCCCGCCCCACTTTTGCATTAAAATCTCCTAAGACAATTTTCATATGATATCGTGAAAGACTGTCAAATAAGCATTCTAATTCTTCATAGAACTCATCCTTGATCTTGTCATCTTTATCTTCTGTGGGGGCATGTACATTTACAATTATAAAATCATGTCGTTTACCCTTTAGAATTATGTATGATATCCTATCACTAACAACCTTAATATCGCGGATAGCGGATAGGATCCTCCTTCAGACTAAAAAAACCGTTCCAAATGCAGGTCTTTCTGCACCCCCGTAGTATAATGCAAAGCTTCCTGATTCCTGACTCGTGACTACCTTCTCCTGGCCACCTAACTTCCTGCAAAGCGACTATATCCAAGGGCGATTTATCTAATTCCCGCGTTACTATCTCTAGTGCCCCGCTATTGTATAAAGTCCTAACATTCCATGTTCCTAGGAACATGTCCCTGTGTTTGAGCCTTTGGCATGGGTTCCCTGAAGTAGTCCCCGCCCGGAGAACCGAATGGGGGACTATTTGACCTCCGGAAAATTTTACTCCAGTTGAACGCATGTCCGCATTTCTTGACGGTTGTATTTTTACGGTGAAAGATCGTCACTCTTTCGACCAAGGTACTTTTTTCGTCTGGCTTATCACCTTCGACCAGTCCGGCATGGGTAATCCTATCGGCAGCAATGCTGCCGCCGGCATAGCTCTCAGGATCATTTAAGCACGCAAGCCACTCCACCACGACAAGGTAAAGATACCATGGAGGGGTATGCAGATACAGGTGCCAATATTTTGTCTCTAAAAGACACGGTGGGTGGAAATCTTCACAAAGTGGCAGAAGGTTGTGTAGAAAATTCTCTTTAACGTAAGATTAATACAGCAGATAATATTTTACATTGTGGAAGGGAGATTGAAGTAGGGCCGTCTACTAGCGGAAAAACAAATATGACAACATTGAACTTGAAGAAAATGGAAGTGTTCGTCCATTAGCATTCAATAATTGTAATAATTGTACTATACCATTCAATATATCAAAATAAATATTGCTACTATTATTTTACCTACCGCATGTGTGCTTTTTGAGTCCATATCAGCATTGCGATTTCTTTTGTTTGCATAGCAACCAGGTTAGATGTGGGAACGTTGACCTACTTCCAATAACAACAATATTAGTAAGTATAAGAAATTAGTCACATCGACCAAAAAAAAAAAAAATAAATTCTACTGAAAGTTAAGTTTCATATTTCATGTGAAGCTATGAGAATTCTTCCGTGAACATGTGAATAGTGTTTGTGGTTGATTGTGAGGTGAAATATATATATAAATAATTGCATTTTTTTTTTGCTATTTGAGATTTGTGTGTTGGGGGAAGGTCATTGGATATTGCGAATGTATTAAGGTGTTTATTATGACCAGATATGGTGTTCAGGGATTATTTAGGTCTTAAAGTTTCTTGAAATTTGTCTTACATGCGAGTAAAACACGAAAAAATAACAGGAAACGTCTCCCATCTGGGAATGAACCTAGGATCACTGACTGCATACTTACAAGGCAACGACGTTAGAAAGCACAGTAGTAGACTCCTTCACATTAATACGTATTTAAGTAAATAAATGCATTAAAATATTTCAGTTGATTTATGGTTTTTAGAAATGTTCATGATTTGCGAAGAATTACAAATATCGCAATGTTTTTTAATGATTTCGGAGCACTTTGTAATTTTTTTACTAAATTTACATTTTATGGAATGACATATGAAAAGTCGAAAAGCTTAAATGGAATGTAAATAGGTCAATGCATACATTTATTTGAAATTTATTTTAGTACCATTGCCCTGGCGTGGTCGGTGGAGTCCCTTCCTGACGACCCGCATTTTGATTCCCTGCGGGGTAGGACATTTAAATCTCCACGTTGAGTCTGGATATGTGTCCTGTGCTACAAAAGAAGAGTGGAAAAACAAAAAGGAGAAAATCAGAAATAACCAGAGGGAGCATTTTAGTTCCAGAACGAACATCTGATCGGGTATTCTTCCTAATGTACCTCTGACGAACAAATATGTACGTACTGCTAAATGTGTACGCGTAGTACAATACTGGTAATTTAGTAACAGACTCGCACATGCTAGTTATATTTCATTACTGTTATAAACCGAATTATACCTTTCATTGCTCCGGAAGCAAGCATCAAATGTCAGAATTCGAAGCTGAGCCTTCCAGGCAATCGTAACCGATAACTTTCCAAACGTGTTCAGGAACCAGAATGCTCTGACTAGTAATAACCAAGAAAACGAAGGTTTATTTTGTTTCTTTATAAACTCGATCGGTTATTATAGCATACTACATGTATAGAGGAAGACGATAGACGGATGTATTGTCTGCATAAATCAGTGTTTACTAACATGACAATAAATTGCATTCATAATGATGAGTAGACATATTAGTAGTGATTGCACTGAAATATTATCAGCACCAGATTTGCGAGTTACATTTTTAGCATTGTAATCTTCGATCGTTTGCATGTTCTGGAATTCATCATTGCATTTATCTTTGTCGCAGATGTAACATTCGATTTCCAATTCACTTATTATAGGCAATTTTTTCTTGATCTCTCTAAGTAGCAAGTTTCTTATAGATTTCGTTTTAATAATAGTGAGTTGAATCCGTCGGTAGCACTGCTTCACTAAAAAGCTCATATTAAAACCTATTGGAACGTAAGATTTGGTTAATGTTTTGTGTACTTTACAAACAACCATTGTTATTATTATCATTGCTATTATTATTAACGCGACCAGGATGTTATAATTGGGGGATAATAAACTTTTTTCCTCCTTATATGCACAGCCTTTGAAGAAAATTGATGACGCAACTCTTGATGATGGAAAGTTAAAGTTTTGAAGAGCGATTTGCACCAGTGAGTTGTTTCTTTTGAGTTTAAATCGGGCGGAGTAATCTTTCTTCATGCAGTATTTGTATCAATCGCTTCAGTGGATCAGTCTGTAAGATGCTCTGTTGCGACGACATGTACCCAGGTTCGATCCTGGTCAGGAATAATTGTTTTTTTATAACTTCATTAATTTTCATAATGCCTACATGTTATCAGCCTTCGTTAAATAAATAAATAAATAAATAAATAAATAAATAAATAAATAAATAAATAAATAAATAAATTTGTATATATAGGGAAATAAATTAAAAGAAACATGCTGTATACAGACAATTAATAACGATTGTAACATCTCATTACTTCGTTTACATAACACAAGGCACAACAAGATTGCTTATTTCCACAATTAATGCAAAACGTGTCTGATTACTTTAAACTAAGTCAAGTTAATATCTAATTTCAATATACAAGCAAGTCCTCGTGTATTGCATTGCTACATACAGACTGTTTCTAGCAGGGACGGTTTTGGTCTAGTGGAGTGAACGTCTGTTTCCTATGCATGAAGTCGAGTGTTCGATGCCGCTGTCTTGCTTTCTCTCTCTCTCTCTCTCTCCCCCTCTCTCTCTCCCCCTCTCTCTCTCTCTCTCTCTCTCTCTCTCTCCCCCCCTCTCTCTCTCTCTCCCCCTCTCTCTCTCTCGTCCTAATTTCAATCCATTTTGATTGTTTTCTTGTATATGTTTTACTTTGTTTTATTTACAGCATTAACCGCACTACTTATTTACGCGAAAATATTTTCCCTTGCACGACACACAACGAAATAGAACGGATTTTATTTTCTCAAATAGTTGTGCGCGAGAAAGCTTTGTTTTAGGATTTGAAAATTATCTGTGCGCCATCAATTCTTTCAAAGGTTGTACATCCTCTGTCCCGCACCATGGTCTAGTGGTTAAGGTAGGACGCCTTGGCGCAGAGCTAGGTAACTTGCGCTGGTTTGAGTCTCCATGGGGGAACATTTTTTCTAATTGAATTTTGACCAGTATGCACCGGTGTTCACCCAGCATCGTGAGGCATTTGGGTAGCTACAATAAATAGCGTCTCCAGGTTGAGAAAGCCAGCTATAACGACATGCTGACCACATGTCACCCCTACAGTAGCTGGATCATCATCTACTTCTGTGATGAACGCATGTGGATGTGAGGTCAGAAGCCGGATGATAGGCCAAGAACCTTCCAGGCCTGTCGCACCATGGAGTAAAAAAGTACATACCTAAAACAAAGTTAAATATCCCGAAATTGTGGTTCCAAAAATGTATATTCAAAGTTTTATTTCACATAAAAACATACTTTAAAAAAGTAGGTAAATTAATATTTTCAATGTTTTCCTCTTAAAAACACACTTTAGTACTTACCAGACAGTGTTAAAATCTTACAATGCGCACTTGACACATTAGTCGTCCTCAACATGTCATTTCATAACCTATTGGCGATTCACCATGAATTTTAAAATTGATAATACTTACCAGACGTTATATAAATATTTTCGACAATTTTTCTATAAGTAGGCTACATAGTTTAGCATAGCTAGCGCACTCTGTGACGTCATTGTTTTATTTAGGAAAAAAAAGAGGTGAATCGGTACTATTAATTGACTTGAAAATATCGATTCAGCTGTTTTCATTGAAGAGGCATTTCAAATGTCAATTTGTACTTAGAAATGATTGTTATAATGTAAATTAGTAAATTCTTAGTCAATTCCGAAGAAATGTATTTTGTTCTCATGAAAATATTAAAAATATATATACAAATCTTCATCGATCATACCCAGTATACACTGGAAATGACCTTGACTATATATATATTTATATATATATATATAGGCCTATACACACACATATACACGTACTCTACAAACTTTTTTTTTCCACTTTTCAGCTATGAAGAGAAATTAATTTGGAAAAATAAAAAAAAATAGTACGTATTATTGTTAAAAAACCAGGAAAGATAAAATCGGTTTACAACTTTTTGCCAAAAAAATAGTGACATTTTTCATTATTGTATTAGTAGGCCCGTAATCGTCGTAAATACTTTTCTTTGGGGCCTACATTGTAGCCTGTTACGCCTACACTAGGGCCTAACTACCATAATAATAAATACTATAAAAAACCGATAAAGGATATACATATATGTTTGTTTACTATATCAGAAATTAGGAAATAAATAACCGCATTGAAATACAATTTAGTCTTTTCTCAAAGGACCTTTTAAATATAAAATAGCTAGTAAAAATCTATAAGGTTTTATATCCTGGTTCAAAACCATGTCAAAAGATTCCAGAATTATTTGGTCAAGAAAGATGTCCACATTAGATAAAGTGAAAGTAGCACAAGCTTTCCATTGTGACATAGATGAAGACGTTAAACTAGTTCATGATCTTTCCACACACAAATTTCCCCAATTAGAAACCTAAAGTTTATCATATAAAAACTCGCGAATTTTTACCAAAAAGGCAGAACGGTGTGGGGGGACCGAAGGGTTCGGTTCCCCCTGGGACAAGGCAGCTCTACATGGGTAAGACATCATTCTTTACATTCATAAATGGTCATTTTACATTCATAAATTTAATTAAAGGACCCAATGGTCCAAAGAACTTAGAATAATGACCAAAGTTGATTCTTTTGAATATATTAAATAATTGTGTTCTCTCTCTCTAAAAATTTAGCATTTCAATATTTTGAATATGTTTACGTTTGACAATGTGGCGATTTCAGCTGACTTTAATAACAGTGTTTTAGTTGTTTGATTTGATTTTCTTTATGTTTGGTATTTATTTTAATAAATGATGTTATTTTTCGTTTACTGTGATTTAACATGTTTAATTGTAGAACTTTTCCTCCAAAACCAAGGCCAACCGCTCGGGCCAAAGACCACTTAAACCATAGTGAACTTAACGCTATCTTTACGCAGGGGCTTAACAGACGCGCCCGCATAATAAGTGGATGGCAGCTTGGTGGTATATTCGTGAAAATAATGTTCTATTATATTCACGGATAAAGAAACGAACCTTAAACCACAAAATTAACCTTCAATTCGTATACAGTAAAAATCTACAGGTTTTTTTCGATCGGAGTCAAATTCGGTACTAATGAATAAACTATGTCTTTAAAACAGAGAGAAACCAGAAAAGCTTTAACTTTGGGACATCATTATTAACTGGCTTTAGGTTATTTTATTTTGTTTTTGGATCAAATTTTAGGATGTTTATAGACAATGGGTAAATTTTGGATATATCGCTGTTTTTAGGTTATGGTTTTTTTATGTTTTTCTACAAATGTTTATTTTTCTGGGCATAATTACGTTTTTTTTGCAATGGGTAAAACTTTTGGGATATGTACGGTAAATTGTGGTGGTGTTGATGTTTTTTTTCATAGAGATGTTATTTCTTTATAGGTTATGTTTTATGTTCATTTTAGAACTTGATTTTTTGATACACATAAGGTTTATGAATTAATTTGGTGTTGTTTCAGTTAGAGGATATTTTTTTTTTGTTTGTTTTGTTGTTGTTAACCTAGGTTATGATATTTCTTTTTGTAGAGTGTTATAATTTTAGTATTTTTTTTGTTGTTGTGTGGCGATATCTCATCCAATGCTAATAATTGTACGTGTATAATGACAATATTTTATTATTTCGTCTATCGGTAAGACGTGGCACGATCACATGTATACATAAATCATTTCTGAAAGCATCACCACGAGAGATAAGCCCAAGGGATCATAGGTTGCTTTACACGCCACTAGATTGGAAATTTTTTGTTATATTGAAATTTTTATATTTTTTTGAAAAGGGCAATAGATTAAAGCAAACAAGATGGCGGACACATCTTATACTTACGCCACTAATGCACTAAATACGATTGGTACTATGTAAACATTCATTTTTTATATATATATTCACGTAAAAACACGATCTTGGATATCTTACTGAATCATGGATAGAGATAGGATACGAAAAATTAATCTATGGTTTATTAACTAGGTTTTGTTGTTAGGATAAAGAACTAGGAAGTTGGCTAACGTCTATTATATTTTTTTTGTTTATCAAAATGGCCACGATGACTACAGAGCCTTCTAACGGAGTCTATATTAAACATTACAGCCACCCCGTAGGAAACTAACTCTATCCACCTCAATCAAATAAAATTCTACTTATATTCGGGCTAATAATCAAAAATAATATTGACATAAATACAAGGAAGATAAATCGATTGATATTTAAGTCCCCATGTAGCGACTCGTGCATCCACACTGATAATTATTCTTGGCCCACGTAAAGCTCAAGGAACCGCATTATAACTTGCAGTGAATGATTTATATTGGGAAAATAAATTAACAATTAGTCTAATAATAAGACTATAAAAATTTAATTACAAAAAGAATAACCGAAAACTAGCAGGAAAATAGTTAGGGAGTTGGAAAACCTAAAAATCAGAGGATTTGGGAATAGAGTAATAACCGTAAAAAATAATAATAAAGTAACATTTAAAGAAACATATTTCCCCTACCGGAGATTTTGAGGTAACGGAAATGTTAGGGCTCCCAATATTTCCAGACAATCGGCACTTAATGTCAGCCGGGTTATCAGCCCCGCGTGACGGCCGCCCTTTACCCAGAACAAGAATCTGGTACTTACTTCAGTTAGAGGCTGAATTGATCCCAGGGCCATAGTGCCGCCAGAAGGTTTAGGTCAGAAAAAGAATCCTAAAAACACACCGGGGCTTGAACCCCCAACTTTTCGGCTTGTAGCGCAGTGCTTTAACCACTATGCTAGTAGAAATAAATATTCATACTAAATATATCGAAGAAATTTTAAAACCGATTAAAGTTACAACCGCCTACCGTGCGACATTAACAAGACAGGGCATGAGGCAAATAATACCGATTTGCGCTGGAAATGTATTCTGGGTTATATGATGGTATGGCGAGCACCATATTATATTTAGGAACGTTTTCAGTTAAAAATCGAGAAGTAGACTTGAAACAGAAAGAACTACTAACTGAGTGATTTAAATTTAATAATAATAAAACACACACTATAATAATAATCATCACACGAAGTTCGGGTACAAACCATACGTTCATAATAAAAGGTAATGGAAGAAAAAGGATGACACATAATAATAATAATATTAAGGAAGTTCAAGAATATAGGAGTTTCGGAATAATATAAAAATATGAACTTACCAGCGTGAAAAATTGGAAAATCACCATCTTATTTTGAGTCACGTCTTCCTACGTGCACGAAGTCTGAGTGCCTTAGGAGGTCACATAGCTGTAAATTTCAGCAGAGTCTGGAATGTGTTTATTTTGGGTAAAGTTTAGATTAACCACATAGATAGGGACTTCAAAATACGACTACATTAGGAATATGGACAATTTATACTATGTACATTTACAGGGAAATAAATATTATTCTTTTTCTTGCATCGGAAAGCGTATTTCAAGTAAATAACCACGTAAAGTCCCATGTCAGTAACAGAAAATAAAGTGGCATATATTAGCAATCAAAGGGATTTTAGATTTGAAAACCGAGAGAATGAACAAAGGGCATGAACACTTAGGAGAAATAAATGAGAACTCGAGCAAGAGAGGGGAATGGAGAATTAACGCAATCACAAAAATAACAACGCGCCTAATTAGGGATGTAGATTCTAGTTCCGAAACCGAGAGTATGGAAAAGGGGCATGGAAATTTCGGATAAATTAGAGAGAACTCGATCAAAAGCGGGAATTGAGATTAATAAAACAGATCCGAAACCACACACCTCCCTAAGGGAAATAACATTACTGAGGGATTTCCAATTCGAGACTCATAGAAAGGAAGACGACCGAACTTCAGGTAAAATAATAACTTAAAATTATTTTATTTTATTAACCTCTCATGCGGTGTTGAGAGATTTACAACAATGCCGGCGGGCGCATTCTGTGAAAATTTCGACTACAATGTGAGACGTTTCTAAATCATAAGTCAAATAAATCAAAAGTAATGTCAAGGAGGCTAGCGCAATTAAGGGAGGACTCGCTTGATCCGTAATTCAGATTTAGGTTTCGGAAACAAAGAATGGAAATTCTGTATAAATAAGAGAGCTCGTATGGAAGATGAGAACGGAGTTTGGGCATAATCATAGAGCTCCGCTAGTGAGGATTACGGAGGGGAGGTAAAACCAAGATGCTTACAGAAGTGATAACAGTAGACTGATGCTTACAGAAATGATAAAAGGAAGAATAGACTTATTCCCAGAAATGTTTCCTTTTCGGCTGTATCATGGTTTTTTTGGGGGTGAAAATTAGGATACTTGACAAACAGACATCGACGAATAACCCTCAAGGATAGGATACTAGAGACTAGTTATGATATCCACGTGAGAAATAAAACTATTAATATTAATGAAGATCCTGAAACTTAGTAAAAAACATAGTAATAATGAATCACCCGGAAAGTAAATAATGATAATAATAATACTAAAGATAATGATAATAATAAAACTCAGTAAATTTATAACTAACAATGATAATAATAATAATCATAATAATAATAATAATAACGATAATAATAATAATAATAATTCACGGTAAATTACTAAACCACAATAATAATAATAATAATAATAATAATAATAATAATAATAATAATAATAATAATAATAATAATAATAATAATAATAATAATAATAATAATAATAATAATAATAATGAAATAAGAGCGAACTACCAAAAATATGACTTATGTTTATGCATAAAATGAAAGAGAACGGAAGAGGGGCATGGAAACTTAGTAGGAATTACAATTCAGTGAATGATGCACTTAAAATATAAAAGGTACTTGGCAATCTGTGAGGTGTTTTATCCGATCTAGTAGAGGGTGGAATTTCAAAATGGGAACCCAGGGGTTACACAAAATACTATTACTAAGTATGACACAACAAATAATACACTCTGCAGGCAATGGACCCTGCTGAGATGGACTGGCTTCGTAAAGTTTGGAGGGCCTAATGGCGCCTAGACTCTCTTGTACTGCGAGCCTTGTTCCATGTCAGTTAGGGCTAGTGACCAGTCGAGTAGTAGACACACATACACATGGGATATGACATATTACGATAATAGATGAAAACTAGATCGCTTAAGACTCTTCATATTTAGGCCTACGAGGGATAATAAAAGGATAGGCTACAACTTAGGTCAATCTAGGCTAGGTAACGTGAGAAATACACAAACAGAGATGAAACTTTTACATAGTCGCACACGGGGATACAAGTTGGGAAGGACTAAGGACCCTATTGGAGAGGTTTTGGCCTCGAAAATTTGGCGAGTTGCCTGAACACTTCGCCAACAAGCTAGACAGGTGCAAGTCGGAAGGTGGGGCACCCCCGTTATGACATGATCTAGAGACTGAGAACTCCAAAATGATCTTGGGGCACTGGCCATAAAACCTTGCCGGCTTGGCACTGACGTTAGGGACCATATGGAACATCGTTGTTTAGGGAAGGATAGGCATCGGAGAATTAACAATAAAGGAAATTAAGAGAGGAACAAGGAAACATAGAAACAAATGAAAGCACAATACAATTACGGGCAAAGAGACCCACGGAAAACTGTCATGATACCCGGGTTTAGGGAGTGATGAGGGCGATAGGGGAACCCCATCAAAAAGATTAGGATAAAATCCACTTTTCCGATGAGGCGGCGTCCATGAGTTCAAGAAGGCTCTCCCTAAGGTTAATCCTGAGGCAGCAGGATGAGAGGGGTGGGGTCAGGAAGGAACCGAGTCACTGTTGATAGGATGGGAGCATCCCGGCCTCCACTTCGTGGTCGTGCAAGGGATAACCGAGTCACCGTTGTCGGAGGCCGAGCCCATTCCTGGTCTTCATGGTCGTGCAAGGTGAATTCGCTGGCACACCCGACAGGAGAAATAGCGAGACAGGAATCGCGAAGATGAGAGGGGTGGGGTTAGGAAGGAACCGAGTCACTGTTGACGAAGATGGGAGCATCCCGGCCTCCACTTCGTGGTCGTGCAAGGGATAACCGAGTCACCGTTGTCGGAGGTCGAGCCCATTCCTGGTCTTCATGGTCGTGCAAGGTGAATTCGCTGGCACACCCGACAGGAGAAATAGCGAGACAGGAATCGCGAAGATGAGAGGGGTGGGGTTAGGAAGGAACCGAGTCACTGTTGACGAAGATGGGAGCATCCCGGCCTCCACTTCGTGGTCGTGCAAGGGATAACCGAGTCACCGTTGTCGGAGGTCGAGCCATTCTTGGTCTTCATGGTCGTGCAAGGTGAATTGGCTAACCCACCCCAAGGATACATAGCCGGGATTAGGAACTGAGGTTAGCAAGAGACGGACCCCGTCTGGGAGGATAGGATTTAATTCCCTTCTGGATGCAGTAGCGGACGTTGAGGAACCAACAGAGTTCCTAATGAACCCGAAGTTAGGAAGTGAGGTGAGCAAGAGACGGACCCCGTCTGGGAGGATAGGATTTAATTCCCTTCTGGACGCAGTAGCGGACGTTGAGGCACCAACAGGCTTACTAAGGAGAGACAAAATAAAAGGATAGAATTAGGAAGGACAGGATGCCAGGAAAACCGCGAAGAAAAAGACGTACGCACACATGGATATGGTCATAACGAAGGGACAACGAATAATAGTCAGGGACGTCAGAAACGTCGAGACACTAGAAGAAAAATACTAAAGGAAACATATATAATTACGATTGTGCGATCGACGAGTAGAGCCAAGAGATACAGATTGACCTAAGTAGGAATATTACATACAAAAGAGGATAAACACATAAGTAATACAAGAAAGTAAGAAGAGAGGTTAAACACATAAGTAATACAAGAAAGTAAGAAGAGAGGTTAAACACGTAAGTAACACAAGAAAGTAGGAAGAGAGGTTAAACACATAAGTAATACAAGAAAGTAGGAATATTACATACAAAAGAGGTTAAACACATAAGCAATACAAGAAAGTAGGAATATTACATACAAAAGAGGTTAAACACATAAGGCACTGCAGAAAATTAGAAGTTAAAAACATTAGGTAATGAGATATTGGGTAATTAGAGATTTAAACACATACGGTAATACATATAAGGAAATCTCGGAAAATTAGAAGTTATACACATACGGTAATACATAAAAGGAGATCTCGGGAAATTAGAAGTTAAACACATAGGGGTGCGTGTAAATCAGAAATTAAACACACAAGAAATACAAGAAACTAGAGTTTAAACACATAAGGAATACATGGAATTAGAAGTTAAGTTCATAAAGGGTACACAAAATTAGAGGATAACCACCTAAGGTAGTACATAAAGGGAGATCACAGAAATCAGAGGTTAAACACATAAGGTACTACAGAAAATTAGAGGTTAAACACATAAGGATAGTACACGCAAATAGAGGTCAAACTCATAAGGTACTACAGGAAATTAGGGGTTAAACACATAGGGCTGTACACGAAATTAGAGGTTAAACACATAGGGTTGTACACGATATTAGAGGTTAAACACATAGGGTTGTACATGAAAATGAGAGGTTAAACCCATAGGGTTGGACATGAACTTAGAGGTTAAAACCATAAGTAAGATAGGGAATAAATCTACACGTATGAGACCAGGAATTAACTCAAAAACGTAAATGGAAATTAAAAGGAAACCAAAGGATAAGAAATAAAAAGGGAGAGGTTAAACCCATAGGTAAGATGGGGACCCAAGACACGGAATAAAGTCCACGCATAATCGGGAGTTATGAAAAGAAAATGAAATGCAGAAATTCAAGAAACCAGATGAGATATTGCGAACGAATCAGGAAGGGCGTAAGGAAATATTGCCGAACGAATTCGGAAGGACTTAAGGAAACAACACCATTTAGACGCATTTTTGTTTAGTTAACTTTGTAGGCTGTAACACAAGAAAACGACAGACAGATTAGAAGCGAGGGAATTTAAGACGCAAAGATGCATGTTTAATAAGTTAACTCTGTAGGCTGTAAAACGGGAAATCGACAGGCAGAGTAGAAGCGAGAGAATTAAGATGCACAGGACGCATCCCGGATAGAAGAAAGGAAATGCTCTCACAATCAGGACCTCACGAGGGAATGATATACGGAATTCAGGTTACATAATCGTACAAAGTAGTAGTTACATCTTAAAGCCCTAGCGATTTATGTGTAGGCGAGCACACTCGATCGAACTCAGGACTCTAGAGAGGGAAAGCAAATTTGAAAATTTTAGCAAGCAATGGAAAGTTGAAAACAGGCGGTAAGATACGGTGAGATACTGACAACTTTTGAACCTAGTAAAACCTGAATTGCAATAAGGGCGTAAATGATTCATGAGAAATCATAAGACCAAAAACATAAGAGCATTTCCTTTGTAACTTGAGGCTAGCTATAAAGGACAAATAGGAACATGGGTGCACCAAACTAAACAATACATGTAGATAACAAGGAGATCTAAAGCCAGGACGTCTAATATGCAATGAGGTAAATTAAACATTCAATGACCAGGAATGATAAAGAGGATGCGGACCCATGTAGTACGGGATAACCACCAAACCCATAATTGATGTTTTCCCAAGTTTTAACAAATGCCATAAGATTGCAGCTTCACGCCTGGATCTGCGGCCACCACCACGACACCACAAGATGGGAAGCAGATTAAGTAGGGCCAGACTCACGGAGCACCCTATACATCTGAGGACGAGGGCAGCATAACGCTGCAAGGATCAACCGCACCCTGTACATCTAAGGACGCAGGGCAGCTGCCAGGACCATCTACACACCTCGTGTCGGAGCATAAGAAGGGTGAATGTCCAGACTCGCAATCAACTGAGGCAAACACCTCATTAGCAGTAAAGAACAAACCCAGGCAATTATAAAACATAATAATGACTTTCTCCAACGCCAAACCTTGGCCTAACATCCTACATTCCAAAAATTTTCTATAGAAGAGTCAAGAAAACAAACTCCACATCAAGATTAATTCCTATCAAACCTTTCACAAGTTCTCCTTGGACCTAACTGGGTTTTGTTCAAAGAAACAAGGCATAACTAAAAATAAAGGCCTACCTGGACCAACGGCAGCTGAAAATGAACAACGAACTCGAGCATTAGAGCATCGCATCCTCCATCGAGGCAAGCAGACACGAACCTGGACCTCCAAGCTAGCCCCAGCAGACACCACAGTTCTGATTATATCTTTTTTTTTACAAGTGATCCGGTTCACGGAATCGAACCGTCAAAGTGTATCACAAAAAATAGAAACCGTCAAAGTGAATAACAAAAAGAAACGGAATGTTGTTAAGTGCGTCGGATATTGGATAACAGTGAAAGTGCGTCGTTTCAAAATAAACCACAGAAGGTTTAAATAAGGAAGAAGAACGAAGACGAGAAGAATGTTTTTATAGACGATATTATTTTCTTTTTTTGTGTTGTTTTCAGCCATAAACATTATTGTGATTTTTGTTTTTTTTTTGTATAGTGCTCTCACTAAGCAAACAGATCTTATCGATATTTCGATGCAATTAAAGGTATCCGGGGCAATTTACAAATAAAAAACGATCTAACCTCTTAGGATGAGAACAATATACTTCCAGGACAGATGGAATCGCCAATTGATGACGTCAGTTCCACTCCCACTTAAAGTTGAGTTAATAAGATAATTGTCAGGACAAAACCCCCGAGAGGCGAGAGATATCCTAGAAGGAAAAAAGACTTTCGGTTTTTCAACCCTACAGTCTTATTTAGGGGGGGGAATGTTACGCCTACACTAGGGCATAACTACCATAATAATAAATACTATAAAGAACCGATAAAGGATATACATATATATTTGTTTACTATATCAGAAATTAGGAAATAAATAACCGCATTGAAATACAATTTAGTCTTTTCTCAAAGGACCTTTTAAATATAAAAAAAACTAGTAAAAAGCTATAAGGTTTTATATCCTGGATCAAAACTATGTCACAAGATTCCAGAATTATTTGGTCAAGAAAGATGTCCACATTAGATAAAGTGAAAGTAGCACAAGCTTTCCATTGTGACATAGATGAAGACGTTAAACTAGTTCATGATCTTTCCACACACAAATTTCCCCAATTAGAAACCTAAAGTTTATCATATAAAAACTCGCGAATTTTTACCAAAAAGGCAGAACGGTGTGGGGGGACCGAAGGGTTCGGTTCCCCCTGGGACAAGGCAGCTCTACATGGGTAAGACATCATTCTTTACATTCATAAATGGTCATTTTACATTCATAAATTTAATTAAAGGACCCAATGGTCCAAAGAACTTAGAATAATGACCAAAGTTGATTCTTTTGAATATATTAAAATAATTGTGTTCTCTCTCTCTAAAAATTTAGCATTTCAATATTTTGAATATGTTTACGTTTGACAATGTGGCGATTTCAGCTGACTTTAATAACAGTGTTTTAGTTGTTTGATTTGATTTTCTTTATGTTTGGTATTTATTTTAATAAATGATGTTATTTTTCGTTTACTGTGATTTAACATGTTTAATTGTAGAACTTTTCCTCCAAAACCAAGGCCAACCGCTCGGGCCAAAGACCACTTAAACCATAGTGAACTTAACGCTATCTTTACGCAGGGGCTTAACAGACGCGCCCGCATAATATAGCCTTTTTATGACGCCTATCTATCATATCTAGGCTTATAATTTTTTGCACTATTCGTTAAAATGTAATAACAGGTGCCTCGTAATGTACCATTCATATGACCAATAATAGTTCTACATCAAATGTTCAAAGTGATTCTTCTTGAAGGGTTGCTCTATAACCCCAAAATCAAAAGTACCGAGGGGACGATTAAACACCCACTGAAAAAAAAATCGGGCTATGTAAGTCTGAGGGAACGCGCGATATTGGTTTTCAGCGCTATATTAGCCGGTGCATCGAGAGAGGTCCCCCAACATTCCGTATTTCCCCTGCGCGGCATTGAGTAAAATATTTTATCGCAACTTTTAATCCTTGGAGGATATGATCTTCAGGATCCGTGTTAAAAAAATAATTTCGATAGTCTCCAATTCTCGAATTTCGAGTTCGTCTTAAACGTTACACCAAAGAGCGGAAAAATGTGCTTTAACCCGATCCGATTGAGGGTCTTTCCACTTTTTCAGCGGTTGCCCTTTTACCAGCCGGCTGCTGGCCCTTCACATCCACATGTGTCAATTACAGAGGTAGATGATCAACAACCAGTGTAGGGGTGACATGTGGTTAGCATGTCGAGTCCCCCAGCCGTTAGAGCTGGTTACTCAACCTGGAACCGCTACTTATTGTAGCTACCCAATTGCCTCACGATGCTGGGTGGGCACCGGTCCCATACTGGCCGAAATACCATGAGAAAATTTCTTCCCCCATGGAGACTCGAACCAGCGCCGTAGCTCTGCGCCAAGGCTTCCTACCTAAACCGCTCGGCTACGGCGCGGGACCCATGGGTTGTATGTAATAGATTATACTGTTTACATTGGTTCAAGTAAACAGTGGAAGAGAGTACAGTTTGATAATGAGAACCTCTTCACTATATTCAATCTGAAAACTCATAATCTATAAATACTGGAATAAAATTGTAATATGCCAGGGCATTCGATAAGTAAAGAAAACACTGATGTAAATCAGCGATTATAGTGGCGACCATTGCAATCTTATAGCATGTTGTTGAGCAGTCTTTGTTGTATAAATCTGTGACATTGAAAGCCTCGAAATAGCAGTATTTTGTGAACACATTCACTGTTCCTCATATGTAGTAAGTAATACTACCCTAGAAATATATTTAATGAATTTGTTTTGAAGGTGGAATTGGGAAGTACTCGAAAATCCACCAAATTCACCAGACATGAGCCTTTGTGACTATAACGTATTCTCAAAGATCAAAAAACCTCTACAAAACATTTGATTTCAATCAAGAGTTGATATACAGTAAGCTCTAGATCGATCATATGAGAAAGATATCCAGAAATGGTGCTGTAGATAAAGTGTACTCTCTTCCAAGGATTTGGCAATGTATAGTTGACTTTATAAGATACTATAAATGAAGTTCGCAATGTCAAAAGTAACCTAAATATTTTTTTGTGATGTTGTAGCAGTTTTACAATTACTGATCTAATGCCATAGTAGTTATGATTCCTTTAAAATTATTTACGAATTTTAGACTCTCATGTGGAATATGTTAATCTGACATTTGTCCAGATGACCACTAAAATGTGTTTTTTTCAAGTAGGGCATTTTTATTATGTCGAATGCACCTGTGACGTGTCTATTACGCCTTAATAACCTACCATCCAACGCGTGTAAGCACATATTTCTTCTCCCTTTAGATATCTCTGAGTTATTTAATGATATAATGTAACAACTACAATAACTTACCAGCAGAAACTTTTACATAAAGAGCTCCACACATTTCTCTACTTTTGCATTCTTCAAATCCCGTATTCGCGTCTGTGCAGTTTTCTATATTTTCCATTGGATTACAATCTTTACATACAATTTTGTGAAGATCTAATTTGCCACATTTGTGGCACGTCAGAGCTATCACTGCATAAAAAATACATCAAAATAAAAATGGAAATAAATTATATTTGCAGAATATAGAATGAGATTAGAAACATAAAATTTCGCATAATGAAAATAGTAAAACTACTTAATTTGTGCTGGGATAAATATATAGGAAATCAATTTTAAGAGGAAACTTCGCATCATTCTGCCGCCGTGAGCAGTATGATCGCAGCGTGGGAGACAAGTTGTACACAACATCCCAGCAGTTAGTTGCTTCAGTGTGTTGTAGTGGGGCGCCTGTCGCTTGATGTCGTGTGTTACATAAGAAAGTAATCGGAAATAAAGTATACGGTCGAACAGCGAATTTATTTGGTGGAATGTTACTTATTGAGAAATAACCATAGAAGGTGCGTTCGGGGATTTTCTCCAATATATCCTGACTGCGTGCCTTTCGAAGTTGATGAAACAGTGGCATACCACAGGTTCAGTTTGTGACATACCGAAGAAGCGCGAAAGGCATGTTTTAACACTAGAGGAACTTGAGAATATTCGGGTGCGATTAGAAGTTAGTCCTACAAAATCACTAAAACGTTTGGCGCAGAAAACTAACATATCCAAGGTGTTAGTCCACAAGCGACCAGACTGCTGTCATTTTCAACAGTATCTCAAATAAATGGTGAGTAATACGACTCTATGTGTAGGCCTATTTGTTATAATCTAAATTAGTTGAGTTATTCGTATTTTGTGGCTTCTGTCTTGATTTGCCGGTAGTAGCGGAACTCGCTCCCCGCCAGTGCAAGCACAATAGCGGGAGAGCCGCTGTAACTCTGTAAAAAAGGTTTCCGCTTAAAATGGATTTCCTGTAGAATCAAAATATCTCATATTGCATGTTTGACAGGTCAATATAATACAACAGTAGATTTTAATCACAGTAATAATTTTGACCTAAGATTGTACAATAAATTCAGGCAATTTTAGTGCAAATAAGTACCGGTAGTTGAATCTTGTAACGAAAAACAAATCATTAACTATATTGAAACTTCTCAATTCAGATTTATGGTATCGACTTGTTTACCAATGTGTTTACTTAATTTCCGCATTCTGTGCATTAACACTTTAAAAAGTTCGTCGCCAAGAACTGAGTTAACCAAACGAATTCCTCACAAATAGAATTTACGGCCCGATTTTGCTGGTTTACAGAATGTATATAATTAAATCATGTGTATGTACCCAGTTTTGTTGCGAGAAAAGAAGCATGACAATTGCTAGAAATATTTTTTTAATTCCGACTTTCAGATAACCCCAATTCAAACGATCGAATTTCGCTGATTTTTTAATAGTTATTTAAATGACTAGTTACAAAAGCAGATATTTAGTAACTAGATGCTCCGAGAGAGTTCTATGAGCAGAGAAATCTAATTTTGTAACGTGCTATCTAGGAACAATAGTCACAAACAGGAATGAGATGCACAAATAAATTAAACATAGACCCAATTCTGGAAATGCGTGCTATTATGCATTGCAGAGATTCTTGACGTCCCAACTCCTTTCAAAAAACGTTAAACTGAAAATATATAAAACTATTATTCTACCAATTACATTATATGGATGCGAAACTTGGACTCTTACTTTAAGAGAGGAAAGGAGATTAAGTGTATTTGAGAATAAAGTTCTTAGGAAATATATTGGACCAAAGAGAGATGAACAGACAGGTGAATGGAGAAGACTACTTAACAGTGAACTACATGGTCTTTATAGGAAGCCAGATATAATAACAGTTATGTCTCGTAGGCTACGGTGGACAGTACATGTGGCACGAATGGAGAATGAAATACGTGCATGAAAGCTTCTTGTAGGAAAACCATAGGGAAAACGCCCAGTTGGTAGAGGTGGGAGAATAATATTAACTATGATTTGAGGGAAGTAGATTACAAGGGAATGATTGGAAAACATTAGCTCAGGATAGGGATGCATGGAGAGCTTATGTCCGCGCGGGCATGCACCTACGGGTTCGATAGTGCCAGTGAGTTACTGAGTTAGTTGTCTACAATATTTTACTTATGTTGAGAGTATTTTAGTATATGTTGTATATTTAGTATATTTAATGGAAGATTTTTTATTGCGGAAACAGTATGTTTAGAAAAAGAATAATGTGGGCTTTGGATAAAAAAAACGATAAATTAACAAACATTGTTGTTATATACTACATTAAAGTGTATTTTATGTTTTGTTGAACCTGTATTTTATGTTTTGACAGCGTGTTTTGTGTTTTATTAAAATATAAAGTATAGATTTTGTTGCTAGTAGCTATGAACTAACGTGTCACTGATTGTTATAATAGTAGATAAATTATCTTGTTTTATTTTAGTAGCATATACGAAATTTAATTGTGAAAAATTGAGATTTGCGTCTGCTAAAGCGATTTTTAAAATTTCGGTTCCCGTTTAACTCCCACCCTTAATAGCCCGATTTTGCTGCCTAATTAACTCGATCTTACTTTTCTTAATTTATTGCTATGTGCTGAGTTTGTTTCCGAAAAAATAATAATTGCTGGCGCTAGAACGGTAAAACACACAGATACATATTGTCTATGTTCACATTTTAAATTTTATCATGGTCATTTTTGGTGGCTTCTGACAAAGTAGGATCGATATGAATAAATGTAAAAAATAAACAAAAAATATAAGAACAACCTCAATAGCTCAATTCTTCGGATTTCGTTAATAAGGTCTACATGAATACATGAAATAAATAAGATTAGTGTGTGTCGTGTTAGTTAGCTTTTTAATATTAAACCTAATGGGGTTCTTCTTTTATTTTCTAGCATATTCTCTAAGTTAAACACGTTGTACCAACCATTATTGTATCTTTCATCATTCATTTTTGTTAATATGAAATTCTTAGGTTATTTCTATCTAATCTTTCTCAATTAATTTTCAAGGAATTTTCCATACTTTTTTGATAAAAAAACTCGCACACTCATACACGTATATATAATTTTTCACTCGGGGTGTTAATCACATACTAAAACAATAGTTTTTATCCATTAAATAATTTTCTTGGAATTACTGTGCATTATTTGCACTAGAATCCACCAAATTAATAATTGAATTCCCAGACAAGCAATTTTCCAATTCATTTTATTTCATGAAACACCATCAAACTTTTTATGAATGAATATATATATATATATATATATATATATATATATATACATACACACACATTTAATTTAATTATTATAATATTTAATTTTAGGAAGTTATATTTTGAGGTTATTTTAATTATATTATTTTTAGTCTGAACATCTTACCTCAATATTAATGTTGATTTGTTCTTGAACGTGTTTCAAAACAATTCTGTTTTATCGTCAGCTTTTCCAGACTGGTTTTATTTATGTTGCATTATGTTGCACAACCTGGATGTCGATGTCAGCTCCATCCTTTGATTGGCCAAAGAACCTCCAAACAAGGTCACGCTCCATCGGTATATCAAAATTCATAACTCTGTTTCTGTTATTCTGAATATAAATTTTTTTCCCAAATAGTCAACTCTTTTGTATTTTCTAACTGTTTTAATAATTTAGTGTCTGAATTTATATTATGTTTTTCAGACCAAACATGAGCAGCAACTGCAGATTTTTCTATTTCCCCATTTTTAATATTTCTTATGTGTTCTTTGGTTCTAATTTTTAGGTTTCTTTTTGTTTTCCCTATATATATCTTTTCACAACCCATGCATTCATTTTGATATATTCCAGACTTTTTAGTTTTATCAGTTTTTTTTAAATTTTTGTTGGTTTTTTTAGTTTATTTAAACTGTAGTTATTTTTTGGTGCTAATTTAATATTAAACTTCTCAAATATCTTTTGGAATTTATTATGTACCCAAGGGTGATATGTGAATTTCCTATATTTTTACATAGGTGGTTCTTAATTGTTTTAATATAAAATTCTCGTATTATTATATTTATTATTATTATTATTATTATTATTATTATTATTATTATTATCGTAATCATCATACTTCATATTTGAAGAGAAAAATTATACGCTCAGACCGGGACTTGAACCCGGGACCCTTGGTTCTCTAGACCAAGTGCTCTACCAACTGAGCTACCTGAGCAAGTACCGATCTAAACGCAAATCTTTCTCTATATACATTGTAATTCCCATCCACCAAATGCTGTGAAGCCATGCTTCTATCTTGCAAATGGCGGCTCCCTTATTAAGAAGACATATTTGGGAATTATACATTACAGCCAGTACGGCTTTTTCCAAGTTTTTATTATTGATTTCGTACATCTCAATGATGGATAAATCATATTTGAAGAGAAAAATTATACGCTCAGACCGGGACTTGAACCCGGGACCCTTGGTTCTCTAGACCAAGTGCTCTACCAACTGAGCTACCTGAGCAAGTACCGATCTAAACGCAAATCTTTCTCTATATACATTGTAATTCCCATCCACCAAATGCTGTGAAAAATGAATGCTTGAGTCGGGATTTGAACCCGAGTCTCTAAACTTTTTTTCTTTTCATATCATATTTGCCTTCATTGCCAAATGTCAAAAATATAGTTATAACATCTAAATATACAAGCGTTACTGCTATAAAGTAAATATTCTCTTTAAAAATTGCTTAACTGTTATGTTGGCCACTAGATGGTGTTGGAACGAATTCCCACTACCTCTTGTGTGAATTGAGAATACTACATATATAAGAAAAATGTATGCTTGTGTTGGAATTCTTGAGTAGCTCAGTTGGTTAGAGCGCTAAACGTACAGAGTTTAGAGACTCGGGTTCAAATCCCGACTCAAGCATTCATTGTTCTTTTCATATCATATTTGCCTTCATTGCCAAATGTCAAAAATATAGTTATAACATCTAAATATACAAGCGTTACTGCTATAAAGTAAATGTTCTCTTTAAAAATTGCTTAACTGTTATGTTGGCCACTAGATGGTGTTGGAACGAATTCCCACTACCTCTTGTGTGAATTGAGAATACTACATATATAAGAAAAATGTATGTTTGTGTTGGAATTCTTGAGTAGCTCAGTTGGTTAGAGCGCTAAACGTACAGAGTTTAGAGACTCCGGTTCAAATCCCGACTCAAACATTCATCGTTCTTTTCATATCATATTTGCCTTCATTGCCAAATGTCAAAAATATAGTTATAACATCTAAATATACAAGCGTTACTGCTATAAAGTAAATATTCTCTTTAAAAATTGCTTAACTGTTATGTTGGCCACTAGATGGTGTTGGAACGAATTCCCACTACCTCTTGTGTGAATTGAGAATACTACATATATAAGAAAAATGTATGTTTGTGTTGGAATTCTTGAGTAGCTCAGTTGGTTAGAGCGCTAAACGTACAGAGTTTAGAGACTCGGGTTCAAATCCCGACTCAAGCATTCATTTTTCTTTTCATATCATATATATATATATATATATATATATATATATATATATATATATATAAAATTAAGGCGATTTATTTTATTTAGCTTTTTAAGTTTAAGACTTATATAGGTTATTATTATAGTTTTTAGCGTAGTTCTATTACTGTAAGTTGTGCCCATAATTTATAGCTGTATTAAAACTTAATGTATTGTTAATATGGCGTTTTTAGGTTATTTCTAACTCAACTTCTCATTTCATTTTTAGATATTTTCCTTACTTCCTTCGAAGAGAAAGTTACACACTGGCAATATACCCATATATATCTTTTTTGTGTCCTAATTCACACTGCTAAAATAATGTATGCGTTTTTTCATATTCTTGCAATTATTAAAGACTGTTATTTGTAGGCTACTAAAGTCACCAAAATAACTCGCTCCAACCTTATGTTTGTTCGTATTATCTAGCATAAGGTATTAGTAGATTCATTTTGATTAGGGTTTTGAGTCCCTGTTTTGGTGTTTAGCCCACAGCTGATATTTTGGGAATATGAATATTTATAAAATCCTCTCTCTAAAATGTGTATTATAAACAGCCTACAGTAACTTTCAATCTTCATTATTATTCTTTCAACTATATTTAATTTACATGACTATTTAACTCATGCCACAAATGCTAGTCAATGACCAATCACGTTTCAATGAATGTTGTTTTACAACCAATGACAGTCGTGTTTCACCTCATTCTTTATCAGCTCCTGCTTTTGTGATAAAGAAAGCTCCTCCTTTTTAATGTTGTGAACAGGACAGAACATTATTTTTATCCAACGAATACATTGAATATAGCAAATAATGAACAGATTCCTTGATTTTACTGAGTTGTTTACTAAAAAATAAATGAATAATCCGTTATGTTGATTATGATATATAGTTTGATATGTTTCATGATTTCTCCACTTGGGTCCACTCTTACAATATTGCGATCTTATTTGACAATAAATAATATGATCAAGCAGCAGTGAATGAACATAACCTCACATTTATGATTTGTTTTCAAACATCGCCGTTTAATTTAAATATATAAATATTTTAAAATAACTATAGTGAAACAATGATTTGTGGGTAAACAGCTTAATTT
The DNA here is from genome assembly GCA_030220185.1 of Diploptera punctata. Classification (NCBI taxonomy): domain Eukaryota; kingdom Metazoa; phylum Arthropoda; class Insecta; order Blattodea; family Blaberidae; genus Diploptera; species Diploptera punctata. The sequence goes on along the minus strand of JASPKZ010007430.1, from coordinate 45,699 downwards.
TATTCGTTAAATAGCCCTAACAAATACCACTCTTGATTTCCAAATTCTCTAGATAAATTGGAAATCACTCGTGGCATTACTTATGATAATTTTATTATTCGAATTTATATTGACACAGCATGCACAAAAATGTATTATTCGCACAGATTCTTTACATGCGATTCAATGCCTTCGGAATATGTATAGCAATCAGTAAATAGAGAAATCTATATAAGCCTTTTTACACCAATGGTATTTTAAAAATATTAATATTCTAGATACTTTGCATGGTCCCGAGTCATGCTGAAAATGTAATTCAGGTAAAGATGTGGTAGATAAAATCAGCCATTCTACAGCCGATAGATATAGAAACAGTGAATCGAATCTGATGTTAGAGCATTTCAATGAACCAAATTGTCGATGATTGGCCTAGAACATGACATTTCAGCCAAATAAAACTACGCGAAATTAAACAAAAATTGCCTCTCTAACTTTGAATTTGATACATCTAACAAAATAGTAAATGACGAAGTAACAATTACCCAATCAAAACATTGGATACATTTTATTTAGCATGTAATTAACTCGTTGACACTATCGAACCCGGAGGCTCATGACCACGCGACATAAGTTCTCCATATATCTCTAACCTGAGCTAATGGTTTCCAATCATCCACTGTATAATTCACTTCTCTAAACCATGGTTAATGTTATTTTCCCACCTCTCGTTTTCCTACAATAACACGTTATTATTGCCAATCATACTACTAGTGTTCTTGGTCGTATCAAATTTCTAATTGTTTCTATACAAACCGTAAAATGACATTACTGCCGGTTTAGCACAAAGATCATGTATCTCACTGTTATGTAATATTTTAACATTGTAAATTATTTTACAGAATAGAAAGGGCACTAAAGACATTTGATGTTTAAGCGCCCAAAACATTATATTAACAATATATTACTACTATAAATAGACTAAAAGTTTATTTAAATATTGCATTACCTGGTGAGCTCACCATTGCTAGTAAAAGCAGATGAAAAAAATGTGATTCCTCGAAAGAACATGAAGAATACGTTTTTTAACATAAAAAATACCCTATATTAAAATAAATTGGTATAATCGTTATAACACTTATTTAACATTGAAAATAACTTTAAAAATTAAACAGAAAATATTTGCTCGTTTATTTATATAATTAACTTCATTATTTTGAATATTGATAGCCTAAAAGCCCAAAATAGACAACAATGGAATTAGTATCCATAAAGCTGCGACCACAAAGAAAACAATAGACAAAAAAGTCAATATTTTGGAAGAAATTGAAATTATTAAGGAAGCAGAAAATAAAAATTCATTAATGAAAATACACGTAACAACCGAAGCCCTCTGTATATAAAATATATAAATAATTTCAGTATAAAGAAAGTTCCTGAAGATGAACTTTAAATTTTAATAATATAACACAGATTATAACAAATTATTATAGTTGATGACGACTGTGTTATATTCTATTCTATATTAATTCTGCCCGAGGGCAGGTCTTTCACTGCAATCATAGCATTTTCATGCTATGCTTTGCAGTTTTACTAAGGGATTATAGGTGTGATAGCTTCCCGTTGCTTTTCACACCGGTGAGGGATGATGGCTGGATGATTTTCGGGGACCGTTGGGCCCTAAGCTTCCTGACATTTGTCTGACAGGTGAGGAAAAACCCCAAAGAAACCTCACCCAGGAGACTCCCCCGACCGGGAATCGAACCCCGGCCCGATACGTGACAAGGCAGCACGCTACCTCGAGACCACAGCGGTGGGTACCGTGTTATAGCCTATAAGGTACAAACATTTCTATAATTGAAAAAAAAATTCTAATAATCTCATCTGTGACTGCGACAATATTTAAACAAGTCTCTGCATCTTTCTAAGATCATTGCCGATTTAGTTAATTAAACTTTGGAGTTCAAGGGCTTATCATAGAATATGTACATAATGCGGAGCTCATCATTGAAAATTGGACCAAGAAGTATTAACTTTCAAAATCTAGTAAAACAATTAACATGTATTTTTTAAGTAAAATGTTATCACCTCAATTTTTCTTCTTATTAGTCTAGTTTCGGGACCTTCTTCGGTTCCATCCTCAGTATATCATGACTGTTGAGGATAGAACCGAAGAAAGTCCCGAAGCTAATCTAAGAAGAAGAAGAAGAAGAGAAAAGAAGAAGAATATGAAGTAATACAATTTTACTTAAATAAATAATACCTCATACTGTTAATTCTTAAAAAAGTTAATTTGCATGTAAGTTTATCTATGTAATTTTTATAACGTCAGCCGCATGGTCTTATTGTCAGAGCTTCTGACTTCATTTCATGAGATCCCGGGTTCGATTCCAGGTCAGATCACAGGGATGTTCTCCCTGGAATTTAGGTTAAGTTTAGATTTAAGGATTCTCCTGGTGCTTCATTATGATTTATCATCCATATCATCGGGATAACGTAATTCCACCTTCCAGGCACCCCAACCTTAGAAGTGGGTTACAATTCCGCCAATATCAGGAGAGAAATCCTGAAAAGTTGTAAAGGAAGCTTGGTGGTATTGGTAAAAATATTGTACTAAAATTTTCACTTGTTTACTATAAAGTAATTTACCACTAAATAAGGAGTTTTTATGGTTTTTTCTTGTAAAATTAATAATTAGGTTGGTTCATAATTATGTTGGTGAATTCGGAGTCCGTTTTTCTGAATACGTACATGCCATATGTACTGTAATATTCCATTTTATGACCACTTTGTATGATTAAATACTGAAATGACACATAATACAAATAAATTAACTTTTCTGACTGATAGAACAAAACTACATTAAATTGAAATCTCTTAAACTGGCACTATCAAACCCGTAGGTTCATGGCCGCGCGGACATAAGTTCTCCATATATTCCTATCCTGAGCCAGTGTTTTCCAATCATCTCCTGTATAATCTACTTCCCTCAAATCATAGTTAATGTTATTCTCCCACCTCATTCTTGGTCTACCAACTGGGTGTTTTCCCTCTGGTTTTCCTACAAGAAGCTTCCAAGCACGTCTTTCATTCCCCATTCGTGCCACATGTCCTGCCCATCGCAGTCTACGAGACTTAACTGTTCTCATTATATCTGGCTTCCTATAAAGACCATGTAGTTCATTGTTATGTAGTCTTCTCCATTCACCTGTCTGTTCATCTCTCTTTGGTCCAAAAATTTTCCTAAGAACTTTATTCTCAAATACTCGTAATCTCCTTTCCTCCCTTAAAGTAAGAGTTCATGTTTCGCATCCATATAATATAACTGGTAGAATAATAGTTTTATATACTGTTTTCAGTTTAACGTTTTTTGAAAGGAGTTGGGACATCAAGAGTCCTCATGTAATGCATAATAGCACGCATTTCCAGAATTGAGCCTATGTTTAATTTCTTTGTGCATCTCATTCCTATTTGTGATTATTGTTCCTAGGTATTTGAATTCAGCCACTTCCTCAAAATTTCCCTCATTTGTCATTATCTGTCCATTTCCATTATATAATGTATTTCTATGTGTGACCATATATTTAGTTTTATTGATATTTACTTCCAGTCCCAATTTCTTAGTGTTACTCAGTAGTGTGTGCGTGTTGGCCTTTAGTATCTCCTCGCTATCGCCCAATAATACTACATCATCAGCATAAACTAACAGCTTATTAATATCATTGAGTTGTAGTAGCCTTCTTCATCCTCTAAAGATTTGATGGCATACTCTAGTACAAAATTAAATAGTAGAGGAGAATAGTGCATCTCCTTGCTTCAACCCATTGTGGATTTCAAAAGTATCCGAAAACTGTTTGCCTACACGCACCCTACTCTTTGTGCCATTTAGACACATTCGTATAAGTCTAACTTTTTTAGGAATTCCGAACTCCAGCAGGATACTATATAACTTCTCCCTCTTAATTGAATCGTTTGTCTTTTTGAAGTCTACATACAGTTGATGTACAGTACCATTATATTCCCATTTCTTTTCTAAAATCTGTCTTAATTAGCTTAATTAAAAATCTGATCTGTTGTAGACCTGTTTCTTCTAAATACACATTGATGATCTCCTAGAATGTTATCAATATAAGGAGTAAGTCTGCTTACTAATATATTTGTTAGAATTTCGTAGAAGTTGAAAGTAATGAGATGCCCCTGTAGTTGTTGCAATCAGTTGAGAACTCTTGGATGTTATTACTTGATACAAATACAAACAAGATGAGTTACATAATTGCAAGAAGCATCCATGTACAATGTTTCCTCATTTGTTTGTAGCCAAAAAGTCCGGAATTTAAGATTTACTATTCTTTCAAAATAAGATCATAACATATAAGGTAACAGTTTAGGAACCATGGTTAATGGATATTACAACAAACCACGATGCCGATTATTATCATTATCGTCCTTTACACTAAGTGTTCAGAAGTCAACATGATTAACTCTAGGCCTATTTTATAAGATGTTGATACATTCAAGGTTAAAATTATAAACACACATTTAAACCTAGGATATATGTCAGGGTGAATTTGAACTCTGCGGACTTCTTTTTAGTGAACTATGGAGTAAATCACATTGCCATTGAAAATGTGGTAAATTTATTGTACTGATTACTTTAAAACTCTGAAATGGCCGAAAGTAGAGTTAATCGTGTTTACTTCTGAATGTTTCACATCTTCTTGACTCGTCACATGGTACCAACATTTTTTGTCGTAGCCAAGTAGTTATAGCAAGATGTTACGGTACTTACGCTGGTTTGAGTCTCCATGGGGAAGAAATGTTCTCATGGGATTTCAGCCAGTATGGGACCGGTGTCCACCCAGCACCGTGAGGAATTTGGGTAGCTACAATAAGTAGCGGCTCCAGTTTGTGAAAACCAGCTATAACGGCTGGGTGCCATCTCTACACTGGCTGGATGATCGTCTACATATGTGATTAACACACGTGAATGTGATGCTAGCAGCCGGATTGTAGGCTAAGGACCTTCTAAACCTGTCGCACCGTGGAATTTTTTTGCGACAGTTCTGATACCGTTCACTACTGAGTCCGACATCGTACTTTTGTTTTTTAAATCACAGTGTTAAAGGACCAGACCAAACTTGGAAAATGAAACAAATAGTGAATTAAATAATATAATTAAAAATCAAATTATAATAAATCACATCAGATCTCTTAGGATTGGATGGTTTGGTCATCTGATAAGAATGGATCAACAGAGATGAGTTAAAAACTATATAAATGGAAGCCTACAGGAACTAGAGCTGTTGGTAGACCTAAGATGAGATGACAGGATGATGTTTTTGGAGGATTTGAAGAAGATTAGGGTGACGAACTTGAAATTGACAGAAGATAGAAGAGTCTGGAGGGAGATTATTGAGAAGGTCAAACATTCAATGTTGAAGTTGTAGTGCCTTAAGATGATATATCATAATTAGTACATTTAAACTACTGAGAAATCGATGGCCAACATCCATCTCCACTTTAAATGAAATACAACTCGTATTGTACGGTCCTCGCACTAAATTAATTAATCGAAAATAAAACTGGAGCTGTCTATATTATTATAAAAGAGACAATTAATGCGGTGTATCTCCAAGCCATGGTTTTACTAACATGTTAGTAACATCTTTAATATTACTACATCTACAGTAATTAAATTTCATTAAGCCGGGGATAGTGGCCTTAGGCCAGGTACCCGGGCTGGCGATCACTGTGATTCTCAGGGAAGGAGGCTGACCGCCATTCGCTTCAAGCGTTTTGGAGATTTAGAACTCTACTTTGAAATCGTAAAATCGGAGGTATTTTAAGTTACATTAAGATATGTTTCGTTAAATTTCATTAGGTTCGATTAGGGCCCTAGATTAGCAATATTTGGCTAGTTATGACTTTTAGGATGTTAGGTTATGTTGCTTCAGATGGGAATGAGGCAATCGAACATGAAATTGATATAAATAAAGAATGGGAGGCTATAAGAGATACTATTAAATTGTCAGCATCAGAAAGTGTTGGTTATTAAAAAAGGGGGGGGGAAACAATAAGTGGTTTGATGAGGAATATGCCGACATTGTAAAGGAAAGAAAGCAAACAAAAATGAATTGGCTACACGAGCCAAATGAAGTAAATCTAGAAAAAAAAAATAGGTAGTATTATACGGGAAACCTCCAGCTTATTAAACAGTAAAACGAGGGAACATTTGAGAGAGAAGATTAATGATCTTGAAATTAATGCAAAAAATAGGAACATCAGAGAATTATATCAGGGAATTAGGATAGAGAAGAAAGAGTTTCGGGCTATTTTTAACAAACATAATTAGGAATGAAAATGGGGATATGATTGCAGATTCCCGGAGTGTATTAAATAGATGGAAAATCAGCTATATAATGTGCATACGGAACAGGATATTGAAGAGGATAATTTAAGACAGCAGAAATGCTAGTCACAGGACCAAGTGCATTAGAGGTTGAAATGGCGATAGAAAAATTGAAGATGTATAAAGCATCAGGTTCAGAAGGGATTCCAGCAGAATTGATAAAATCAGGGTGAGAAAAATTGTTAGACAAGATACATCGGTTACTTAGCATGATTTGGGAAAAATAAGCTCTCCCAAATGAATGGAAATAATCGATTATTATACCAATCTATAAGGAAGGAGATACAACTGATTGCAACAACTACAGGGGCATCTCATTACTTTCAACTTCGTACAAAATTCTAACAAATATATTATTATTTATTAGAAATTTTGTTTTCTAAACGTTCCATGTATAATTCTTCTAAGATGTCTTAATTTTTTTTGTGATCTAGCAGTGTGTATTCTGCAGTCCTCCGAAGTTATCTCATATCAGCAGATTTAAGTTTCTGTATATCCTTCTGTTCCAACGTCCATACTTCGCTACCATACAAAAGAGTTGGAAGAGCCAGTGTTTTATACACTTTTAGTCTTGAGTGTTTTTGGACTAACTATGTCATTTTCTCATCGTTTAAGTAAATTTACAAAGGTGATGAATTTATATTATTCTTCCTCTTCACTGCTTTCCAATGATTCATCCTCTGACAGTTCGTCTTCACTATCTGACAGACAGATCGTCTTTACAGTCCGGTAAGTCATCTTCAACGTCTTGGGTTGCTTCATTGTCCTCGGTTATGAAAAATTAACTACTCCAAAATACTCTGTTGTGTGTGCTGAGTTCGAGTTACGCGGCAGATGTCAGGGGGTCGTTAAAAACCGTTCAAATCGTCTGGCGATTAATGTATATTTTTAAAGTTGATTATTAAATATGGCGTAAACATTTTAGAATGCCCAAAATATATTTTTTGGGCAGATTAATTAAATAAATTCGGAGGGGTCAGGTCATACTTTAAAACTCAAAATAGTCTGGGAGTATTATTTCTGGATTACATAGCTACTAAAATAACAAATAAAAATTCATATTGCCCAAAATATATATTTTTGGGTTTATTTTTTTGCAAATGTAATACGCTACGCAGTAGCGAAATAACCGCAAGACCTTTACCTGCCCTCACCATTCCAGATGCACCCATCGTTTTTTTATTATTTCAACGTGGGCAAAACACCTTCTCTAAAATGTGTCATCAGCTCTTGAACATCAGCTATGTTCACACATAGAAATGCATTATATAATTGAGATAGACAACTAGTGACATGAGGGGAATTTTGAAGAAGTGGCTGAATTGAAATATCTAGGAACAATAATTACAAATAGGAATGAGATGCACAAAGAAATTAAACATCGGCTAAATTCTGGAAAAGCATGCTATTATCCATTACAGGGACTCTTATCGTCCTAGCTGCTTTAAAAAAGTTAAACTGAAAATATATAAAACTGTTATTTCCCCAGTTGGTAGACCAAGAATGTGGTGGAAGAATAACATTAACAATGATTTGAGGGAAGTAGATTATACAGGGGATGATTGGAAAACATTGGCTCAGGATAGGGATGTATGGAGAGCTTATGTCCGCGCGGCCATGAACCTACGGGTTCGATAGTGCCAGTTAGTTAGTTAGTTAGTTATTCTCCCAGTTATATGTATGCGAAAAATGGACTTTTACTTTAAGGGAGGAAAGAAGATTACGAGTATTTGAGAATAAAGTTCCCAGGAACATTTTTGGGCCAAAAAACATGATCAGACAAGTAAATGGAGAAAAGTGAATAATAGGAGCTACATGGTATATAATAAGAACAGTTAAGTATCGTAGACCATAATACCATAGCCAAACCTGCTCTACTATACGGAAGTGAATGCTGGACACTTCGAGCAAAAGATAAATCCCGCATTAATAGTTCACAAATGAGATTCCTCCGATCACTAACTGGAGTAACATTAAGGGATAGAATGAAAAGTGATGAGATAAGGATGCAGTGGAATAGTAGGGAAATGGTTGAACATATACAAAATTATCAGATTAAATGGTTCCAACACGTCCAGAGAATGTCAAATTCCCGTTTACCAAAGATGATTTACCACCTCAACCCTAACGGCAAAAGCGACCTCGGAAGACCCTTCAATCGATGGAAAGATCAGTTTTTGTAGTCGCAGAACGGGCATCATCACCCAATACTGCATTTGGAAGAAGAAGAAGAAGAAGTATCGTAGACTGCGAAGGACATGACATGTGGGACGAATGGGAAATGAAAGAGGTGCATGGAAGCTTCTTGTAGAAAAACCAGAAGGAAAACGCTCAGTTGGCACACCACGAATGAGGTGGGAGAATAACATTATCCATGATTTGAGGGAAGTAGATTATACAGGGGATAATTGGAAAACATTAGCTCGGAATAGGGGTGTATGGAGAGCTTATGTCCGCGCGGCCATGAACCTACGAGTTCGATAGTGTCAGTGAGTTAGTTAGAATATTAGAAGGCACACACACACACACACAGGGTGTAATAGGATCTCACCGAAAAAATGATAGGGCTGATAGGTCATGCAGAGAGGATAATTTTTTGTGAAGGAACATATGAGCCGATGAGAATGAAAGTGGCATAAGTCATAAAATTAACAAAAATTAGTTAAGTCCATATTTCAAATCCTCTGACATAGTACTATTTATAAGGAGAGTGGCTTTAATAATTAGTACATAAATTTGCCACTAGGAGCATCACTAGTTTATTTTTCTAATGGAACGTATGTTTTGTCGAGAATGAAAGAGAACTAAGTCACCGTTTGTTGTTGTGTACATACCAGTGAAGTGCAATTTTGATCATTAATAACTACAAACTTGATATAATTTCCAGTATTAACAGTTTCAGATGCCTACTACAAAAGAAACCTTTACTGCTACAATTTTGCAGTATATGATTTTGAAAAAGATTCTGGATGTTTATATGTGTGGAATGAAACAATAGCCGGAAGAGGCTCACAAGACATTTCTTCATGTCTACTGAAGCATTTAAAACTTGATGCAACATGTAACTATTTACAGCGATACATGCGGAACATGATGGGGTATATTCAGACTGATCGATGTCATAGACCAAACGTTATTGGTTCCAGGCCATTCATATTTGCCAAATTATTCAGATTTTGGCAGTGTAGAGTCGGCAGCAAATGGAAAGATCATCTATGTTCCAGAAAACTGGCATGGCATCATGGCAAAGTGTAGAAATAAAAAGAAGTTCATTGTAAGTGTAATGAAAAATAATTTTTTACTACTAATTTAGAGATAAATATGAGCAAGAGGAAGAAAAACACTGAAAACAATCCTGTAAACTGGTTGAAAATTCACAATGTATCAGACTACAAAAAAATAATCCTTACGAAATAATGCACAAAGAAACATTACTAGATACGGCGAAGTTTGATGTCCTAAACATGAAGCCGACTGGAAGAAAAGGAAGGTCCATAGCTTTAAAGAATGTAAAAGTAAAGTGATCCCACAACAGGCCTCAGGAGGCCCTTGGGGTAGTAGGAGGTTAAGGCTCCCACTTTTTTTTAGACAATCGACACTTTATGTCAGCCGGGTTGTCAGCCCTGCGTGACGGCCGCCTTTACCCCCAGAACAAGCGTCTGGTACTCATTTCCGTTAGAGGCTGAGTCGACCCCAGGGCCATAGTGCCGCCAGAGGGTTTGGGTCAGTTTAAAAATCCTGACCCCAACGGGACTTGAACCCTCGACCCTCCGGCTTGTAGCTCAGTGCCTTAACCACTACGCTACGGCGTGCCCGTGCCATACGAAAAACTTCATCCAACAAAGAAACTTGTTGGGGACTTGATAAAACAAAATATGGTCTATCTGTTACCGTTTATTCCCCGGGTGTATCACACGTTTTTCTTGAATCTAAATATCTCCGATGATGTTGAAGATATCGGACCTTTGCTATACCATGAAGAGATAATCGATTAACCTAATAATAATAATAATAATAATAATAATAATAATAATAATAATAATAATAATAATGATAATGATAATGATAATGATAATGATAATGATAATGATAATGATAATGATAATGATAATGATAATGATAATGATAATGATGATGATAATGATGATGATGATATGATGATGATAATAATAATGGTGAGTAAATAAAATAATAATGATATTAATAATAATGATAATAATAATAATAATCATAATAATAATCATAATTATAATCATAATTATAATAATAATTATAATAATCATAATCATAATCATCATCATCATAATCATCATTATTATCATCATCATCATCATCATCATCATCATAATCATAATCATAATCACCATCATAATCATCATCATAATCATCATCATCATAATCACCATCATAATCATCATCATCATAATCACCATCATAATAATCATCATCATCATATTCATCATAATGATCATAATAATAATAATAATAATAATCATCATCATCATTATCATAATAATCATCATAATCATCATCATCATAATCATCATCATCGTAATAATCATAATAATAATAATCATCATCATAATCATCATAAACAACATCATAATCATCATAATCATCATCATAATCATCATCATAATCATAATCGTCATCATAATCATCATCATCATCATCATCATCATCATAATCATCATCATCATAATCATAATCATCATCATCATAATCATAATAATAATAATAATCATAATAATAATCATAATAATAATAATCATCATAATCATAATAATCATAATAATAATAATAAATCATAATACACTGCTCAAAACAATTAGAGGAACACTATGAAATATGCAAATATTTTTTCATTGGATAAAGGTACAAACATGAAATTAATAAAGTACATTATTTGTGGTTTATTTATTTATTTATTGCTCATGTCAGTAAAAACAAATGAATAACGCTGACAATTAGCTTTTCAAATAATTCCGCTATGTAAGCAATTGAATCTTGTGTTTATTTATATAGAGTTAGTATCGTGTATGGCCTCCACGCCATTCGATGACAGTTTGGCACCTTCGTGGCATGCTCCCAATAAGATTCTGGATTTCCTCTTGCGGGATATTCTCCCATTCCTCCATCAGAGCATCTCCAAGTTGCTGCAGAGTTTGTGGAGCTTGATGTCGGTTCCTGACCTTCCTGTCTAGAAGATCCCACAAGTGTTCAATAGGGTTGAGGTCTGGGCTGACCGCTGGCCACTCCATTACCTCAATTTCATTCCTCCTCAGGAAATCCCTGGTGACAGCCGCAGAATGTGCCCTGGCATTATCTTGCATAAATAGAAATCCAGGGCCTACTCCAATGGCAGCAGGTACTACATGCTCTTCCAGAACGTGCTCGATATACCGGACAGCATTCAGTCGCTGGGGAACAAGTACAAGGTCCGTACGATTGTTGTACATAACTCCGGCCCACACCATTATGGAACCTCCTCCGAATCTATCAATTTCCTGTACAGCCTCTGCAGAAAATCTTTCTCCTGGCCGTCCCCACACCCTCAATCGACCATCACAACGTGTAAGACGATACCTGGATTCGTCCGAGAAGAGCACAGACTCTCACTGGTTCAGGTTCCAATTACCATGGTTTTCAGCATACGTACGTCTTGCTGCCTTATGCCCATTTGTTAAGCGTGGTTTTTTAACGGGCCTTTTTGGACGAATGTTCTCTTTCCTTAATCTGTTCCTTATGGTTTGGTCTGAAACCCGAATTCCGGAAGCCATATGAAGGTAATTCTGCAGGTCTTTTGCAATTTTTGTACGCTGTCGAAGATCAGAAAGAACAACGTATCTGTCATCCTGGGGGCTTGTTTTAAATTTACGGCCCTGGCCACGTCTTCTACAATACTGACCTGTCTCTCTGTGCCTGTTGCGTAATCTGGACACCACGGAAGGAGAAACCCCAAGCTCTCTAGCCACTTGTCGCAGAGATTGACCTTGTCGTAAAATATGTAGAGCATGATACACTTCAAACCCACCGCTGTGGTCTCGAGGTAGCGTGTGCCTTGTCACGCAGCGGGCCCGGGTTCGATCCCCGGTCGGGGCAGTTGTTCTGGGTGAGGTTTTTATCGGGTTTTTCCTCACCTGTAAGACAAATGTCAGGAAAACTTTAAGGCCCAAACGGTCCCCGAAATCATATGGCCATCATCATCATCCTTATCATTATCATCATCATCATCATCATCATCATCATCATCATCCTTCACCGGTGTGGAAAGCAACGGGAAGCTACCACGCCTACAATTCCCTAGTAAAGCTACAAGCATAGCATGAAAATGCTATAATTGCAGCGAAGGACCTGCCTTCGGACAGAATTAATATGGATGGATGGATATATATGTATATGGTATCTTTACCTTGTCGTGGTGGAGTGGCTTGTGTGCTTAAATGATCCTGAGAGCTATGCCGGCGGTAGCATTGCTGCCGATAGGGTTACCCATGCCGGACTGGTCGAAGGTGATAAGCCAGACGAAATAAGTACCTTGGTCGAAAGAGTGACGATCTTTCACCGTAAAAATACAACCGTCAAGAAATGCGGACATGGGTTCTACTGGGGTAAAATTTTCCGGAGGTCAAATAGTCCCCCATTCGGTTCTCCGGGCGGGGACTACTTCAGGGAACCCATGCCAAAGGCTCAAACACAGGGACATGTTCCTAGGAACATGGAATGTTAGGACTTTATACAATAGCGGGGCACTAGAGATATTAACGCGGGAATTGGATAAATCGCCCTTGGATATAGTCGCTTTACAGGAAGTTAGGTGGCCAGGAGAAGGTAGTCAGGAATCAGGAAGCTTTGCATTATACTATGGGGGTGCAGAAAGACCTGCATTTGGAACGGGTTTTTTAGTCAGGAGGAGGATCCTATCCGCTATCCCGAGATATTAAGTTTGTTAGTGATAGGATATCATACATAATTCTAAAGGGTAAACGACATGATTTTATAATTGTAAATGTACATGCCCCCACAGAAGATAAAGATGACAAGATCAAGGATGAGTTCTATGAAGAATTAGAATGCTTATTTGATAGCCTTTCACGATATCATATGAAAATTGTCTTAGGAGATTTTAATGCAAAAGTGGGGCGGGAAGATATATTCAAACCAACAATAGGCAAATTCAGTCTTCATGAAGATAGTAACGACAACGGGGTTAGATTAGTCACATTTGCCACATCAAAGAATCTCATTGTTAAGAGCACAACATTTCAGCATAAGGATATTCATAAATACACCTGGACGTCCCCAGATGGAGAAACTCGGAACCAGATAGATCATGTATTAGTGGATAAACGCTGGCACAGTAGCATCATTGATGTTAGATCAGTTAGAGGGACAGACTGCAATTCAGATCATCATCTGGTCAGGGTGAAAATCAGACAACGGCTATCGCTTATGAGAGGAACAAACGCTAAAGATGATTCTGTAAAATATGAATTAAAAAACTTGAAAAATGATGAAATGCGGCAAGAATACCAAATCAAAATTGCTAATAGATTTGAAGTACTGGAATCTTCAGATGACAATGTGGCAAACGAAGAAGAAACTGATATAAATAAAGAATGGGAGGCTATAAGAGATACTATTAAATTGTCAGCATCAGAAAGCATTGGTTGTTTAAAAAAGAGGCAAAACAAGAAATGGTTTGATGAGGAATGTGCCGACATTGTAAAGAAAAGAAAGCTAGCAAAAATGAAATGGTTACACGAGCCAAATGAGGTAAATTTAGAGCAATTGGGTAGTGTTAGACGGGAAACCACCAAGTTACTAAAGAGTAAAAAGAGGGAATATTTGAGAGAGAAGATTAATGATCTTGAAATGAATGCAAAAAATAGGAACATTAGAGAATTATATCAGGGAATTAGTATAGAGAAGAAAGGGTTTCAGGCTAGAACAAACATAATTCGGAATGAAAATGGGGATATGATTGCAGATTCCAAGAGTATATTAAATAGATGGAAAAGTTATTTTAATCAGCTATTAAATGTACATACAGAACAGGACATTGAGGAGGATAAGTTACAGACAGCAGAAATGCTAGTCGCAGAGCCAAGTGCATTAGAGGTTGAAATGGCAATTGAAAAATTGAAGATGTATAAAGCATCAGGTTCAGATGAGATCCCAGCAGAACTGATAAAATCAGGGGGAGAAAAATTGATGGACAAGATACGCTGGTTGCTTAGTATGATTTGGGAAAAAGAAGCTCTTCCAGATGAATGGAAGGAATCAATTATCGTACCAATTTATAAGAAAGGAGATAAAACTGATTGCAACAACTATAGGGGCATCTCATTACTTTCAACTTCGTACAAAATTCTAACAAATATATTAGTAAGCAGACTTACTCCCTATATTGATGACATTCTAGGAGATCATCAATGTGCATTTAGAAGAAACAGGTCTACAACAGATCAGATTTTTAGTATAAGACAGATTTTAGAAAAGAAATGGGAATATAATGGTACTGTACATCAACTATATGTAGACTTCAAAAAAGCATATGATTCAATTAAGAGGGAGAAGTTATATAGTATCCTGCTGGAGTTCGGAATTCCTAAAAAGTTAGTTAGACTTATACGAATGTGTCTAAATGGCTCAACGAGTAGGGTGCGTGTAGGCAAACAGTTTTCAGACACTTTTGAAATCCAGAATGGGTTGAAGCAAGGAGATGCACTATCTCCTCTACTATTTAATTTTGTACTAGAGCATGCCATTAAATCTTTAGAGAATGAGGAAGGCTTACAACTGAATGGTATTAATAAGCTGTTAGTTTATGCTGATGATGTAGTACTACTGGCCGATAGCGAGGAGATACTAAAGGCCAACACGCACACACTATTGAGTAACACTAAGAAATTAGGACTGGAAGTAAATATCAGTAAAACTAAATATATGGTCACACGTAGAAATACATTATATAATGGAAATGGACAGCTAATGACAAATGAGGGAAATTTTGAGGAATTGGCTGAATTCAAATACCTAGGAACAATAATCACAAATAGGAATGAGATGCACAAAGAAATTAAACATAGGCTCAATTCTGGAAATGCATGCTATTATGCATTGCAGAGACTTTTGATGTCCCAACTCCTTTCAAAAAACGTTAAGCTGAAAATATATAAAACTATTATTCTACCAGTTATATTATATGGGTGCGAAACATGGACTCTTACTTTAAGGGAGGAAAGGAGATTACGAGTATTTGAGAATAAAGTTCTTAGGAAAATTTTTGGACCAAAGAGAGATGAACAGACAGGTGAATGGAGAAGACTACATAACAATGAACTACATGGTCTTTATAGGAAGCCAGATATAATAAGAACAGTTAAGTCCCGTAGACTGCGATGGGCAGGACATGTTGCGCGTATGGGGAATGAAAGACGTGCATGGAAACTTCTTGTAGGAAAGCCAGAAGGAAAACGCCCAGTTGGTAGACCAAGAATGAGGTGGGAGAACAACATTAACTATGATTTGAGGGAAGTAGATTATACAGGGAATGATTGGAAAGCATTAGCTCAGGATAGGGATGTATGGAGAGCTTATGTCCGTGCGGCCATGAACCTACGGGTTCGATAGTGCCAGTGAGTAAGAGTAAGTAAGTAATATATTGGACATATTTTACCTACTTTACATTTGTTCAGGTATATGTCCATATTTCTAGCAAATGTTCATGAAATCTAATAGCCATGGTTTTATAGGTAATGAAGAATATTTTATTAATTCAATGTCAATATTTTCTTCTTAGAAACTTTTTATTCGTAAAGTTATTAAGAGATGATATTATTTTACCATATGTAATAGAATTTATATGTTCATCAATGTAAGTTAAATTGTTTTCTTCTTTTCTGTCCATAAATCCTGATACTATTGTAACCATGTTTCTTCTGGTATTAAATTTAATTGTAGATCATGTCTTTCTTTCTTTCTTACACAAATGTACTCGTATTAAAATTTTGTAGGCCTTGTCCAGTCTGCCATGAACGTCATATTCTATATTATAGATTTTTCTAATTTCTCTACGAACGATTGTTAATTTTTGTTTGTATTAAATTAAATTGTCATTGGTAGTTTGAAAGAGTTTTTTTATTCATGTCTCTTTCTACATTTTAATCAGATTTCTATATTGTTATTCGATACCTTTAGCCCTCTCTATTCTTAATTTTTCTTCCTTGTTTCTAATACTCTGTTGCTGCTTTATCATCATTTATGGGCCTCTTTGTTAAGTACAGATTTAGACATTTGTTTATGTAGCTGTCTAATCGATTCTTCTTCTAATTAATGGACATTAAAGTTTTCCGTAATCTGATATCATTTTATACTGATTGATTTTTTTCTTCTGGCTGGGATGTCCATTTATGAAATTATTAAGTTAATTCATTTAGAGTTTAAATTTATAATTATTTAATAAATTCACGTTTTAAAATATTATTACAAATATTATTTAAACATTTAAAATATATCTTACTTTTAATATGAGTTATTAAAATTCTGAAAAAAAAATTCTAGGCTACCAGTTGACCAGTAGAACTGTGAGAGAATTTTGAATACGTGTTTAAATATATGACTAAGGTGTCCAAGGTTTTGGATATCTCAATTTTTTTAAGTTTCAAAAAATTGGAGCCTCAATGTATTTTTATTAATTTCTCATTTGTTGTTTCTTTGTCATAGTGAGTAGTTTTCATATACATGTAAAATAGGAATTTTACACCAAATAGAAACAAAAGTTCATTCAATACTTACCTTAAGATTACAGAATACCTAAGAGAAAACACGTAAGACAGATTAAATAGAAAATTTTATTTCATTAAATAAGAGGCTAGGTATAATATTAAGACCATATAAGACAAATTGTTTCCAAATAGACTTCTTATTGTGTTTGAAGTCCCTCCATTAGCCTTTGTTGGATCAGTAGTCCCTGAATAACAAAATTGTAGAAAACCTGAATTAATTAAGGGAGAAAATAATAATGGCAACTAGTTAATTAAGAGGAATATCTCTGGAGTGTATGTCCCTCCAGCTATGATATTTGCTCCAAAAAGAATGAATCCAGCTCTGTACAATGAAGCTCCAGTTGGAACACTTCTATTGATTTCAGAAAGTGGATATATGATTGCTGACCGAACTGGTTGAAGCATTTTTCTCAACACACAAAGCCAATGAAAGATGATCCTGTTCTCCTAATTTTAGATAATCAGACGCCCATTGTTCCCTCTCTGTAATATTATATTGCCATTAAAATTTCATCTCCTTGTTAGTCTTACTAACACACACCATCCATAGACATCAACCTTTGGACAACGGATTTTTGGTCCACTTAAAACAGCCTATGTAGCGGAGGTTGAAAAGTGATTAGTAATGACTCAGGTGGAACTGTTCCGCAGGTCTGAATTGTTCCGTGCTTCCTACTCAAAAGTTGCAACGGTTAGAAAGGAAGAAAGAGTATTTGCTGCCACTGAAATATTTCCATACAATCCAGATATTTTCATGGAGGAGGGTTGCGACCCTGTTGATGCTGTTTCTTCTCTGAAAATCTTCAAAAATGAAAAGGAATGTGGATCACACAACTCAGCTGACTGTACAATTTCACCACAGCCATCGACGTCTAAGGATCAGCTGTAGGAAACATGTCCTATTCTTTGTAAAAAGATCAATTTAATCAAAGAAATCAGAAATTATTTTAGAATCGCCATTTAGGAAAAAATAGAAGCACATAACAATGAAAAGCAATCCAAAATAAATCCTGCCTTGAATCTCAAGCAAAATAAAGGTCAGGATAAGAAGTTTTTGGTTGAAATGCATTTTTCGTAGCACCTTCCACATAAAACAAAATCGGGTTAATGACCATGATAAAATAGCCAATTCGGGTATGGCGAGTCTTTTGACGATGATTGGGTAAAGTGTGGAAATTGTGACGAATGGTGGCATAGAATCCATCGCCTTGATTTGTCTAATTTTGTTGACAACCGGATCAATTCCCAGCTGCTATAGGACTTTGGGCCTCTCAGTATTTCCCATATAGAAGGAGATTACTGCTTCCAGAACACCTACATTTAGTTGCACGATTAATTCAGATTTTGTGCTCGACTATGTATGCACTTTCTGAGTACGTCTGGATGAGCTAGGTCTCTGTATATTAGCTTAATTTGCTCCACGATGACCTCTTGTAAACCACGGTGTTTGAACTTTGACCTATGAGGAGAATAAATTATACCTGCACCGTGAATTCTCAGGGAACAATCCATTAACTGGTTTCTCATCTCTGGAAATTGTATGAAAGAAAGTAGCCAATATTATCTTCGTCATTTTATCCACATCACTTGTGTTTTCTCTTATAGCTAGAGCTAGGAATTTTAGGCGCTGCACTTTTTTTGTTACTATAATGTTCAAATTAGCTACTATTGCAAAGAAAACATTAAATAAATGCCCCTAACTGTGTTTTAGTTGCACCTTTTTGCACCTTGAATGCTAGCACCTTTTTGCACCTTTTGTTTAATGGAAGCACATTTTGCACCTTTTCAAACTTTTTTGTCTCCTTTGGAATATTTTATTACCAAAATAATATATATATATATATATATTACATTTATTCAAATACGATTTCAAGGGTTGGTAACGATATGTGGTATCAGTCCACATCACATTACTTCCACTTCAGTGCAATCCCGTTAGGCTATTCCTTTTAAATTAGTTTGCATCTCATTGCACCACAGTTATGCGAAAGCTATTGTTGAAGCAAGGAAGGTTGTCGAGTGCGTGAATAAATGTTTCAGTTCAAAATAATATTTGACTAGTGCGGTCTGCTATTTTCCTGAGTTACCAGTATACAGTTTGCCGAAACCGAAAGTGAACTCCTATAAACTACGTGATATTGTTAAAAAGTTTAGTGCAGATGGAATTCAGAGTGACGGATCTGTTATCAGGTGCATTCTTTGTGATATTTCAATAACAATTGATGAAAAACATCAATGCATTCGTGTTACGCAGCATATGAGTAGTGCAAAACATGTGAAAAATAAGGAACGACGAAGCAGTAAAGGTGTAGTGCGACAACAGTTTATTGGCGAGACATTGGCTTCATCAAGTTCAATAAATACGAATTTTTTAATGATACAGCAAAGACATTTGTGGCATGTGGTATCCCTCTTTCCAAGCTTAACAACCCTATTATGAAAGCATATTTGGAGAAATATACTGGGAAGTCTGTCCCAGATGAGAGTACCTTACGAAAATCATACCTTCAATCTCTGCATGAAGAAAAATTAAAACAGATCAGGCAAGTAGTAGGTGAAAATCCAGTATATTTCGTATTAGATGTAACCACTGATAGACAGTTGAGATATGTTCTAAATATTTTAGTAGCACCTCTAAATGGAAAGCAAGTAAACCCATGTTGTTGAAAACCTATTTTCTGAACAAAACAGACAATGCCAGTGTGATGCAAAGTTTCAACAATGCGTGTTTTGTGCTGTGGCCTGATGAAATACTATATGATCGAGTGTGGCTAGTACTTGCAGACCAAGCACCGTACATGTTATTGGCCATTGCTAACCTCAAACCTATGTACTCTAATCTAACACATGTCACCTGTATTGCACATGCATTGCATCGAGTTTGTGAGGCAATAAAAGATGAATATTCATATGCAAATGAATATTTGTCTTGCATTAAGAAGTTTGCTGAAAAAGGCTCCTGCTAGGATAGAAAAGTATGTAGAAGTTACCGGACTTCCTTTCCAATTTCCCCGGTTCTCACTGGATGGGGTACTTGACTGAAGGCTGCGGTGTTTATTTGTAACAATTTTAAGGCTATATCCGATTTATTATATGAAATACCAAATGATTCTTCAGCTGTAAAAAAGGCCAGAGAACTAGCAGGTAAACATGAGTTGCAAGATGAACTTCTTATTGTGCATGGATAAACTTTTTTGACAATTGCCATTACAAGATTGGAGGAGCAGTGTCTTGAGAAAGATTCATAATTGACTATTTTGATGGATGCCAAGACAGCACTGGAGGGGATTGGAAAAAAGAAGCTAGAGCAGAGCTTAGCCAAGAACCCTGATGTGGAGGACGTTGCAACAAACAAGGATTTTAATTACAGACTGCTAACAAAATACGCACCACTTGTATCTGTTGATGTGGAACGTTCTTTTCAACATACAAGTATTTACTTAGTGACTGAAGGTGCAGCCTCACTGAAAAAAACATCGAGTTGTTAAATAATCTGTTTTAACAGTTTTCTGGACTTATGATTTAAATAACATAATGTTCTGGGACTTGTCTTACACAGAATCTTTAATATAAGACAACATGCGTGAATTTTGTGTCGTTAGTTACTTGTTGTAATTGGTTTTGGTAATCTTTAATGATTATTTACATGGGAAATTTGCAACTTTTATTTAAAAAATTGCACCTTTTTTGCACATTTTTCTGCTAAATTAAAGCACCTTTTTCACCAAAATTTTGTACCTAAAATTCCTAGCTCTACTTATAGCTTTGTCATAATAGTCTTCGGTTTTTCTATTTCACTACCTATGAGTATATTATGCCCCCAATACAATTATCATCATCTAATTTCTTTCCTTTGCAATCATGAACCGATAATCTCAGTCGAGACCTCATTCTCTTATGAAAATGTCTCATACACTCTAGTTTTAGAATTTTAAAGTTCCTACCACATGGCATTGCTGCTGCTATTACTCTGTTAAAGCTTTGATATTTCCATCTCCCAAGTAAAATATGTAACTTTACAGCTCTAATCTCCACTGAACATTGAAATATTTTCACAGCAGCCTCCGCTTCCATGCCACCACTTGATCCATCATAGTTTCTGTCAGAGGTTTCATGTTTTTCTACCTCTTTTACAGCTCATACAGTACTTTGTAAAGCACTGTACATATAAAAGTTTGCCAGTGTCCACACTAGTGACGGTCACCACACTATGATTGGAATTATGGCCACGCTTTCGCGAAGTGCCATCCAGGGCTGCTGCAGTTATATCATACCTATTGTTTTCATTCACAGCTTCTAATGCTGTACCTTTCATGAATTAATCTGCCACATTTTCAATAAACACTAACAAAATTTTATCAATTTAGTTTGAGCATTTGGAATGTTCAACATTAAACACAGTACATTACTTGAAGCCATTCCTTTACCTATACAGCGCATTCCATACACGAATATGAGATTAAACTTATAAAGCTTGTCACACTTTTTTGATGAAGAGAATTAATGTTTTTCCTCATAATGTTTACACATATGTGCAAACTTACTGGCCAAATCATCCTATTCTTTAGATTAGAAAACAAAACACACAATTTTCACTGAGGCAATATTTACATTTTACAAAGTACTCAAATGCTGATAAATAGTTTCATATCCACCAGCTGAAAACCTGAAGCCAGTTTATCTTCATCAGTACTAGACACACTTGTAAACTCACTATACGGTTTTCTTGAAGACGTTAGTTTGCTATTAGAAATACTAGGTACACTGTTATTACTTGACTGTGAAGGTGTAGTAAGTTTATTTACTTGGTGTGAAATATTTCTTCTATATTGTTATTAACAACACCACATTTGTTTCCAGTACCATTTCTCTAGTTTTTTACCGTTTCAATGGGATTTTCTCTTCAAATTCTTTGGACCTCATAATTTTACACTGAAAACTACAAACCACAGCTAAAAACCAAAGATTAGTTCTAACAAAAATGAGCTTCCTCTTCAAACAAGAACATACTATAATACTTCAAGTTGGAAGCATGGAATACCAACAGATATAGTGAAATTTCTTCTTCAGATATAGGGTACATTAATAATTCTAGTATGAGGCTTTCCAGATGTATATCTGGGAAATTGTACCCAGTGCAGCAAGAGAAGGGGTATTACCGTTTAAATAGCTTACAGACTAATTATTATTTTTAAAGGGCACTTTCGGTGGAGTTGAGACTTAAAACTTCAGAATAATAAGAGACAATTCCAACCAAAATAAAGATACGCGGTCCCCTTAAAATGCTATATTAAGCGTTCAATGGAGATATATAATTTACATTTAAAATACAATATGCTTCAAAACTTCCGCCAAAATTTAGTCCCCAGATTTTGAAGATGACAATTTTTAATACGAGTACTCTGTAATTTTGAATATTAAGGTAAGTTGTATATTTAGTATAGTATAAAGTCACCCCAACAAGGTACAAAACATATATATCCACATATACACATACCTGGAAGACTAGTAGTTGCTTCATCTGCTTCATCTGCTTCATCTGCTCCATCACCTGAAAATTAAACGCATTTATTTGGATATCGAATATACCGACTGAGTCTAGAGTTCGAGGATTCTAGTTTAAATTCTGGGATCTGGCGATTTGACTGATGACTTCAAGACCAATATTGGTTTGGATGTCATTAAACTTTATCTGTTTTCGTTATGAGCCAAAAAGTGGGCAACCAAATTTCCAGATAAATTTTTGTTTTAAAATTAAACTTATACATGTCCAAAAATAAAACAAAATATGCGGTTAATGCTGAAACAAATCTGAAAAATATTATAAAGCACTATTTCACGTTCTGCCTATTAGTTTACTACATATTACATCGAATTACTAGGTACAATGCAACGCTGAGCGAGGTTCTGGTTTCTTTGTGCATGCATTCATAAGGTCTAATAGAACGCGACACGGCAAGATAGTGGTATACCGAATTAGTGCACAAGAGTGTGTGAGATTTATTTTAGTTAGGTTTAAACTCCATCCATAGTTATTCTGCCCGAAGGCAGGTCCTTCACTGCAATCATAGCATTTTCGTGCTATGCTTGCAGCTTTACTAGGGAATTGTGTAGGTGTGGTAGCTTCCCGTTGCTTTCCACACCGGTGAAGGATGATGATGATAATGAGAATGGTAAGGATGATAATGATAAGGATGATGGCCATATGATTTCGGGGACCGTTTGGGCCTTAAAGTTTTCCTGACGTTTATCTTACAGGCGAGGAAAAACCCCGATAAAAACCTCACCCAGAAAAACTGCCCCGACCGGGGATCGAACCCGGGCCCACTGCGTGACAAGGCAGCATGCTACCTCGAGACCACAGCGGTGGACATATGTTTAAACTAGGGAACGTTATTTATTATTGATTAGATTATATAGTAAAGTGAAATGTAATATGTTTCATTAGGTTACAGGAGGGGTAAGTTAGTGCACACCATATTAATTTACAGGAGTAAGAGATATAGTACCTAATTTATTTTGTTAGATTTATTGGATAATATTTTGTACCGATTAATTTTACCGCTGTTCATTTCCACAAATATATATGATGACATATCAATTTTTGTCGACAATTGATTCAATTAAGCGAACATTTATTAAATTCGTCATTGTAAGGGAATTCATTTTCTTAAATTTCAGTTTCTTTGCTATGTAATTTTGAAAATATAGCACTTCAATTCTATTACAATAAAATATTTATTAATCTTGGACTAACATTTGAATACCGGAACTTACGTCACAACCACAATGGGCAATATATTTTTCAGAAAACTTAGAAAGTACTGTTTATAAATGAGTTGGAAAAAACGTTTTTACATCTCACCCCATAAAGTTTGTATTTTCACGATACCAGTTTCAAATGCCATTTTGCCTTCGTATTTAGTCAAATTTTAAAACACGGAAATTTATGAGGTGTAATGTAAAAACATTTTATCTAACTCATTTATAAATTGAAAATTGACTCATAGTGTTAATCCCCACTGTAATTTTGATTAAAATAGAAAATACTGCTTTATATATTGTTATTTTTATGGTTTGTGTATGCATCATCCATGTTCGTTTTCATGTTTGACGTTCCTAAGCTTCAATTTTAAAACAAAATTTATATTGAAATTAGGATATCCACTATTTGCGCCGTATCTTTTTCTTTTATTAATTCTTTATATCCTCGCTTGTTTTGTAGAAATTACACCCTCACCTCCATCAGTGCTTGGGCTGGTCTCCTGCACACAGAGAGCAGGAAATACACTTTATCTATATGCCAGGACCAACACGGAAGAAAACACACGATACACACACGGGTGACTACGCAAAACTTTAAAATCCCTTATCCCGCCGGGAATCAAACCCGTCGAAGTGTTTATGAGCTTATGTTTTAAAGGCGATTTTCTTATTTTTACCTCTTGGAACACTGCTATTCATTCCACCACATGAAAATGTAACACATATAACTGAATGTTATCGACTCTATAGATTGAATCTAGAGTTCATGTTTCCTCTGTTGCTTCTAATGCAATGTTTACGGTCAAAACAAAATAAAATAAAATAAATTATAATAATTGTGCAGAAAGTTTCCGCTTTCAAAGTATTCCAATTAAATAAATACAATGTAAAAATTATTTGCGTTATTCTTATGACTCTTCTCACCAATACTAGCCATTTTTACACGCTTTATGTTAGCTTCACCTGTATCTGCCTATGTAACGGACCTGTATGTATGTAATGGAATATTTGAATACGATTTTCACCTACTTAAAACATTGGATCGACTTCAAACCTTGTATACTTGTAAAGGATCCATGATAATATAATAATTTCATAAACTGTTTCTAAAATCCTGGCCAGAATCATTAGAAAAAAAAATAAAAACCGGTATAATAGGTTGCGGACTTATCGACTTTTTAGTCAATCGTTGCAAGAGCTCAGTTGGTAGGGCGGTGGACTGTAGTGGTTTATAATTTCAGTAATCCACAGGTCACTGGTTCAAATCCAAATTAAAAAATAAATACAAGTTTAAAAAACCAATACAATACGCTTTATTAGAAAACCGAACTAAAAATTAAAAATAATTTTAATTTCCAACAAGCTTGGGATAAAATTAAAGTGGCCAACAAAAAAAATCATCTCCAACACATATAGAATAAAACTAGAGTTATCTACAAAAAATAATTTTACCATTAAAACTGTGGGGTGCTTTTATGGTTTTTACGTTTTCTTCTTAGAGACTTTTACCAATATCTGTTTATTAATAAATATATTAATTTATATAGAGCACCCCACGCTTTTGATGGTAAAATTATTTTCTTTTTGTTGATAACTCTAGTTTTATTCTATATGAGTTGGAGATGATTTTTTTGCTAACCACTTTAATTTTATCCCAAGCGTGTTGAAAATTAAAATTATTTTTCATTTTTTAGTTCGGTTTTCTAATAAAGCGTGTTGTTTTAGTTTTTTTAAACTATTACTTATTCAAGGACAAGACATCTTAAAAGCTAATCGACCGAAATTCAACCTAACTTATAACATATGTTACACCTCTTCCGAGCTAAGTTCCAGTTGTAATATAAACAAACAAGATTTATGAATGCGTTTTCCTTGGTCAAATAATGGTTTTACCTTTGAGGGTGTAAGAAAATATAATTAGGTCTCTAATACTCCAAATAAAGGAAATAAAAATAATAAAAATATAGGCTATATTATCTAGCACCTGTTTATATAAGTTATATGGGAGAATCTTGAAATATATAGTTACAATTTTAATAGATCAAATGACAAACATTTAATTGTTTTATTCTTACACATGTGCAACGCAGAATACGTTAGAATTTCCATCGTTCCAAGTGGGTGCATTTCCTATACAATTTGTATAACACCAAAGAAGAAAAATCTTCGAAAAGCGTAGAGAAACAAATTATTTTAATGTTTACGAACAGTTTAATGAAAAGTATCATATATTAGCCATTGAGGATATGAAAACAACAGCAGAATTTACAGGTAAATGAGCATGGAGCATAAATTCTGCTCGTAATGAAACTGTAAATAAAGGATATCTATCGGCAGCACGAAAAAAATCTAATTACATAGGTTCATATATATATATATATATATATATATATAGGCCTATATATATATATATATATATATATATGTTTTAATTAAATGTTTAACATTGAGCAATGCAAGCTTAATATGGAATGACAAGAAAAATAAATGCCTGGGGCGGGATTCGAACCCGGAACTCTGAGTCTGTACCTCAGCGTGTTATCCATTACACCACCAGGCGAATCCAATTCAAACACTTATTTTTCTTATATATGTATTATATTCTCCATTATTACTAGATGTCGCGAGAACTCGGTCTTCACTGCCATCTAGTAGCTGACTATAACAAGTAAGCAAATTAAAGAGAATATCTTTACTTTATAGCAGTGACGCTTTGTCGATGTTATAATTAAATGTTTAACATTGAGCAATGCAAGCTTAATATGGAATGATAATTATATCATATTAAGCTTGCATTGCTCAATGTTAAACATTTAATTATAACATATAATATATAATTAAATGTTTAACATTGAGCAATGCAAGCTTAATATGATATAATTATCATTCCATATTAAGCTTGCATTGCTCAATGTTAAACATTTAATTATAACATCGATAAAGCGTCACTGCTATAAAGTAAAAATATTCTCTTTAATTTGCTTACTTGTTATAGTCAACTACTAGATGGCAGTGAAGACCGGGTTCTCGCGACATCTAGTAATAATGGAGAATATAATACATATATAAGAAAAATAAGTGTTTGAATTGGATTCGCCTGGTGGTGTAATGGATAACACGCTGAGGTACAGACTCAGAGTTCCGGGTTCGAATCCCGTCCAGGCATTTATTTTTCTTATCATTACACACACACACGTGCACGCACACGCGCACGCGCACGCACACGTATACATATACATATATTTGTCATAAATAAATAAGAAGCGGAGGAAGTTCCTGATTAAAGGTACCACCTTGCCTTATATTCAGTCTTATTTCCCATAAAATACGATGTTGTCTAATAACAATATTTCTATCGATGACAGTTCCGTACCCAATTCAGTGATATAGCGGGAAATGTAGCACCACAGTTCCTCCAAAAGACGGTGACGGCGAAATACTACTTTACTCGTATACAAGTTTGTTTACAGTACAATTGGAACTTAGCTTGGAATTAGTGTAGACAAAAAGAACACGCATTAGATTAGTGCGAGCTATTTTAGTTAGTTTTTTACAGTAATAGAATATATGAATAAAAACTATAAAGTAGTCACCTTGTAGGTACGTCTCCTCAACTTAAGTTGTTTTAACACTCTGTAGGCCTTTCGGGACTAGTCCCATCATCAGCAGAAAGAATTAGGTCTCTACTTGTTGATCCTTGTTGAAGCACTGACTTGGTTGTGAAAATACAACATATTCACAACTAAGTCATTGCTTCAACAAGGCTTAACAAGTACAGACCTAATTCGTTCTGCTGATGATGGGACTAGTCCCGAAAGGCCTACAGAGTGTTAAAACAACTTAAGTTGAGGAGACGGACCTACAAGGTGACTATTTTATAGTTTTTATTCATATATTCTATTACTGTCACGTAATACCTCAACGGAAACTTACATTAACTTTACTACTATTTTTAAAATTAAATACTGATGTGTGTATATATGAAGCGATACTCAACATATGTGTGAATAGTAAGTAAAACAAAAAAAAAATTGTAGATGGACGTGAACATAAATTAATATAAGACACAATTACTGAATCATTCACAAAATTAATCGTTTACTAAAACTAACTAGTTCAAAAGCTGTACTTTCTGCACAATTACATATTTTTACAATTTGTAACAGTGATTTCTATCGGATGATAGCCAATAAACATTATATTTCACATAGCAAACATTTGAATTATCTCCCAAAATATCCCGCTTCATATCTTTGTCGTGATTTTAAAGAAATTAATAATAATTAATAGCAGTTCACAATATCATCAATCATTTTATGAATATTTATATTGACTAGTTACGGTAACTCTACCATATATATATATATATATATATATATAAGCAGCTAGGGAAAAGTGTATTCAGGCTGCATTACATTAAAAATAATTTAAATTAAATTAAATATTTCTCTGTCATAATAAAGAAAAGTTGTACAATAAACCTATCATAACCTCATATTATAATACTCGATGGGCTATCAGATTCGTCTGACAATTTTCTAATCTCTAATTGTAAATGACTATAACCAGATCAAAATAAATACTGCACACTTTTTTATTCGTGTTAGAAAATGTAAAATACCGGTAATGTCACGAAGAAGTATGTCTTATAATACCGTATTATTTTATATACTATATCCAAAATAAGACCCACCCTTTAAGTAAACATTGACTCAAGTACACCGGGGAGGAAGAATCCATAACGTTTGTCATTCGTGTTCACAAGGAAACAAATTGCATATAAATAGTTTTATCATCTATTACCATAGACGAAAATTACAACAAAATTACGAAAGCACATTGTTAGATGCAACAATAGAAGATATTTCACGGCGTAATATATATTTATGTTTAATGCTAAGAGCAGGTCTTATTTGGATGGACAATATAACTTTTTGCATTTTGGAGCAATCGAAATCATTCCACAAATTTCACCCTTGATGTTATAAGTGATACCCTACCAAATATTATGGCCTGTTTGTTTGTGAAGAGTTCGTTAAGATTTCAGCTCTACAGTCACTTTTGGATCTTGAATTTGTTTTCCGTTATCTAAGTACACTGCTCAAAACAATTAGAGGAACACTATGAAATATGCAAATATTTTTTCATTGGATAAAGGTACAAACATGAAATTAATAAAGTACATTATTTGTGGTTATTTATTTATTTATTTATTGCTCATGTCAGTAAAAACAAATGAATAACGCTGACAATTAACTTTTCAAATAATTCCGTTATGTAAGCAATTGAATCTTGTGCTTATTTTTCGAAGTTAAACACTCGTTATATAGAGTTAGTATCGTGTATGGCCTCCATGACATTCGATGACAGTTTGGCACCTTCGTGGCATGCTCCCAATAAGATTCTGGATTTCCTCTTGCGGGATATTCTCCCATTCCTCCTTCAGAGCATCTCCAAGTTGCTGCAGAGTTTGTGGAGCTTGATGTCGGTTCCTGGCCTTCCTGTCTAGAAGATCCCACAAGTGTTCAATAGGTCTGGGCTGACTGCTGGCCACTCCATTACCTCAATTTCATTCCTCCTCAGGAAATCTCTGGTGACAGCCGCAGAATGTGCCCTGGCATTATCCTGCATAAACAGAAATCCAGGGCCTACTCCAATGACAGCAGGTACTATATGCTCTTCCAGAACGTGCTCGATATACCGGACAGCATTCAGTCGCTGGGGAACAAGTACAAGGTCCGTACGATTGTTGTACATAACTCCGGCCCACACCATTATGGAACCTCCTCCGAATCTATCAATTTCCTGTACAGCCTCTGCAGAAAATCTTTCTCCTGGCCGTCCCCACACCCTCAATCGACCATCACAACGTGTAAGACGATACCTGGATTCGTCCGAGAAGAGCTCAGACTCCCACTCGTTCAGGTTCCAATCACCATGGTTTTCAGCATACGTACGTCTTGCTGCCTTATGCCCATTTGTTAAGCGTGGTTTTTTAATGGACCTTTTTGGACGAACATTCTCTCTCCTTAATCTGTTCCTTATGGTTTGGTCTGAAACCCCTAATTCCGGAAGCCATATGAAGGTCATTCTGCAGGTCTTTTGCAGTTTTTGTACGCTGTCGAAGAGCAGAAAGAACAACGTATCTGTCATCCTGGGGGCTTGTTTTAAATTTACGGCCCTGGCCACGTCTTCTACAATACTGACCTGTCTCTCTGTGCCTGTTGCGTAACCTGGACACCACGGAAGGAGAAATCCCAAGCTCTCTAGCCACTTGTCGCAGAGATTGACCTTGTCGTAAAAGATGTAGAGCATGATACACTTCAAACTCATTTAAATGCTCATTTTGTCAGAGACTTCAATAAACAAGGCAATAATCAACATTCGTCACTATAGCAACATCAGGAAGCTTACCAATTAGAAGTGGCCAGTGCCTTCCAAAATAAAAAAAAATTCTCTATATTTGTTATTTGAGGTAATTTCTCTGTATTTAGGCTATGGATCTTTAAAATTTGTATCCAATGATAAAATTAATAATTCAATTTACATATTGTCCAACTTTCAGCATCACAGCTTTAAAAAACAATTACTTATTCAATTTATTACAAGTGTTCCTCTAATTGTTTTGAGCAGTGTATTTGAGGTACTTATAAAAATGTTCATAAAATATGTTATTACTGTTAATTTTCTATAACATGTGTTTATTTTGTTTGAAAAATGTTGAAAATGAATATGGTTTATTATTTGTATAACATTATTACACTCTGATGTAATATGACTGATCATAAATTATTTATTATAATTAATTTATAACAATCTTAGATCAGAATAAAACGAATCTGTAACTTTTTTGTAAATAATGTAGGTAAACTTACTTATTATTGCTTACTAGATTTTGAAATTCACTCCCATTGCATAGCTACAGCTTTAATGACACCTACTGCTGCCCCAGAGATAGATCTCATACTACCCTGCTAATCTTTGCCCTAATTTAGCAATCTTACTGGTGTCCGATATAAAGTATTAAAAAATGGAAGGCAAAGACTACAAGGTTCGACATTTTTAAAGAACAGACAATGCGGTACTGTTGAATCGTGTACTATATTGGAGCGTGGTTTAATACTCCTTCCCTTTCCCTCTTCCCCTGTTGGTTCCGATGGACTAGTGGTTATATGCTCGCTTGTGGTTCCAAGGTTCATGGATTCAAACCTTACTGGGATCGATAGATTTTTCAAGGCGTAAACATTCTGTGTAATTAATAATGTTAAAACGATGGATGAGCGATGTAATAAAAGGAATGAGAACTAAACTACTATCTTATTAGTGACTAACTAATACCCGGCGTTCGCTGCTACTCCTAAATAAACGTTAATGTGTTTTTACCACTAGCAGCCGTGCGCTGTTATACTTGCCCGGGAATCTGCTTATCCCGATCTTCTTGTCATCAATGAAAGACAAAAATGGTTATTGTAAGTTATCCGTAGAAGATAAACATATGCTGTCGCGGACTTTTTTGTAGAGATTTTTGAGATGATCAATTCTGTGTACATTAATTTGGTGTATTTGTTATGGTTTAGGCAGCGTAAGCCATTTAAGCTTCAAAATAGGGATTTTATTTCACGCTTTTCACTACAAAGGGTGATTTTTAGGGGCGAAGGGGTTGAGTATTACAACTCTCTTATAGCCTGTGTTCATCCCCGGAATCTCCTGAACATTTTTCAAAAAGCCCTATCTCAATCGGATGAACGGTATGGCACAGCACGCTTGCTCGGGAATCTACTTATCCCGATTTTCTTGGCATCAGTGAAAGACAAAAATGGTTATTGTGAGTTATCCGTAAAAGAGAAACATATGCTGTCGCGGACTTTTTTGTAGAGTTTTTTGAGATATTCAATTCTGTGTATGCTACATTAATTTGGTGTATTTTTTATGGTTTAGGCAGTGTAAGCCATTTAAGCGTCAAAATAGGGACTTTATTACACGTTTTTCACTACAAAGCGTAATGTTTAGGGGTGAAGTGGTTGAATATCACAACTCTCTTATAGCCTATGTTAATCCCGGGAATCTTCTGAACATTTTGCAAAAAACCGCATCAAAATCGGATGAACGGTATTAGCCGCGCATAGAATTCGAACGAAAGAACAAACAAACAAACAAACAAACATTTATTTTTATATATTAGATGTAACGGTTTACGTCTTTCACATTGTTTCAACATCAGCATTAAAAACCTTATTTATGAAGATGGGTGGAAAATATTGCCCGTTATTATTTTTCATAAGTAATGCCACGAGTGATTTCCAAATTATCGATAAATTCACGACTCACGAAGTGAGGAGTGAATTCATCTAGAGAATTTGGAAATCAAGAGTGGCATTTGTTAGGACTATTTAACGAATAAAATTAAGCTGTTTACTCACAAATCATTATTTAACTATAGTTATTTTAAAATATTTATATATTTAATATAAACGGCGATGTTTGAAAACAAATGAGAAACGATAGGTACGCTTCTACTGCTTCTTTTGTTTATCACTGCAACCAGATCATACTATTTATTGCCAAAGGAACGCAATATTGTAAGGAGGAGCTTTCTTTAATATGGTAATTATAACACTGATAAATATTTGGTGAAACACGACTCTGATTGGTTGTAAAATAGAAATCATTGAAATGTGATTGGTCATTGACTCCCATTTGGGGCATGAGTTAAATAGTCAATAAAAATTGTTTGGTTGCTAATGCTATTGGAATTGGAGGATCTCCATTTACCTTCTGGCTTCCCAGTAACGTCTAACTAGTTACGATGACATTTGTCCACTTGTCTTTGTAAGAACATTAGAATTGAGTAGATGGTCTCTATACTTCACTGAGTTTGGATCTGCACATAGTATGCAGGATGGGGATTCAAAAATATCAATTTTATGCAAGTGTACTGCCAAAAAGTTATGTCCAGTAGCCATTCTAAAAATAGCAACAGCTCTGCTTCTTGGGGAGTCAGGAATTTGGTTTATATCTTTTAACAAATGTTTCCATTTTTTTCTGTGCATTCTTCTTTCCAGGATAGTTTCATTTTGTAATTTATGTCTGTTTTTGGTATATGTGAAATGAAATTTTGTGTTTGAGTTACATTGTTTTATATTTGTTCCCATTTTTGCTAGGTAATCTGCTATTTCATTTCCTACAATCCGCAGTGAGATGGACTCCATTGGAGAAATGTCCTTTTTTTTTTAAGATTCTTAATGAACTGTGGTCCACGCTATGGTCTCGAGGTAGCGCGCTGCCTTGTCACGCAGGGGGTCCGGGTTCGATCCCGGTCGGAGCAGTTTTTCTGGGTGAGGTTTTTATCGGGGTTTTTCCTCACCTGTAAGACAAATGTCAAGAAAACCTTAAGGCACAAACGGTCCCCGAAATCATATGGCCATCATTATCATCATCATCCTTATCATTATCCTTCACCGGTGTGGAAAGCAACGGGATGTTACCACACCTACAATTCTCTAGTAAAGCTGCAAGCATAGCATGCAAATGCTATGATTGCAGTGAAGGACCTGCCTTCGGGCAGAATTACTATGGATGGAATGAACTGTGAATTTCGCGTATTCTGCTGCAGTTGGGATTTGGTGTTGATAATGCTTGGAGTGCTGATTTGGAGTCTCTCAATAATAGGCCTACAAGAACATCTACAAACCTGTGAAGTATTACCTGTTGGATCCACCATAGAGAAATATTGGAGAGCAAGAACGCTAATGGCTTCATTGCCAAGGCCCACTATTTGATAACATAATATGCCTACAGCTTTAGAGAATGAGTGTGTATGATTCAAGGGTTGTTTCAATGAAGTGTTGATTGCTTCCATCTCTTCATCAAAGTATGTTGCCAGTGTGCCTAAGGAGATGTAGAAATTGAATATTTTACTATGGATCCCTGCTCCTGCATTGCCTTCCTTGTAAATATTAATAACGAAGATAGATGCATCCAATTTTAAATAATTTTATGCGCAATATAAGTACTCGTTAGAATATTGTTATAAATCATTTTTATTATACCCACGTGAGACAAACATTAATGATAGCAGTTTTTTAAAGTTTTTTTATATAAAACCAGAAAATCTTAAAATCTACCCGACCGCAATTCATGCTAACCAATAATCTACGCTAGAAGAAAAAGGTCAGTCTGAGTTATTTTTGTTGGCCTTCTAAGACAATATGCGAACTAAAACTCAAATTTTGAATAATTTGAAGTAGGCCATCTTGAAATGATATCGTTAAACGATAATAGTTCGTTATCACGAATAGTAAACATCGTTCGCTCTGTAGTTCAAATGACCTGATAAGATGTTTAAATCATTTATACATCGTTTCCTTCCTTCGGTAGAGATCTAAAGCTGCGGACCCTGTATCGTAGATTTAAGGAATATAAAAGTACCTTAAGTCTGAAAAAAAATCTCTGAGCCTCTTTCAGCCCAGATTTGAATTGAGACATAATGACCTTAAGTGTAAAGAACGTCGATAAATAAAATAATACTATCAACTTTCCTGCCATGACGTCTCGTGCTTTCCATTATCTCCTCTCTTTTGTTCTCTTCTAACAGTGTAAAAGAACCATTCATTACTAAGCCTACCCTGTTTGTGATCTAAAATGCATTCAATTTTAAATTGCAGTGAATAAAAACAGAATGTTTAAAGGGCGTTAGGTTATTAGTATGAGGAGTCATACGATTAGTAATATGAATGTCGAAGAAACCTTGAAATTAAATAACGATTAAATAATTGTGGCAAAGATATGTGTGAATGAATTGAAATAATTTGTTTTAATGAAAAATAATTTTTGTACCGGGAATTGTTGTATATTCTTCAGGGTCGGGCTGAACTTATGATTTAAACCGGTGATAGATAAGGAACTATTTAAGGCAAATAGTGATGAAACAATTTTAGGTGACGTGATAGAAGGATTTTATTAATTTTCTTTTCCCTCAATAGTAAATTATACACTTCTCTCTTATAACTTGATTAAGGAATGTTCAAAACCACGACTCAATTTTAATAATGCTTATCGCGGATCTTTCTTTTGTACGTTCTCCTAATGGGAACACTCACCATACTTACTCTTGACTATATGGGAACACTCGTCCCTATTTACTTTGACTATCGGGGAGCACTCGCTCCACTCACTTGATTTTTAACTTACGTAACATTTTAATTAAATATTTATACAAACTTTTCATTGGATAAATAAATCTTTTGACAAAAATTTCATTGGATAATATCAATATTTTGACACACCTCTATAGGCTACATGTGCAAGACGATATAGGCCTACTAGATTTAGGGCGTGGCCTTTTACATGACTATCTTATTTCCAAGTTATTCGAGGTCAATAATCTCTCTAGCTGCCCGCTATGTTTCTTTGAAGGCTACATAATTTTTTTTAGTTTGAAGTTTCTTAAAAGCAATAAACCAACCTTTCATCCCTCCTAACCGTATCAACCTTGAGGATTTGCGTAAAGTCTAAGCCCGCAATATAACTTGTCCTCCAAAATACGTAACACATGACCAGGCAATAAGCCGAAGTTATTTATATTACTTCAGACACCCTCAAATAACTTAAAACGCCGCTGTCGACAATGACTTGTTTACTAGAGCATATTACTTTATTTTTACAATCAAAAGATCCCTCCAATTATACCGGTACAAAGTACGGAGAAAATATGAATAGGCTATCTTTTAATTGGTTATGTTTAAGATTTTACAAGATGGCAGAGCTGTGACACCAGCTGAAAAATATAAGCACAGTTCGTTACAATCGGGTCAAAAATAAGTAATACGGCAATACTTACGTTTGTTTAATTTGAGGTGTGGTAAATTTCTAGGGTGCCTAAAGAAATAGTGAAAGAAATATCTGAATCCGGTGTAAAGTGAAAGAAACGTTTAGAACATGAGAAAATTCTTCATTTTTTAAAAGGATAATAAAGTCCAGTATTTCAGTATTAAAATAATTACAAAATTGGGTATTATGTATTAATATTCTGATTCGCGTTTGATTTAATAGCTACTCTAAAGTCGGTAGCTAATACACTTTCCTTAGTAGATTCACAATACTTAACTTACTCTGTCTTACGCGTTAGTACTTAGCCTTTTAGAATATTTAGAGATTGGCCACGGTGGACTAGTGGTTATGCTCCTTGCCTCTGGTCCCGAGGGTCGCGGGTTCAAACCCGGCCGGGGTCGATGGATTTTTTAGGATGGAAAAATTCAAGGAGCAATTCCTCCGGGAGGGATTTAAGCCGTGGGTCCCGAGTCTGAAGATTTTCAGGCTCGTAAAAAATCCTTAAGCTTGAATGAAAGGCCTCTAAGCAAAATTTACCGAATTTTCCCTTCCTAGTACTACCATCGTTTCCTAGATGTCAGTATGAGGCGGAACGCTGACCACGGACCACTCCAATGGCATTTATACGAAAACAAGTGTAACTAAATTAGTATGGTTCAAATTCTTCCCTGTAGGTGGAGAGCGCTTAAATCTCTGTTAAGGGAAAACATGGGCTTACAAAGAAGAAGAAGAAGAAGAGAGGAAGAAGAAGGAAAAAGAATAATATTTAGATGATGCAACAACTTTTCTTAAGACCTATTTTATTTTACATGATTCTATTCAGGGATTCGGTCTAGTTCGGTGCCTTTAACGATTCTTCAGCCAATGCGTATCTGAGAACGAGTTATCTGAGATCAGTTCCCATGTGATCACTATTTATACCTACTAATCAATGTTGGACTCGTGTGGGACGTATCCCACCAGTTAACAGCCAATCATCTGCAGTTATCACCATTTCGATTTTGATACTTTAAATCCATTGAATATTCATTTCTTTCATGCATCGGTTAATATATATCAGAATTTAAAGGATTTTTTCTTACTGGGTCATTAGGAATTTCAATTTGTTTTACTATATTTTCCAGGAATATAACAAATTATATGAATGCCTATTCTTATACACTGCTCAAAACAATTAGAGGAACATTATGAATTATGCAAATATTTTTTCATTGGATAAAGGTACAAACATGAAATTAATAAAGTACATTATTTGTGGTTATTTATTTATTGCTCATGTCAGTAAAAACAAATGAATAACGCTGACAATTAACTTTTCAAATAATTCCGCTATGTAAGCAATTGAGTCTTGTGCTTATTTTTCAAAGTTAAACACTCCATATATATAGAGTTAGTATCGTGTATGGCCTCCACGACATTCGATGACAGTTTGGCACCTTCGTGGCATGCTCCCAATAAGATTCTGGATTTCCTCTTGCGGGATATTCTCCCATTCCTCCATCAGAGCATCTCCAAGTTGCTGCAGAGTTTGTGGAGCTTGATGTCGGTTCCTGACCTTCCTGTTTAGAAGATCCCACAAGTGTTCAATATGGTTGAGGTCTGGACTGACCGCTGGCCACTCCATTACCTCAATTTCATTCCTCCTCAGGAAATCCCTGGTGACAGCCGCAGAATGTGCCCTGGCATTATCCTGCATAAACAGAAATCCAGGGCCTACTCCAATGGCAGCAGGTACTACATGCTCTTCCAGAACGTGCTCGATATACCGGACAGGATTCAGTCGCTGGGGAACAAGTACAAGGTCCGTACGATTGTTGTACATAACTCCGGCTTACACCATTATGGAACCTCTTCCGAATCTATCAATTTCCTGTACAGCCTCTGCAGAAAATCTTTCTCCTGGCCGTCCCCACACCCTCAATCGATCATCACAACGTGTAAGACGATTCCTGGATTAGTCCGAGAAGAGCACAGACTCCCACTGGTTCAGGTTCCAATCACCATGGTTTTCAGCATACGTACGTCTTGCTGCCTTATGCCCATTTGTTAAGCGTGGTTTTTTAATGGACCTTTTTGGACGAATATTCTCTTTCCTTAATCTGTTCCTTATGGTTTGGTCTGAAACCCGGAAGCCATATGAAGGTAATTCTGCAGGTCTTTTGCAGTTTTTGTACGCTGTCGAAGATCAGAAAGAACAACGTATTTGTCATCCTGGGGGCTTGTTTTAAATTTACCGCCCTGGCCACGTCTTCTATAATACTGACCTGTCTCTCTGTGCCTGTTGCGTAACCTGGACACCACGGAAGGAGAAACCCCAAGCTCTCTCGTCACTTGTCGCAGAGATTGACCTTGTCGTAAAAGATGTAGAGCATGATACACTTCAAACTCATTTAAATGCCCCATTTTGTCAGAGACTTCAATAAACAAGGCAATAATCAACATTCGTCACTATAGCAACATCAGGAAGCTTACCAATTAGAAGTGGCCAGTGCCTTACAAAATAAAAAAAATTCTCTACATTTGTTATTTGAGGTAATTTCTCTGTATTTAGGCCATGGATCTTTAAAATTTGTATCCAATGATAAAATTAATAATTCAATTTACATATTGTCCAACTTTCAGCAGCACAGCTTTAAAAAACAATTACTTATTCAATTTATTACAAGTGTTCCTCTAATTGTTTTGAGCAGTGTATAATACATGGACAGTTTATTGTGTATGTAAAACAAGTTAGAAGTGGATCTATTACAGTATTTCATCTGCGTTAATATAGGGCTACTGGTTCCATATTTATTCATGCGTGTAATGGGGTAGTTGCATAATTTATTTGCTTGTGTTTTAATGTTTATTAATATCAAAATTCAATTTACATAAATATTATATTTATGATTTACGTATCATATTCTTATTCCTTAGCGTCTTATGATTTGACACTAAATACGACTATATTTGTTCTTTTTATTTTTTCAATATTATTAATGTTTTTAATTTGTTATCAATTTATTTTGAGATTGTTTATAATTTTTTGTTTATATTATTTTTTATTCCCTTATTATATAAACTCTCACAAACTTATGAAAGTAAACCAATGTAAATGGGATGTTAGGAACTCTAAACAGGAAGAACAGAGGGAAACAATTGTCAGGAAAGTATGATGTTTATGTAAAATGTGCTATGAGAAAGAAATACCATATTTTTCTTAAACAAATTTCCGATTTTTTGTTTTCATTAATTTTTCAATACTGTTAATACTTTAATTTTCTTGTCAATTTATTTTGAGATTGTTTATAATTTTATTTATATCAGTTTTTTATTCCCATGTAAATGGGATATTAAGAATTATAAGCAAGAAGAGAAAAGGAAAATAATTGAAAGTATGACGTTTGTCCAAAATATGCTATGAGAGAAAAAAAAGGCCATACTATTTTTCTTAAATTTTCGATTTTTTCTTTTTTAAATATTATTCCTCTAAATATAATTTTAATCATCAATATTTCCTAAACTTACGTTAGTAGGAAAGGTGGACCTTTTTTACATTTATGCTTAAGCATCAGACACACACTTAGATGCAAAGTGGAGAGTTAAACTTCCCTACACTGCTGCGAATCAAATCTGGATCACCTTTGAGAAAGACGGGGATTCTACCTACTGCGCCACATTGACGAGCACAATGAATAGTGTATCAACAGGTGTGAACATTGAGTCAAACTGATTGAAATATCATCTTCACTTGGATCGGTCCGCTTTTGATTCGTGGTAACGGAATAATAGGTCTACATTACTGCAACCTAAGCGAATCAACTGTAGGTAAGATGTTCCCGGATTCCCATGTCATATTTATGTGCATTACAAGTTGTTTACGTTACCGATAATATTAGGGGAGAAATGAGACCGATTTAGTTCATTTGAACATTGGTTTAATTTTGTTTGATAATATGTTCTTTGGCGGATCCGTGGCGCAAGCGGTTAGACGCTCGCCTCTCACTGCTGGGGTCCATGTCGATCCAATGTTTTTAAGTGGGTGAAAATCGTGTTCATAGATGGACAGATACAGGTCAAGCTATTATAATGCGTGTAAAAAGCGATAATATGGAGATAAATAAAGTACTACACATATTTTATCATGTATGGGAAATGTACAATTTGATATGCTGTAAAAGGATTAAATAAATAGTGTAATTTATTTAACTTGGTTATCACGTAACATTTTAAATTTCACAAAATAAAGAAAATATTAACTTCTTAATAACAAGGGGCCTTCTCTGTAGTTAAATATGCCTAATATACAAATCATTTTATTACATCCATATTAACTGATTACTATTTATCTGATGCTATATTTTAATATTTCAATACTAGCACAATAATGGAACTGTGGCAACATAGCACTGTGGATCCCCGATAATACGACAAGCATGGCACGTGAAAGGTCAAACTAATGCGAGAACCTTTCAAGTTCAAGAACACACACACACGCACGCACGCACGCACGCGAACACGCACATCTTTTAACACATAAGATCCGCGCACTTGTTTTTAATTGCAATACACACAATACTCTAGTGACTCACTTAATAACATACATATTGAAGAATCGCATAATGAGGAATTATTTAAATGTCACTAATAAAAATATAATTTTCTTTCACACACGATGCATTTACGATCAGGAAGGACCGAAATATGGCATAACAAAAGAGTCGGTGAAAGAAAACAAATTTATACAGTGAAATCGTAAAACAAAATTTCGTTTAATTTTGCATGTATTTTCAGGTTTCGGAATATGTCATATTCTACTATGAATTTTAGATTAAAATAATCCGTATTTCAAACATTAACTAGAGTCAGAAAATTTAATCTGTAAGAAAGTATCCATCGAAAAAATTACTCCTGCGTCAATTTAAAAATTTTCACATCGGTATGATATTTTCATAGAATTACTCTACATTTAAATCCTTCCGCTGACTGCCATTTAAAAACTCAAATTGTCACAGAAGAAGGGCCAGTAATTATTTTATGAAACAGCTGAGCCGAACAGTCTACCAGATTTCCTAAACAATATTAATGTTAATACACAGCGGAGTCCAGCAAGCAACTGACTGCGTCATACGTATTAGCAATAGAAGTGAGGGGACAAAAAAGTCAGTCAGTCACGGGACTCCAGCGGGAAAAATAATGACTTTACAAAAAAATGACATTAATACTTTTTTATTAATTATGTACCGAAGCTTAGAATCCAAGAGAAAATCTTAATCCATCAATTATTATGTTGTGTACAGTAATTTTTATCCGTTTTCTGTGACTGACTGACCATAACTTACAGTTAACAACTATAGGACACATTTAAGGTATATAGAATATTAGAATGCAATTAATATTGTTTCATTCAGGACCAAATTATGGTTTAACAAAAGATTTTGTGAAATAAAACGAATTCATACGACAAAATCATTAAGCAAGAAATTGGTAAAATTTTGCGTATTTTTTCAGGTTTGGAATATGACAAGTTCTACCACTATTATTAGATTAAAATAATACACATTTGAAACATTATCTTAAAGAATTATAAAATTTGATATTTACAGATATATATTACTGTGGGATTTCGGTACATATTTCAATTTTTCCCGGTCAGTTCAATTACTATAGGGATACAACGTCCTCGGTTGTGGTCACTGTGCTTAAGAAATTTCTGCGAAGCCAAAGTTGACGTCTGGCTGCTTTTCTAATATAAATCCTTTCACTATTGCTTCTTGAATATTGTTCGCTATGTCAAGAAGACTAGTATAACTACACTTGAACTTGATGTAACACAGTTTTAATAGTGTCTTGAAATACGATTAAGCAACCTGCGGCTCAGCCGCACTTCTGCTAGCGCTTGATTTTTCAGTTATATTGTTGTAAACTATAGCTCTTATCCTGTATTTACTAACATTATTTAATATTTTAAACTTTTTCAAACAATTTTTATAACATTATTAGACAATTTCGAAGCATTTATTTAAATATGCAAAACACAATATTATGACACTAATAGACAATATAGTGATGTTAATTGCTATTTTCTCCACAGAGTATATTACTTAGTCTATAATTTTTCTATCGCTGTTTTGGGTTATTGCTAGTTGGATCAGCGTTAGGGAGTGATAAGTAAGTGTACATCCATTTTTAATAAATATTTGGTAATTTTAATATTATTAATATATTTTTTTAACTTTGATTTGGGGATTTATTGCAAAGATTGATCATTTAAATGTCATAGCGACGGATAGTAATCGAGGATGATAATCGATATGTGGTTCGATTGTGGGTTTTCGGTGGCTCTATAAACTCTGGTGCATGCGCACTGTTGTTCTATAGGACTTTGAAAATATTTCACGCTAGTTTAAGTGTAGTTTTTTCCAACCTGCTCTAATAGAACAGGAGCGGCCTGCTCGTAGCGAGTACAGGACTCAACTAGTAGAATGACGTAAACTTTTATCAATGTTGTAGAACGTAGTAATGACTCGACAACTCGTCGAGAGTAAATGCAGAAGTCTGCTTGTAGAAATGTAGCGATGGCTCGACGGCTCGTCGAACGTCTATGTAGAACTTGAAGAAATTGTAACGATATAGCCTGCTCTGATAAAACAGCACGGTCTGCTTGCGGCATGGAGCAGAACTCAACCAAGTAGAAAGCTCGACCATACAGCTTGAAGGTCGAGACGATACAGTAGAGAGTCTATGTAGAACTTGTAGAATATTGTAGAACTTCTCTTCACGAACATTATAGCCTGCTCTAAAGAAGCAGGGCGGTCTGCTGGAAAGTTAGCAGAACTCAGTACAAATAGCTTGCCCACTAGGGGATGCTCTAATCAGGAGCAGAACTTGAACTTAATGGTCTGCTCTAGGCAGGAGCAGAGCTCAACTCGACCATGCAGCTTGAAGGCCGAGACGTAACTTGTAGAGAACTCAACCTTCCTATTTGAAGACAGAGTAGTAACTTAACTGTCCCAAATGGGAACTTGAGTGAAACTAGATGGTCTGCTCTCATTAGAAGCAGAGCTTAAAGTTAACGGTCTGCTCTAGGCAGCAGCAGAACTTACACTTAACATGAGTAAATGCATAACTAAATATAAACAAGCTATCAGACCGAGTGCATTTATAAATAAACAATATGTTCGGTCTGAAGCAAACATAAAACAAATGAAAACAAGATAAACAGAGATAAGGCGAAGACGAGTAAACAATAGCATCTTCGCAAAACTTAAATTTTCATACACAGTAAATCTAAAATTTAACAATTACATCAACAAAATTAATCCTTCGTCAGTGTCAAAATTTTAACCTCGGTATGATATTTTCATGGAATCGCTCAATAACAATAATAATAACAACAATAATAACAATAATACTAATAATAATAACAATAATAATATATTAATTAAATAACTCACTAGCACTATCGAACCTGTAGGTTCATGGCCGCGGGACATAAGCCCTCCACACATTTCTGTTCTGAGGTAATGTTTTCCAATCATACCTTGTAATAATCTGCTTTCTCAAATTGTGATTTCCTATAAAGGTTATGGAGCTCACTGTTAAGAAGTCTATTCGCCTGTCAGTTCATCTCTCTTTGTCCAAAAATTTTCCTAAGAATTTTATTATCAAATAGACCTACTCGTAAAGTTTTCTCCTCCCTTAAAGTAAACGCTCCATGTTTCGCATCCATATAAATGGGAGAATAAGTTTTAATAATATTAATAATAATAATAATAATAATAATAATAATAATAATAATAATAATAATAATAATAATAATAATATATAATAATAATATATTAATATAATAATATAATAATATAATATAATAATAATAATATAATAATATAATATAATAATAATATAATATAATAATATAATAATAGTAATAATAATATAATATAATTTATTGTTATTATTATTATTATTATTAAAACTCATTCTCCCATTTATATGGATGCGAAACATTGAGCGTTTACTTTAAGGGAGGAAAAAGAATTAGGAGTAGGTCTATGTGATAATAAAATTAATAATAATAATAATAATAATAACAATAATAATATTACTGTACTATGGACATTGTTACATTAGTGTTGTTATTATGCCATGAATTATTATTCTCCAAATACTTTTATTGTTATTGGTTTTATTATTATTGTTATTTGGGCCTTTTGTATTATTATTATGACCACCACCACCACACCACCACCACCACCACCACCACCACCACCACCACCACCACCACCACCACCCTCATCCTCATCCTCATCCTCATCCTCATCCTCATCCTCATCCTCATCCTCATCCTCATCCTCATCCTCATCCTCCTCCTCATCCTCCTCATCCTCCTCATCCTCCTCATCCTCCTCATCCTCCTCATCCTCATCCTCCTCATCCTCATCCTCCTCATCCTCCTCATCCTCCTCATCCTCATCCTCCTCTTCCTCATCCTCCTCTTCCTCATCCTCCTCTTCCTCATCCTCCTCTTCCTCCTCTTCCTCATCCTCCTCTTCCTCATCCTCCTCTTCCTCATCCTCCTCCTCCTCCTCCTCATCCTCCTCCTCCTCATCCTCATCCTCCTCATCCTCCTCCTCATCCTCATCCACCTCCTCATCCTCCACCTCCTCATCCTCCACCTCCTCATCCTCATCCTCCACCTCCTCATCCTCCACCTCCTCATCCTCCTCATCGTCCACCTCCTCATCCTCCTCATCGTCCACCTCCTCATCCTCCTCATCGTCCACCTCCTCATCCTCCTCCTCCTCCACCTCCTCATCCTCCTCCTCATCCTCATCCTCCTCCTCCACCTCCTCCTCCTCCTCCACCTCCTCCTCCTCATCCTCCTCCTCATCCTCA
The DNA here is from genome assembly GCA_030220185.1 of Diploptera punctata. Taxonomy (NCBI): domain Eukaryota; kingdom Metazoa; phylum Arthropoda; class Insecta; order Blattodea; family Blaberidae; genus Diploptera; species Diploptera punctata. Next base: position 1,053 of record JASPKZ010007430.1, on the reverse strand, counting down.
TCATCCACCTCCTCCTCATCCTCCTCCTCATCCTCCTCCTCATCCTCCTCCTCTACCTCCTCATCCTCCTCATCCTCCTCCTCCACCTCCTCTTCCTCCTCCTCCACCTCCTCTTCCTCCTCCTTCACCTCCTCATCCTCCTCCTTCACCTCCTCCTCATCATCCTCCTCCTCATCCTCCTCCTCCTCATCCTCCTCCTCATCCTCCTCCTCCTCAACCTCCTCAACCTCCTCCTCCTCAACCTCCTCCTCCTCAACCTCCTCCTCCTCAACCTCCTCCTCCTCCTCCTCCTCCACCTCCTCCTCCGCAACCTCCTCCTCCATCTCCTCGTCCACCTCCTCCTCCTCCTCATCCACCTCATCCTCCTCCTCCTCATCCACCTCATCCTCCTCCTCCACCTACTCCTCATCCTCATCCTCCTCCTCATCCACCTCCTCCTCATCCTCCTCCTCCTCCTCATCCACCTCCTCCTCATCCTCCTCCTCCTCATCCTCCTCCTCCTCATCCTCCTCCTCCTCCACCTCCTCCACCTCCACCACTACTACAATTGTCAATTGTCATTGAAACTGTTGTGAATTACGTTGAACATAATACATTTATTTTGAAGTTTACTGTACCTTCTTCAACGACTTACGCGTTAAAAGATGAGTCATGTCTTCTTTGTCCTTATTACATAAGTCCTCTTCACAATAATAACACTCGAGAAATTTTAATTTGTCGGGTTCTATTTTCTTATTAATTTCTTCTACTTTCAAATTGGAACATCTCAGTTTTATTTGTGATAATGTGAAACATGTCTTGAAGGTAAATCCCATAGGATCTAAAACAATAATATTAATATCAATAAATTAAACATACATCGGCTCTGGTGGATTAGTTGTTCCGAATTTCGTAGTTTTAAATTCGGCTAAGATCAAATTATGGCCAATTTTTATTTTTACAAGGAAATATCAATGTATCATGTTAAAATCTACCTACTTGCATTTTTTATGACAGCAATTCCAATATGTTTTGATACTAGTTTTATAAAGGAAGAAAGAAACGCGAGAGAGA